>OY735229.1:14978842-15053842 GCA_963457665.1 Thysanoteuthis rhombus | reverse complement strand
AAAACCCAAATAATTGGTTAGAGTAACCATTATCTTTAAATTTGGGCAGAGTCGTTATTTCTAATTAAAACGAAGTAGATACTAACCTTGCGTGTCAACATTAATGTAAGATCGAATAACACGAATTCTGTTGCTGCTGCTGCTGCCGAGAAGATTCTATCAGAAAATGGTGGAATTTTGAAAGCAGGGAAAATGCATGTATCCAGGTGAATAGGGAATGTCTATTTTTTTATTATTATTATTCTCACAAATGAATTTCATGCAATCGGTGCTGAAAGTCAGGCCAAGAAATAACAAGAATGAACACTCGTACATCCCTTCTTAACGTAATGCTCACACGTAAAGTTAAGAGTCGTTCCTCTTATATATATAAAAAGATACTGCTTTATACGCAGGCCTTACCTTGTTCATTCACTGCTGTTACCTGCTCGATATATTTCTCATTGCAGGCGATTATGTTATAAAGAAATGTGTATATAATCAGATAGAATAATTACAAATGCGTTATTTTTATTTGAAATTTTATTAGGACCGATAACCCGTTTTTACTAGGTGAATTTGTCATGAATACACATTCCACTTTTTTTCTCTCAATATCCCTTATCTCTCTCCTCTTCTCTGCCCTTTCTCTCCTTCTCTCTCTCTATATATATATACATATATATATATATATATATATATATATATATATATATATATATATATATAGAGAGAGAGAGAGAGAGAGAGAGAGAGAGAGAGAGAGAGATAGATAGATTGTCCAGAAAACTGTAACACTAAACACAGTAATAGAACTTTTTCAAAATATTTTTGTGTCTTTTCAGTCACGTTTTTCCCAATATCTGTTAATATAATTCATGTAATTTTCCCAAGTTTTGATGCATTTCAAATAAATTGATATTATAGTACTATGAATAAAGTTTATATTGCTTGGGATCATAAATTGTGTACCATGTAACTGTTTCGGGGATTTTAAAAATAATCAGTTGGATTAAAATAGCACCCGAGTAGTGTTGATCAAATACGACCCCGATCTAAGCTATAATTTAGATACATAGTTAATATCACACAACATGTAGTTCGTTATTGTGTATATTGTTTTATCATGAGGTATTGTATGTATATTATTTTATACTACGTCATTTGATTTATTCAAAATACAGGGCCCACTTACTTAGGTTACCCCTTAAACAAATTTAACGATGCTGGATCAGTAAGTATAACTATAAACGTGACTCGATGTTCGTGACACTTCTATTGATTGTTCACCAATGTGAATATAGAATCCGTTGTATCAAACCAACTTATAATATCATCCTAAAGAATATACATTATATATATATATATATATATATATATATATATATATATATATATATATATATATATATGGAAGGATATAACCTTTCGCCATGTTTGATGGCTACGGTTGAAATATACAGGTGTACACTTGTAGTCGATGTTCATTCAAAGATGTCTTAATG
This sequence comes from Thysanoteuthis rhombus, assembly GCA_963457665.1. Classification (NCBI taxonomy): domain Eukaryota; kingdom Metazoa; phylum Mollusca; class Cephalopoda; order Oegopsida; family Thysanoteuthidae; genus Thysanoteuthis; species Thysanoteuthis major. The sequence goes on along the minus strand of OY735229.1, from coordinate 15,052,358 downwards.
TATAAAGAGAAACAATAATAAATATTATATATATATATATATATATATATATATATATATATATATATATATATAAACATAACCAGTTACAAGTTTAAATGTGTTTTGTGTGAAACACTTATTTTGACTGAATGTGAGTTTTACTCGAAACAAATTCAAATTTGTATCTGGTTATGTCCGTGCTTTTTTTACATATAAATATCATTAAAAATGATGGACAAGGGACATTTTCTCATTCTTTAACAAGAGAACAGAACTTTTGCTTCAATTTATATAGATACTTTCCAAAAGACAGAGCTCTTCCGGCAGCATCTTCGGTCATTTTTCAATATCAGAGTGAAGTTATACTGTTCTATTTCATAGTATTGTCGGATCTTGTTTGATGCAATTTAAAGATTTTAAAATTTGTCAATTTCAATGAAAGATGTATTTGAGAAAATATGCAGACAAATTAGGTGAATACATAGATAAAAATGTAAATAATTGAACATAAATCATTAGCTGAGAACCAGAATATATCGAGAGAAATTTCTGTAGACTATATTGACATTTCCTCCAAATACCAGGAAGAAATTGTTTTCTAGTCCCCATAGATACGTAAACAGCGTAAACAACATTGAGTCGTTTATTTGCACTTTTTCAAAACCTGTTTTGCCATCAGAAACCAATCACGGATTATAATCAAATCGTAAAACATCCATTTAATGCCTTTTAAGTAGTTTGCCACAAATGGAAATTCCTCCAACTTCACAGCAAAACATGCGATATAATAAGATAAAGGTCTCGTTAGTCGCTCCGCAGAAAACCGTCATGTGACCCGACATCTCTTTGGCAGCATGCTGTGTTGGGGGTGAAAAGCCAATGAAGCATGAATTTAGTATTTCTCTTGACGTCGGGTGGTGTTCAGAATTTTCAGAAAAAAGACAAGTGTGTATACTGCCGAACTAAGGGATCAATTTTAGGATAAACTTACGTTGTAAATTCAAGTTCTCACTTGAAAAAAGTATTTGGGATTATTTTTTTTTATTTTTTTAGACATAAGGTTGAAAAGTTTAAATTTTCAGCCCTCTAGCTCCATTGGCACGGCCTGTACGCGTGATGCATTCATAGGGAGCCAATCAGATAGACAGGTAGACCAACTTGACAACTGAAGAAACCTACGTTGATGTTGACAGTTTTAGTTGTGTTACGTTGTACGGGGGTTCACCGATCCATTATCTCGGGGACCAGTTTGCACATGTTGCATAACTATGTGCCTTATGCACACCCGGTGCAGACTTGATTAAAAACTTCTTTGTAATTCAAATGATGTCATGGGAAATAACAGAGACCAACAGAGACAATGTACAACATCGAAGGATGACTAAGTTGGAAACGAAACGAAAAGACCGAACTAGATGAGATGAGAGAAGAAGAGAAAAAGTCCAGGTAAGGAACGATGCATATATTTTTTGTAAGTTGTCTTCTGCTGAGCAATTTTCTACCGGAGAAGCTGTGGAGAGAATATCATCTCACAACTTTTGCAAAGGTCAATAAGATGACCCCATATACTCTCCTAGCCGGCGGTTCCTACTTTTCGCACAAATACATAGTATGATGCGAGTTTACTCATATGCAGATACATATGCAATGTATTGTAAAAGTATAAACCAAAAAATGTATGAGTTTTTTCAACGGGTGAATGTATCTATTGAAAAAAGAGAGGGAAAAAGTCATCGCAACTTTATGAGTGATTCCTGACCCAAACATTCACCACAATGGGCTTAAATTCTACAATCAGAACAGATGAACTTCAACTTTTGACAATTTTGCTTTTCACATTCAGCGTCAAACACTCGTGATTACGTTTAAAAGTCGAATAGGGATCATTCGGCTACGATATATGACGAACAATGAGAACAATGTGATTTTTCTATTCGATTCTCCATCTGTAACAATGGATTCTTCCATTAAAAAGTAACAATTCTACTGATGAAAATATGTACGACTCACCACTTGAAACAATGAACACATACACTTAGTTTCCTTACGTTAGGAAAATTATGGATAAATAGAAGATATATTCTCTGTATCGTTCCAATTTTACGATATATACTGCTGAAGTGGGTAGACCTGAAGAGTGCCGTCAAAGGCATTCTATATCCAACTACATGTAACCAATTTTTTCCACTTGTTGGGAAATGTCGAGAGTGAACATTTGATATAATTTAGTCGATTATCATCAACTAATTCTTATCAATAATCTATTAATATTCAAGTGAATTAATCATATATCTGACCACAAAGCAAACATACAAACAGAGATAATTGAGTGTACATCATATATCAGCAGCAGGTCTGGTTATCCTTAGGATCATTATATAGAAGATTTTCATATCTTTGGGTGATTATTCTGCGATAAGATCTGTACTAGTTTGGTTCCGTTATGCAGTTGCTGACTTGAACAATAATTTTATCAAGTTTCATAAGAAGGGTTAATGGAATTCAGATATCAATAAATACCTCGGTTATTCCATTTGTAATAAAAGCAAACCAACATTTCTCACATGATTGGAGAGGGAAAAGGGAGATAAAAATGAAATTGGAGGATTCCACGAATGAAGGAAAAAGAACTTCGAATAAAGGAAGAATTTGGAAAAGTATAATTAAAGGAAGACGAAAAGAAATCATTAAGGCTACGAGTATTCTTTTGGGAAGAAAAAAATATCATAGAACTGAATTAAAGATCCGAGCGTGAAGAATGACGAAGGAAATAGAAAGAAAAAAAAGGATTTTTTTAAAGGAGCACTGAACGAGCTGTAAAAGAAAGAACTGTTAGGAAAAATATGACTTTTCTTTCAAAGAAGAATAACTAAAAATGAAAGAAATTAACAATGAAAATGTACATATTTTTTCTTTTTTCTTTCAATGATCTTATTGTAAAATGACGGGGTTATTCATGCATGGACCTGCGCTATAGAGCCTGAAAGTATTTTGATAGGTAATCAATTTTTAATAACTTAAATGTCCTAATTTCAAGACCTTTTTTCGTCTCCATTCAACTCAAGCTGTTTTAATGTGTAAAAAGACATAAACTAAAGATATAAGTGTTTGTGACGTAATTGTAATTATTCCATAATAGGAAGGTTAATTAACAAATGAGATCAATACGTAAACAAGCTAACAGAAAAAAATTGCTGAGAAACTCTATGTATAGTTAGATTCTTCTTAAAACTCTGAAAATCTAAATTCTTAAAACATCTTGAAAACTTACAAATTTTTACAAATGTAGATCCGTCTTGGGTTTTGCTTTTATTGCTGGATGCCTTTGGTGTACATCTTGCAACTGTTTAACCCATTTCAACATCCGTATTGTTGAACCGTCGATATCCAGTAAGCTTTTCGAGACATGTGTCTAATAACAATCGAATAGAATAATGAAAAAGAATGAAACGGAAAAGGGAAAATAAATAAAAACGGTATCAAACAGCCTTTTTTCTTTGCTTTGCGCTGACGGAAAATGTGGGTCTCTTAACACCTAAGAAGAACCGCAGAATGATTCAGCTGGAACTTTGTGTTAATATCAAAGATAGGGAGCGAGATTGGATTGACCTAAAAAAAAGTTGGAGTGTTGACGATCCTTCCCGAAATAATAAACAAAAATATTGTTTATCATCTTATTTCTTTCTCATATACAATTTTCACTTAATTTCATTATGCGGTTGTGTAATTTAGATTTTGGGCGGTTATCACGATAATTAGTTTCGTATTCATCCAGTGGTTTGATCTTGGAAGACATTGTTCAGATATCTATTTAACTGCTTACTTTTTATCTAGTCACGACACATATTATTGCTTTGATGAAAATCCCACTTTGATTTTGTAATTCTAACTGTCTATTGTTAAGTTGTTGTGTTCAATACGGGAGTTAAGAAATCAAAATTGAATTCAAATTATGATCAACTGAAAACGTAATTGCAAAACATTTTTTCACCTGAGAAGCCAACATATGTGTATCAATATATAGCAATACAACGAATAACGTAGGTTTTGATATAGTGTGGATACAGCATTTTCGTACGTAATATAAAGTGAAAGATAGAAAAAAACATCAAACCATAAGACTTTGAACATTAGCTTTGAATAGTGCGGAAAATTTTTAAACAGATTAATTGCACTGATCAAGGTAGATGCATATGTATTTTATGTGTAGTTGTTTAAAGTTTTCTCTCTCAAATACGAAGTAATCTAACAATATAATTAGCTTATATGCTATTCTTTCTCTTTATTTATTGTGTTTGCTCTCTAATGGGACGATCTCATTGGTTGATTTATCGTCCTACTATGACATGATAAGCATTACGTCATAGGAACTCTGAGGACTTCATTTCTGATCATTGCACATTGAAACTGCTCGGGGAGAGATGAGACTTCAAAAAGACTTAAAACCAGTATACTTGAATTATTGAAAAATAAATTACTTAACAAGATAACTTCAGGCTCCTTAGCGCCTATCCATACAAAAATAACCCCATCATTTTCTTTATGGGTATATTCAAGTATAAAATGAATTTCTAAAATTTCCTTTTTTTTATTTTTCATTTTTATTTGCAGGAAGAAATTAAGCAAAAAGTTTGAAAAGGGATAATAGATCTAAAATAAAACTGAGCAAACACTCACACACACACACACACACATATATATATATATATATATATATATATATATATATATATATATAATCTCAAAATCATATTTATCTTTTCGTTTTCTTATAAATAGGAATAGTAGAAGTAGAAAATCGGTTATTTCGTGAGAGGTTTTTTTTTTTCTACTGAAGTCCAAAAGTGTCTAAATGATGATCTTCCTTGATCTTTCAATTACATTAGGAAACTTCTGAATCAAACAAAAAAGAAGATATTGAAAGATATACCTTCTGAAATAATGTTAAAAAATGAATTGATATATAAAATGACAATATTACATCAATGGTACGAATATATATTAGATTTAATTGACACAAAATAATATAAACCACCTATCGAGAAAGAGAAAAGTGTACGTCGTAATGTTTGTGTCGTCTTTTAGGGGAAAATAAAGGACTTGTTATAAATTTATCTAAAATCTTTAATCACAAGGAAATCTCATAAACTCAAAGTGAATTAAGAAAAGAACAGAATAAACCATTGATAACTTAGAGATTAGGATCAGTAATATGAAATATTTCTTTAATTATAAACAAACTGTAGAACTTTTACTATAAATGATGGTAGTGAAATTTAAATTCCAAAATGTGAGTGCCATATCTTTTAATATGTGATAAAAATCTTGGCTTCATATTGACAGGTAAACTAGAGATTGTAAAAAACATTAAGAAAACAACTTGCCTATGGTCCAAATTACAGACCAAAGTGTTTAAATTATATTAAATGTTTCAACATCATTGTCATCATTATCAGTCTTTTATCATCCATTGTTGGATATAAACCTTCCCCATGATTCACCAGATCTCTCTGTGATGGGTTTCATGGAGCCAATACTTTCTAAACGTGTCTAGGTCATCACTATCTTGTATTTTGCCGGTCCAATTATACATGTGATCTCTGGAGATCCATGTTACAAGTAGGGATGTCCATCTGTTGTCTGTCATTCTTGCAACATGACCAGTCCATTGCCATTAAAGTTTTCTGATGGATTTGATGATATCTCAGATTTCTGTTTTTTCTTTATATATTTTGGTGTCTCACTATCTCTCCATGTGAGGTTGAGCATGATTCTTTCATGTGAACGTTGCATGGTTCTCAGTTTGAGGGTCAATCTCTGGATTAAGTTCTATGTTTCAACTCCATAGGTGACTATCGGGAGGATGCATTGATTATATACTCTTCTATTTAGGCCTACGGGGATTTTCTTTTTCTTGAAGGTTAAGCTTGATCTGTTGAAGGTTTGCCATCCTAGAGTGATTCTTCGTTTGATTTCTTCTTGTTTTGAGGATTTCATGGACATTCACTGTCCTAAGTAGATGTAGTGGTCTTCAGCTCTGCATTTTCGATTTTGATCGTTGTGTGTTCATTTCCAACCTGGGTGTTGTACATGAACTTTGGTTTGTTAAAGTTTATGTCAAGTTCAAATTGCTTGCTTTCTTTATTCAGTTCATCAAGTATTAGTTGGACTTCGTGGAGGCTCACCATGAAGAGGACGAGGTCGCTAAGATATTTACTGTCTATTCTGATTCCTTTTATTTTTCCAGTCAAGGTTTCAGAAGATCATCCCGATGTAGGCTGTGAAGAGTTTAGATGAGCTGGTATCACCTTGCCGTATCGGGAGCTGACAGGGGTCTGAGCCTTTGCGTTCCCTGGTGAAGGAGCGGCTGTAACTGTATATATGTTGCAGTATTCTGACATTTTACGCAGTGTACATCGTTTAGTGGGATAGCCTCAATGACCATTGGAATTTTCACCGAGTCCGAGCAGGACTTCTTGAAGTCTGTTAATGCTACAGTGGGGCATTTTGTAATCTGCTGCTTTCTCTTTTTTTTTTTTAAGTTGATTTATTGAATGAAAATGGTCCATGGTCGAAATATTCTTATTCTATCTATGTAAAACAAATATAGAATTCTAGAATCAGCGTTCAACTGATGGAAAGAAAAAATACTCAGATTTGCAGATTAAAAAATCCAACAGGGAAAATGCTTTAAACACTTCTAAAAACGAGTCCAGCACTGGATAATTCTCAAGTATCAGCAGATCTCTTGGAAGTACAGAATAAATTTGTTATGGTCTTGATTGATAAATCGGCAAATAATATTGCATTTATATGTGAAAATATCATATAGAAAAGATATTGTCTGAAGTAGATATAATAGGAACATCATATTTCTCTCATAGAGTATCTACTTGTGAACCAGATAGTATTTAATAGCATCGTATTATGTGAAAAGTTGAAATTTGAATATTAAAAAAGTTACCATTTATGTATTGGATACAAAAATGTATTGAAATCCGATAGGTTTTCGCTTGTACCCTCCACAGTTTGTAGTATTACAAGCTGCAGCTAAGATTTTCCATTTGATATACAATCAAATTCAGAAATTACATAATAAAAGTGAATTCTATTGTAATTTGAATCTTTTAGGGGGTAGTGAATAATTATATGCCGGTAAAGAACTATTGAATATTATAGATACCGATAAAGAGGCTAAATCTATCTCAACCTACGATTTTAGTATTGTTTACACAAAAAATCCTCCTGAAGATCTTATTGAAGGATTTGGAAAATTGGATATGACATTTGAAGGAAGAAATAGAAAATATATTGGGTTTACAAACTCTAAAGCTTTCTGGTGTAAAACAAAGGTAGGCAAGACTTACTTAACCGGTTCTATCCTCAAAGCAGTTGTTAGTCATTTTATTAGGGGAAGATACTTCAAAATAGGTAATATAATTTTTCATCAGACATAAGGTGTCTCCATGGGAATTGATCTAAACACCTAATGGGCAGATTCGTATTTACATACACATGAATTTACATTCATTTCATCTTTAATTAGAACTTATACCGAGGAAACTCGTTCATTTTTTGTTTGTACACGTTTTATTGACGACTTATGTTCTCTTAATGATGAAGGAGAATTCGGAAAATCGTATTGATTCATATTCCTTTAAGGATCTTAGATTAAAATTTGAACATAAAGGAATGCAAGCAATGTTTCTAAATTTGGATATTAAAATCTAAGATGGAATGTTTGCCAACAAATTGTTTGATAAACAAAATTCCTTTCCGTTCCGTATTGTACCGATGCTTTCTAAAACAAGTGGTATTCCATATAATATATTTTACGGATCTATATTATCAGAATATTTGAGAATACCTAGAGCAACTCTTGGATTTATTGATTTTATACTCAAAACTGTTTCTTAAGTGGTAAGAATTGCCTATCAAGTTGGCAAAATTAGTAAGGTTTTTAGATAATTTAATAAAGCCATGATTAGAAATACTGATCCCTTTAAAACTTGTCTCCTTGACTACAATGGAATAAAAGCAAAAATTAAAGAATATGGTAATGAAAGTATACAGATAGAATGAATGAATGATGTATATCAAAACAAATCAATTTACATTAATGTTTGGGGAATCAGGTAACCAAAAGTAAGGGATCCAGTCTTCAACAGTGTTAAAAATCATTGTATTGACTGCGACCAGGGGAAAGGGAAAACATTTAGCTATAATTGTGTTTCAACAATGGAAACTAAGTTTCGTTTAGATGTCTGTTTGGAACGTGCTTCAAAAGCTTTGTATGTTGTCTTTCAAAACCATGTCGTAATTAAAAAATTTGATAGATCTTTTGAAAAATCTATCACTTTTTATGAAATTCACGAGGATTTCCCTTTCACGTGTGTGAGCATGAATATGTATCAACATACAACTGTCTCTTCCAGAATACGTGAGATTTCGAAGGTCTGTTTCGATTACAATTACATCAGTTTTTATGAAGACTTGTTTTTGAGAAAAAAAAACCCTTGATGCATGTCTTCTCGTATCCTCTTATCTGATGTTTTATCAAAGCATAAGAAGCAAACGAACCAGGATGCCATTCACGGGTTATCATCATTCTATTCATAGCGTTACTTCGGCGTATTTGAAATTGCTCCAATGATCTAACTGAGACCAATAGACCTCAGGTCATATTTCAATGAGACACGTATGACCATACATAGAGAAAGAAAGCATACAAAGAGAAAGAGAGAGAGAGAAAGAGAGAGATGCGCACACATACACACGCACACGCACCTAAACACACACACACACACACTCAGGCACACACAAACGTATACATGCACATACATACACACTAACACACATGGACGCACACAGAACCAAATAGACGTGAGGTCAAATTTCAATGACACGTATCAGAGCACACACAGAGACACACACGCATACATTCTCAAATACTCACACGCATACACTGAACCAAATATGAGGTCATATGAGACACATACCTGTAAACACGCATGGGTATACACTTATGCACACATTTATGCACACACACGAACGTACACATGCATACATACATACATACTGTCAGGTACATGCGAATGTATTCATGTATGCACATACACACGAACGCACACAAACACCCACACACACACTCACAAACACAAAGTGAGACAAAAGTGAGGATATATTCCATTAAAAAGTCCTAGATCACACATACGCACACACACACTCTCTCAGTCTCTCTTTTTCTCCCAAATCTTCCCTATCACTCTTTCTCCCTCTCTTCTTCTTATTGTCTTTCCCTGTCTCACTCTCACTCCCTTTTCTCTCTCTCTCCCGCCTCTGATTCTCTCCCTGTCTCTCTCACCCTTGTCACCTCTCTCTCTCTCTCTCTCTATATATATATATATATATATATATATTCAACTTTCTCTGACTCAATCTCCTTACTCCCTCTCACTCCTTTCTCTCATTTTCTCCACGTCTTTCTCATTCTCCACCCCTCTCTCACACACCCTTTCTCTCTCTCCCTCTCACTCACTCTTCCCTCCTCTCATTCTCTCGCCATCTCTCTCACTCTTTCACCCTTCAAACTGATACACCCTATCTCTCCCTCTCACTCACTCTACCCTTTTTACTTTCTCCCTCTGCTTCCTTCCTCTCATTCTCTTTTCATTTTTCTCACTCTCCCACCGTCTCAATCACACCCTCTCGTTCTACCTCTCTCACTCACTCTACCCGTTTTATCCTCTCTCTCCCCCTTCCTCTCATTCTCTCCCCATTTTATCCACTCTTCCACTCACTCACTTTCTCTACCCTTTCCATTCTCTCTCTTTCTTCCTCTCATTCTCTCTTCATCTCTGTCTCTGTCTCTCTCTCTACCTCTCTCTCTATATATGTATATATATATGTGTGTGTGTGTGTATGTCTTCTAAAAACATAAGCATAAAATACGTACACATTAGCAATCATCATCATCATCATCATCATCATCATCATCATCATCATCAGTCTTCCAACGTCCTTCGTTGGACATAGACCTTCCCCAGGATTTGCCACACTCCTCCATCGTCATTAGCTATCACATTGATTTTTAAAAAAACATCACAGTCTTAAGCCCTCTGATGTAGCATAAACCTTATCAGCGTATATTTCCTTTACAGATCTCTCTTTATTCCCCTCTGGCACGTAAATATTCCATTACTTATATCCATTCTATTGATCGTTTCATTGTTGTCTTTTTTTTCTTCTTCGCTCATCGGTGCATTCATATTAACTGACTTACATTCAACCGTGACCAGTAAAACGTTTATTATTGCCCGTGAGCATCCGTACATGTGCCTTAGATCGTATACAATAGTTGCTTAATCATTGATACGCAGAGTCGGATTTCTATCTCTTCGTATGAATATATACAGTGACCGAAGATGTGCACAAGAGTAAATATCCATAGCTAACACGTCCTTCAACATCCGTAATTCGCATAAATGAATCACCGTGCCTCGTGCGCAAACCAGAATTAATTATCTGAAATACTATCTAAAATTATCAAAAAAAGGGGTCTTTCATTTGAAATTATCCAAAAAAAATTCCAGCACAAGATTTGGGAACTGTGACCAGAAGTGCCCAGAGACACACACACGCGTAGGCAGGCAAAGAGAGGGGAATCTCCAGCTCACTTGGCTGGTTGGTCGGGGAATCATTTATAATAGCACGGGCGGGATTTCCCACTAGATCCTATCGAAGGCCTTTGGCCATAATAAGAAATCAAAAACGTTTTTCAGGTAGTACCTTGATTCTGAATCACTGGTTACAATGTACCATTTTGATGCCTGTTCACGTGCTCGCATTTTGCTATTACTGCGCAAAGATAACCGTTGTATACAAAAGAGGCAGTATCCTAAGAAAGATTTAGTCATTAGGTACACTCGTAACTGTACATAAGACACTGGAGGTGAGATTGAAGGAACTCAGGATTAAAGGAAGGATTGAGACTGTGCAGACCACAGCACTGCTAGGTACTGCATAAATACTGGGGGAAGTGCCACAAAATTGAGATCTACGACCCCAGCTGTTAGCAGTGGCCTAACAGAGGAAGAGGGGGGAAAGAAGAGGGGGAAAATCCAAATGATGGTGGAGGAACGAACCACGGCACTGCTGTGATAGGTGAGGGAGAGATGAGACGAGAGCTGAGGAGACTTCCTGTCACTGAGCCTTCAGCGATGACCACCGAGCAACTGGTGTGAAACTGTAAACTACAGTACTTCTGTGGACTATGAAAGCGTGATAAGGAGGACCGGAGACTGGAGGACACTTGCTGTCAATCAACTTCCAACGGTAACCACCAGGCAACTGATGTGAAATTATTCATTTAAATAATAATAATAATAATAATAATAATAATAATAATAATAATAATAATAATAATAATAATAATAATAATAATAATAATAATAATAATACGCTGAGGGTGAGACTGGAGGAAATCGGGATTAGGGGAAGGATAGAGACCGTACAGACCACAGCACTACTGGGAACTGCACGGATACTGAGGAAGGTGCTGGAGATATAAGTACTGCAACGAATTGTAGCTCTGTCATGATATGCGAAAGAGAGAGGAGACGTTAGCTGAAAATCTGAGGAGACTTATTGTCACTTAGCCTTCAGCGATAACCACTGGGCAACCGGTGTGAAACTGTAAATCGCAGAATTACTGCGACCTACGAGTACTAGGAGAGGAGGGCTTGAGACTTGAGGAGACTTGCTGTCACTCAAACTCCAGCGGTTACCACCAGGCAACTGGTGTGAGATTCCAAAATAATAATAATAAATGAAAATTTAATGGTACAATCAACTGACCAAGTAGTTCAAGTTATAGGATGAAATCTAGATACTAAATACATTGCTTCATAGAATGCAATCATAATTTTGTTATATAAAAACAAGCTAATACGGTTTTATCAACCATGAAATATAGGCTGTGCCTCAATCGCACGAGCATCCATTGCGCATGTTTTCACTGGAAAAATATCGCTCAACACACTGACTACAAAGAATCAGAAGGACGTTGCTTAGAGGTCATATACAGATAAGAAGATCCAGACCTTTACTATTATTTAGATAAGGGTCTCTCAACCTGGGTAATTGCCCATCGGTGATTGGTTTCCACTGTGGGATGGGTGGTGAACAACTGCGGAGGAAATAGTTGTTTGGTGGTATAGGATTTTGAGAAGCTAGGTTGAGCTGATATCGCCTCGTCTTATCTCTTTTTAAGTTTAATGTTGAACAGCTGAGTCAGTAGATATGCTGTAAGACTCTGGCATATACGAGATTGGAGTCTATTTGTATGATAGCGTCAATGACCCTGGGTATTTGAATCGAAATAGACGGTGAGTAACTTTAGATTTACTGACGCCATCGTCTATTTTTGCTTTGAACCTTCATGATCTTCAAAAAATGGTTGATGAACTGAATGAAGAGAGCAAGACAGTAGACCTTTACATCAAGTTCAGTGAAACAACTATCATGTATAACAAAGACATCGAAGACAAAGACATTACGATTAGAATAAAAAGAATGCAGAGTCGAAAGAAGTAGACCACTGCAATTACCTAGAACAATGGATATCCATGAAATTCCCCAAAGAGGGAGAAATTGAACGAGGAATCACCCTAGGTTAGAAAATTGTCGGTAGGGGCAGCACCGAAAAAAAAAATTCCATTAATTCTAAAAATAAGCGTATACAACCAATACAGCCTATCGATAGCCACCTATGGAGCTGAAACATGGAACCTAACCAGAAAATTGACTCTCAAGCTGAGAAGTGTGCTACGTGCACAAAATATACTCATGCTTAAGTTCTCATGAAGAGATCACAAGACTGCTCGGTACTTCAGGGAAAAGACATGAGTCATAGAACACATCAGAAAATCAAATGGCAAAGAGCCATATCGACTCGAAGGCCTGACAACCGCTGTACATCACGACTCACAATATGGATTCCGGGAGATCACATTTGTAAATGCTTCCGGCAAAAATTGAGATGGCAGGTCGAACTAGACTAGTTCATAAAGTATTAGCTCCACGACGCCCATAATTGAAGGGTCTGGCGAATCTTGTGTGAGATCTCTGTCCAACAACCGACGCTAAAAGGCTGACGATTATGATGATGCTTATAGTATTTGGAGTCTTGAAGTCTCTAATTGACAATTTAGAAAAATGAATCAACGGCAACAATTTCTATTATCAATTTACCAAGAAACAGCGCAGTGATATATCGCACATTATGTGAACCGTATGAGTCTGCACTAGTTGCATGTCAACAGACACAGGCAATCACACGCAATGATTCCAGCAGAAAAACGGAACCATTTTCAGTTGTAATTCTATCCCGATCTTGGTGAAATGCATTTCCAAGTTTACCGACTTTTATCATGATATACTAACGACAAGTAAACCAGATCGACAGAACAAGAGGCAATCGACTCCAATTAATGACGTTCAATGTGTGAGATATTCAACAGTAAAATACGGTGGAAAAACGAGCAGACCAGGACTTACCAAAATAAAATACCGACAAGACGTAACGTTCCTACAAGAAATGAAAATCCAAGAGGAAATCGATAACAAAGAGACTGGTATTCAATATCCCGAGAGCTAGCAGGGAGCATCGTCTTCTGTCGTTGACGATACGGGGTTCCGCTACCTAACTAAATAACCAACCAATTTTACATTCTTCCAGTGTTTTTCTTTCATCATCATTTTCTGCTTGATCAACGCACAATTTAGACGCCGTGTAGTATTCTTGAGTAAAAACACAGGTAACTTCCAAAGTATTATAACGAGCGAAACGGGATGGGCTATTTGTAAAGATTACTGTACAATCTTTTTAATTTTTCTCCCTCATACATCGCTTTTTAGTTGAAAATTCATGTCGTCATGAAAAAAGTGTATAGTTTTCAATCTTAATCGCGACGTTCTTTTTTTAACTTATCAGTCGCAAAGTCCATCGTAACTTGAAGCTTTCACTAGGAATAATTCTTACATGCACATTTATGTCTCTCAGTCTATACACCCACACTCATGTACACAAACAGATATACGCACGCATAACTATACATATATGCAAGAGTCGTCTAAAAAGTCCGTAACCTGATGTATAATTTTTAGATAAATTCTGATCAGAAATTTTCACTGTATGCTCGATCTTTGTGAGTAATATTAACCCCCCGTATTGCTAAGTGCATTGACAAGAAATTTATTTATGAGGATAAGTAATTTTGTTGTGTAAAATGACTCCTTTTTTTTATCATTTGTTTATGAAAGTATCGATGCTCATACACGGATACATACGTATATGTATATATCAGTAAGAAAAATGCGTTCCCGCATAACTTGTTGAATTAATTGCAAAAGCAAGAGAAACACTAAACCAGAATATCTTAATATAAAACTGACAAAAATATTAATGCATTAGCGCAAAATAGTTATTTTAGTGGCATGTACCCAGATATAATTAAGCTTTGGTAAAAAAAAATATCGTTCAATTTTGTCACTACATTAATATCATATTGTCTGTTTAATGTTGAAGTATTACTATTCAGTTGTTTTTTTTTTCAAGTTTTTACAATTAAATTGGCGATTGTCAGACTTTCAAAATCTTTCTCCAAACTCTGAAACAAATGTTTTGTTTTGTTTCTTCAGAAAAATCACTAAAAATCACCTTTCTTTTTATTCAACGGTCAGAATAAGCAGTTACAAGCAGTCTATGAATTTAAGAGTTAGAACAATGCGAATTGAAATGAGACAGAAATAAAGATGATGGAAAGTTAAATCTTCGACGTTTAACGCTCTCATATATTTTTAAAAGATCAACTAAATTGAATTGAGATAATTGTAACACATCGTTTACTATTATAGTTGTTTGTGAATCATAAATAGTAGTGTTGGGGCAAAATAATTCAAAACTAGTGCTGAATACATTAGGATGTTTACTGTGCTTCTAGAGAGCTGAATCTAAGGAACATTTGAAAGTGAATTTCAAGTTGAAAGATACCAATTTGGAGTTTCAACTTGTCTTTATTTGGATTATAATGAAGATGTTCCGATGAAAATTTATCACCAAGTGTGCATAGAGTATAATATTTCTTCAATTTCATGACTTTATGCATTCTTTATGCAAAAAGAAAAACGATATGAAATATCTGTATGAGAAAAAAAGTAGGAGTATAAATAGGATAAGAAAAATGCGAGACGTGTTAATATAATTGTAAAAAAAAAACTTTAAAAATACCGAACGAGAATATTTTAACAAAGAATCGGTGAAAGAATATTAATGCAGAGACACAAAATAGCTATTTTAGTCGCATGTAACTACATGTAACTAAACTTTGTCGAATAAGATTGATCAATTTTGCCAGTGCATTGATATTTCATCGTCTATTTTATGCTGAAATATTATTCTTCAATGTTCTTTGAAGATTTTGCAATTATAGTGACACATTGTGCAGGTACGTATTTTTCTTACTGGTCCTATTTTCTTCAAGATTTTAATCATATATACACACGAAGTCCTTAACTATAACTACTATTGTTTCGAAAAAAATAGTTCCCGAATAGATTTGAATCCCCAATCTCTCGATGACAAAATCAACACATTAACTGACGCGTACTAGAGATGTTTTTTTTTATACAAAACATTTGCGCCAAAGTTTGGAAATTTTTCTTATTTGCAACACAAAATTCTTATATTTTTCCGAATTCTTGTTTCTTTCTTAGGGTCTAATTAGGTATCTATGGAAAGTTTGGTATATTTTACTTCTGCGTTCTAGGCGTGCATTGCTTTATCAAATTTTGAGTAAAAGAAGTCCCATGATATATGCATGTTGCGTCTTTCAGAGCATTATTTGTAAGTTGGTATAGTTAGAGAAGTTGCTTGCAATAAAGGTCTCTACTAGATGACATATATCATATCAAGATTCGATGACTTTCCTAAAAGATATCACAAATTTAAAAGTCATCGATTTGTGTGAAAATTAGAATTACCCATATTAAGGACACGTCGCTGAAGCATCCATCCGATGAATGTGCGTGTGTGTCGTGATATAAGCTTCCTTTCACATTCTGTTAGAAAAAAGCAAGGAAATATAGAAAGAAAAACAATCGTCTCCTCTGTCTCACATTTTTTGCGAACGTACATAGCCTGAACAGAAGGCGGAACAAAAGGAGCAAGAAAAAAAGATTTCCTACCATAAAAAAACTATGACTTTTCCTTCTGGGCCATGAAAATGAAATATCATATCTGTGTTATCATAGTTTTTGTGTTAGACATTATTCTAAGAGTTGCAAAAGCATACATATGACGGGTCTGGTTAGTCTTCCAATAGAAACTGTCATATCACCGACGTCTTTTGGTTGCATGCTGAGTTGGGGAGATCAATTAAAAAAATTGGAAAAGGGTGTGTTCAATGACTAGCTTCCTTCTATAGCATTTTAATGGGGAGTGATCAAAAGAAAAAGTACTCATTTTCCGAAAACAAGCGTGAACACAAAATAAGGGGACCAATTTAGCAGGCACTAATGTTGCAAACTGAACCCCACTAAAAACCTATCTGTGAGAGAGATTTTCAAATTACAAAAATCTATTCTAAATATGATAAGGAGTAAATATTAAAATGCTACTGCCAGTACGCGTGATACTTAAGTAGTCTGTCAGCCAGACACACAGACTGACTTAAAAACTGAAGAAACTTATGAATAAATTCTCAATGGAATTAGACTTCTTATCATCAGCATGATGGAAATAGTGAAAAAAATTCTTTCAGTATTTATCATTTTGTGGACACAAAAATAACAGAACAAAAATGTCAGAATATATTCGCACAAGGCGCGACTCAATCGCCGTAGCCAGCGTGTGTATCAGGACTAATTATCTCCTATATTATACTAAAATATTCTAATCAAAATAGCTCTTCAACAAAAATTATCAAAAAAAAATACCTAAAAAAATCTTAGAAAGGAGATCGTCAATTTGAAATTATCTAAAATTATTTCAAAGATTTGCTAAAATCATCACAGAAAATGAATTTTCTATTTGAATTCATCTAAAAAATTATCTAAAATTATCTTAGGAAATGGATATTTCATCTAAAATTATCTAAAGGGGTCCAAAAATGACCATAGAGACCAAAAATGCACTTGATGGTGCTAAGTGGTGTATTAGTGCCCATATTCAAGGTTATAACCCCCAAATGTGACCAGGGGTGCCCGGAGACACAAACAGACACACGGACACTCAATGAAAGAAGAACTAGTAGCCTTGTCAGCTGGTTGGTCGACCATTGGTAGAGCTGCTGTGATTCGATAAGCATCTCTGTTGCCTGGTACTACACGATGAAATAAATCAAATCATCTGATGATTCAGCAGACAGCTTTTTCGATTAGTGGTGTTGATGTATCTGCAAGGTCAGGGTTAAATGAAATATACCGATAGACTTTTTGAAAGTGAGCTTGTACCAATGCTAACTAATGATAAAGAAACAAGTACGAAATTCTAATGATGAGTCTTCATACCACAAAAAAATTAAAACCACTGTTGAGGAGTGGGGGGTCTCTGAAAGGGAAACTGTAGATAATGGGCAATAGGAAGGACCACTGGAATCGAAACTGCGGATAAGAATAACCACTGATGGGAAAACATGCAAAAGGGCGAGTGAAAGGAAGGGGACCATAGATATCATCTAAAAAATAAAACTTTAATCTATAACCCCATGCTTTTGAATGCTGATGTCGTAATTCTATATCTATAACGAGAACTGAATAAAATAAGAATAAATGATTAGTTTTCGGTGGCAAAAAGAACGTACCACTGAAAGTGAAACCGTGTAAATTTTTCCTATCTCAATCGATCGATTAAAGAAAAAAGAATACATGATGTCAGTTAACAGGGGACTGACAAAGTGACTTATAGAGATGTTGGACACATGTAATAAACTTTGAAAAATTAAGTAAAGAACAAAATGCTCTAGATACGAATAAAGTCATACAGAATCCTAATCGATCAGTGCAATATGGAAAGACACAATTTGGAACATAATGCCTCCAAAACAAAGCAATATACCACTTAGGTTGTTGGAAATGATTAAAACTTCACAATTTTATTTATTGTTTCATTACACCTAGTGTTGCAATAGAGGCAAATTTTTATCACTATGGTGTATTGTAGAGTCTTTGATCCAAAACTCGAGCTGCCTTTAGAATTCAACTGATTGCAAATTTACAACTCGGACCAATCCAATCATAGGAACAAGAGCAACGTAAGTAATTCCAGATTTTATACCATGGCTTGTTCTCAGATAGACCGTAAGTATCAATTGCCTTTTCATCCTTTCAATAAAAGTAAATCCTTATACAGTACTTTCCTTTGGTCGTATTCGTGTTCACTCTAATCATGTTTACTTCCCTCGCTACCAAAGTTTTTGCCAACATCTACTGCGTGAAATATTTTGACAGCACTAAATCAGTTTTCATGTTGCCCATTTCCCATTTCTCTGAATCCTTCATGTCTTCGGGTTAGGATATCAGTATTTGAGCGGTCATTTTAAAATGACAACGATTATTTCTCAAATGTCAATAGTTATTCGCTCAATCACGATGACGATTTCTTAAATCACAGTGATTATCTCCCGAATGACGATGGCAGTTTGTCAAATAGCAATGGCTGCTTTTTTTTTAAATGACATCGGTGACAAAAAAAAGTGTTGAAGTGAATAGTCATTCATGAGATCGATCCTGCATCACTGGCCCTCTCAAGATAAATCTGATAAAACTTACCAAGCATTACCAGCTGCTGTTGCTGCTTCCATTTGAAACTAGTTCTATTCGAAGCAGTTTAGCGTCAGATTTGCAGACGACATCGGACTTTTTGCAGGGAACCTATACATCCTTCAACTAAAGCTAGATGAAGTAAACGAAGAAAGCAAAAGAGTCTGCCTACACATGAACTTCAGTGAAACAAAAATCATGTGCAACAATCACATCGAGAGTAAGGACATAAAATGTCAATATCAAAGATGCAAAACTGGGAAAAGTAGACCACTACATCTACCAAGGACAACAAATCTCTATGAAACCAACAAAAGAAGGAGAAATCAAGCGGATAATCACCCTAGGATGGCAAGCCTTCGGCAAAGCAAGCTCAACCTTCAAAAACAATACGAGAAGCATGCAACGGGTGCATGAGAATCATGCTCAACCTCACATGGGGAGATTACAAAATAGCACAATATATCAGAAAGAAAACGGGGGTCAGAGACATCGAATGATCCATTAGAAAACTCAAATGGCAATTGGCTGGTCATGTTGCACGAATGAAAGACAACCGATGGACATCACGACTCACAACATGAATCCCCAGAGATCACATGCGAAACCGAGGCCGACAAAAAAATAAGATGGAGAGATGAACGAGATAGATTCAGAAAATACTGGCTCTGCAACGCCCGTGATAGAAAAATGTGGCAGATCCTGGGGGAAGTCCATGTCCAACAACGGACGTTAAAAGACTGATGATGATGATGATGATGATGATGGTGGTGGTGGTGGTGGTGGTGGTGTTGGTGGTGGTGATGATGATGATGATGATGATGATGATGATGATGATGATGATAGGAAGCTTGACTCAAAAATTAACGACTAAAGTGACATTAAAGCGATTCAGATGAAAGGATGATGAAGAGTTAAGGAGAAAAAACGACGTCTTTTTTTTAAATCTTTTTTTCCAGGTGAGCCTCAAAATACACTGGTGTCATTTTGATCTCAGCGATTCGTTTTCGACCCAGAATTTAATCAATATTCAATTGGGTGTTACCCCCCCCCCCAAAAAAAAATGAAAAGAGAAATTCTACAAAGATGTCCCCAGATGAATTTCACGATGAAGATACTAAAAGAAAAAAGCATCAAAAACTAAAAAGAACGACAACGTAATTAGAATCAATGAAATGAACATTACTAGATTGGATCTTACAGGGACTGTTCAAAATATAAAACATTCCTGAAGAGATTTTATCTATTGCAAAGAGAATAACTATTACGCATGAAGTGATGGTTTTTATATGTTCAACCCTTCCAGTCCTGATTAGTATTTCGTTTTCATTTTTTGTAATTAAATTAATTAAGTACGTGTACTGATGACACGAAGATCTATTCCCCAATGACGTCTGATGAATCTTACCAGATTTAACTTCCAAGTTTTCTTATTAGTTTAATTCCTCCACAATTAAACTGAAGCTGGCTTAATGACGCAGTTACTTGCTGTCAAAAGGTGTTTTTCGAGTGTATTCAAGTATAGAGTATTATTGAAAGCCATACAGAGACAACTAACATTGATTGAAAAAGAATCATTCAGGTGAACGATAATTTTATCAAGAATACAAAAAAAATCAACATACAAGTATCACGAGAGACATGCAGGTCTCAGATTAATCGACAAAACATGTGGTACTTAAACGTACCGTCAGTACATAAAGGGTTCAATAAATCACTTGTCAAGAATTGTTGGCTGAGGACATTTGCTGAACAATCTAAATCCAAATATTACTTCTTCTCACTTTTAGAAAAAAAAGATCCTTTGAATCAATTCGTTTGTACTTGTTCGAGATAATCAAAAGAGAAGCGCTAACTATGAAGAATTGAGTTTCTTTTATAGAAAACTCCTACCAAAACGGTCAACTTAATCAACATTGGTTTCTTCAGTTTGAAATGATTCTGGTTGGCCGGCTGGTTGGCTGGCTGGTTATTTATTTGTGTATGTGTCGTGCGTACGGACTACACCAATGTAGAAAGCAAGCTTAAATGTGTTCCTTGATATGCTCTGAAAAAAAGTGTTTTTTTTAATAACTCCCTCTACAAATAAACTATAAAAGGGTTCAAATTACCATGTAAGTTTATGCTAAAACAGCAGCAACATTCATGCTTGTTTTCATTTTTAATTAAGACATTTTTTAGGTATTGCTACCCAACAAAAAGATGACAGAAGTATCTTATTTGTTGGATACTCTTTTTTTTTTTTCATTTTTAAATGGAACATCCCCAACCCGGCATGTTGCTATTTTCTCTGCCTAAATAACGTTTTACATTAAGTAAACCTACACTTTCTGAGTAGAAATACTTTTTCTAATAATTTGGGAAAACCTTTCAGCAAGAAAATTCAGGAATATTCAGTCATTTGAATATAATGTTTTGCAGAAACCTTATATAGTAACTCTATATAGATGTGACCTTTTGAAAATGTTTAATCTGATCATTACCAGACTCTAGTACAAATTGGAGTGGACTTTGTTTCCCCCGTAACATCAAGGAGAAAAAAAACAATCCTCGCTAAATTTAGGATAGTAAACCCTATACTATCTCACTATCCCACCACGTTTAACCAAACTGATATATAAAATTAAGAAATTCCTGCAGGAAACTGAAATCATGACCAAGTAATTGCTGAGCGACCCTCGTGTCAACTGAGCCAGACTGACGAGCCTAATGCATAAATTAATCTTTTTATCTACTATACGATAGAAAAGTTGCAGTACTCATCCTTAGTTGGAATTGAAGTAAGAATGGCAACCAGTATATTCACTTTCAGAAAAAAAAAATAATGAGAAGTGTCTTACTTCAGTGAACAAGATTTTTTGAAAACAGTATTATTCCTTGGCTGCTTCTGTTAAAAAATTCTCGAAACCCGATTTATTTTGAGATTTTCAAAACACGGATGATAATCTACGTAACAATCAGTTTTTCTTTGTTTTATGTTTTATCTATAAATATGAGAACAGAGATACATTGGCATTCACACCCGACGCATGAATACCAAATTATCAACCAATTTCACATTGTTTATTTTGGGATATCTTTGTAATCTTGTACTGCATCGTTTCTCAAACTATAACAAGTACATAGTTCAATGCTAAATCTACCACACCCGACCGGGGAACGTTTCTCTTAGAGCTGAATTTTTAATACTTGTAATACATTTTCCATAAATCATATCGACGCAGAAGTAAATTTAGGTTCAGATTGGTATACCATATAACAAGTGGAATTATTGAAGTTACCGGAGATAGTCTTTGAATGCAGCTCACCACGCTAAAACTTTAAATAAGTATCATTGTGTGAAGAAAAGTAGACAATTTGTATATAAAAGCACACACGAAACCGAGGCTGACAAAAAATACAAGATGGAGAGATGAACTAGACAAATTCAGAAAATACTGGATCTGCGACGCTCATGATAGAGAAATGTGGCGGATCCTTGGGAAGGTCTACGTCTAACGACGGACGTTAAAAGACAGATGATGACTCAATATTTCAGTCATAGACATTTGTGTTAGCGGTCGCGCAATGAACGTTATGATTCTTCTTTCAAGTGAATAACATTTGCTGCGGTAGTTCAGCACGAATTCGGCGGTCGATCTTATATAAAGGCACCTGGAATGTTGGAACGTGATATAAAATAGAACAAAATAAATAAAATAGAACACCTCTCCCCTGCTAATGTGCCTGGATATCAAAAAGCATTTTAAAATACGATTTCGTGGGTAGTAAACTCTTTTTACAGTATTTTACTGCTTCTGATTTTTATTTTAGATGGGATGATTTTATTTCACGAATATTTCATTGAAAATTACATTGTTTAAGGATCATTAACTTCATCCGATTTCCTTTTGAAAATTTGAAAAATGACCTTTTCATTCGCATTATTTCACATCATGGAGCAATAGTGTTAACAAGAGGAAGTTTCGGGTCATTTTTCAATTCATCAAATTAAAGCGATTGTGGTGAAAACAATCATTTTATATTATTTATATGTTATGACACTGTGGCCTTTTCAATACATTTACTTTTGAGTTCATAATTGAAAAGTTTTAATGTAATTTTGAACATGTTTGTGTAAGTTCATATTCGCTCCAAGTTTATGTTTTTTTAATTCTAACTTGATCAGAAATGTATTTTAGCAAAAGGAATATTTCTCAGAAGAGCTTATCTCGCCAATATACTCTCTCTCACTCCCTTTCTAACCCACTCTCTCCTTCCCTCTCTCTCTCTCTCTCTCTCTCTCTCTATATATATATATATATATATATATATATATATATATATATATCCCTCTCTCCCTTTCTCTCTGTCTGTCTGTCTGTCTGTCAGTCAGTCAGTCTGTCTGTCTGTCTGTCAGTCTCTCTCTCTCTCTCTCTCTCTCTCTCTCTCTATATATATATATATATATATATATATATATATATATATATATATATATATATATCCCTCTCTCCCTTCCTCTCTGTCTGTCTGTCTGTCTGTCAGTCTGTCTGTCTGTCTGTCCGTCTCTCTCTCTCTCTCTCTCTCTCTCTCTCTCTCTCTCTCTCTCTCTCTCTCTCTCTCTCTCTCTGATAACTATTCCCATTAGATTGTAGCTCCAATGACGGAAGTGACAACTGTTTTCTCTCAATTCTTGAAAGATAAAAGAAGTTCAGAGTTCGTCATTGAGAACATATCGTTCTTTCGCTGAGTAATGGATTCGGCGTCAATTTTTATATCAGCTTTGTAGAATCAACGATCTCTTGTCATTAATCTGTCAATAGAAAAGGATTAAAAGAGATAAAAATATCTATTAATCAATGAAGAAAAGGAAGAGAAAAAACGAAAAGTTTATCAGCTCTTAGTCCTGAATTTGATTAATAACATTTAAACAATGTATAAAATGTCTGCACGGGGCTGATAATGTTGATTTTTCTCTCTGACTATCTTCCTTGCACCTTTCGGAAAGTGCAGTATTATCTTATTGTATTTGGATATCTAATAAGCGTTCAATTTGGATTTCTTGTATTGTAAATGGATAGTGTATATATCATAGTGAGAAAATCAAATTAAAGGGGGATAATTTAAGTAAGAACATATATTTACAGTTGATGATTACGAATGAACGGTGAACACATCGTGCAAGATGTTGGTTCCAAACCGGTCTACATTTTCTTTTATGATATTGAATATTTGGGGGGAAATAAGACCCTTTTTTGGTTGTGTGTGTTTTAGTTTTAAAGAAAACCATAAGAAGAGATAATAACGATGTGCAACCGATAAACACTCGTTCTGCACTAATTTTTAAAACATCTTCACGGACTCCAATTCATTTAGATTTGAATGAATTGAATGACTTTTTCTCCTGATGAATTGAACCTTGTCCATTGAAAAGGAGAAGATCTATCATGGCTTGCATCATAGATAATGTTTTGCTTTATATATATATATATATATATATATATATATATATATATATATATATATATATATATATATATATATATATATATATATATATATATACATACACACACACACACACACATCCAGAGGTAGGATATCGGCCTCCGGGTCCGATGTGAGGGTTTCAGTTCTGCCTTGCAGTACTGGATGGGATAAAGTCTATAGCCACACTGAAGAGATGTAATACATCGAAACAGCTGTCTGTGGATGACGCAATATATATATATATGTGTGTGTGTGTGTGTGTGTAAAATCAAAAAAAAGGTCACAGCTTTAAAGACTAAACATTAAAATTCTTTTTCAAAAATATCCCGTGTCACTTCAGTCACTCATTCCCCAATATCTTCTAATGCAATTTTCTTCAGTGTTTTTTTTTTTCCTGTTTTACGTATACTTTATTATAGTTCCATGTGTAAATTCTCTCATGTTGGGATGATCAATTGTTTAGCATGTAACCGTTTCGGGGATTTGAAAAACAAAACAGTTTTATTAACATAGCACCCCAGCAGTGCTGATCAAACACCACCTCTCTTCTAGCTATGAGCATAATACATACCTTATCAGTTTATGATATATTTTTGAAAGCATATTGTTATTTATATATATATATATATATATATATATATATATATATATATATATATATTCTGGGAACTTCAAAGTCCCTCAGCCCTATAGCAACCTCCACCTCAATCAGTCATCTTACATGTACGAATCACAGCCTATATATATGTATAAGCAGTGATCCCCTATTTTTGGTTAGATACTATGGACAAAGAATATTTTGTGAATTTTTTTTCTTACATTTTTATTCCAAAAAGATTAATACTAAAAATTAACAAAATGTTCTTTGTCCATCGTATTAGAGCACACACACATACATATCAAGAAATGGATATGTCTAATCCAACCGAAATAATCATAGATGCGTTAAATACTTTGAAACTCTATTCGAAGTTATCTATTGTCATGACACGGCGAAAGTATCGTTTGGCCTAGACAGTGTAAATGGAATAAGCAATTAAAGAAATTAGGGCTGCCACAAAGATCGAAGCTGCCATTGATAAGGTAACTATTTCGATGTAGTGCTGCTCTTGCCATTAAGCTGCTTAAGCCGCCGGTAATGCAAAATCTGAAAAAACTGCTTTGACTCCAAGTTCTCATTTTGTTCATTCTCTGTTTATATCCGTTCTATTTGTTTCACAGCACGATGGAATCTCCACAACAAACTTGTTTCACGCTCCTCTGCGATTATCGAGTGAGTCATTTTAAACAAAAAATCGAAAAAAACAGTACAAGATCTTTTATATACCCCGTTTTCATACGTTAATTTTTTCTGGTGTTTTGGATATTTGTTGTTTTTTTTTATTTGTTTTGTTTCGTTTTGTTTTGTTTTTGAAATATTTCGTCCGTGTCTGCATTTAACAACTAATTCGTTTTTAGTTTTTTTTTGTTGTTTTTAGGGGTTTTTTCCCCCAAGGTAGTTCATTGTTGGGAAAACGGTGTGCTCTTCTCGGGGGCAGCTATGCTCGTGTGATCGAGTGCCTGAGATTTTCATCATTGATTATGTCCGAAAATTGAACACCATTCAGAAATAGTAAAAAGTTAAATGGAAAATAATAGCCATTCATTAGATATTGAAAATGAAATGGTTAACCATTATTTTATGCTTTATTGTATGAATCCGTTGTTAATATCTTTAAAGTTTCGAGGAATGGGATTTTATGTTATTGTTACCCTCCAGCAGTGATCTCGAAACTTTCTCTGCAAAAACCTTGGGGGTCTGTCAAATAATGCTTGGGGGTCAGCAGTAGTGTCCCTTCTGAATCTGACATTGAGAATCTTATGACAGAGAAACATCACCCACAGCACAGGGTTCAAAACAAATAATTATTGTACACAGACCAATGCAATACAAGGGAATTCGAATGAACTAATTTTATTTTGAATAAATATAATTTTTAAAGGTCGAATTTGCTTAATATTGTAGATCATTAATCACAATCAGTCCGCTCGGAAAGTGTCGTGATTAGGACGTATACTTCATATGTAAATGGTCCTGGGTTCGATTCCCCAGTATAAGTGAAGAATGTGGAACAAATTTCCCTGTGCACTCAGCAGCTAATTGAGTACACTCTAAGCTTTGTGATCAGGTTGATGGTATCTCTTTTGGTACACTTGCAACCAGCTAAGGGGCATAAGAACTTGAAAGTGCAAAGCCCTGGTCTTGACGAACTATGCTAAGATCACCTAACCGATGCATGCAACAGGAACCCGGTCATACTCCATTGAGGGTTGCTTTTTAAGAGACGTAACGCTTAACCTCCTTACCTTAATTACAATTTAATTGCTAAAAATAATTGTCCGCCAGAATATCTGTTTTATGAAAAATGTCCTTGAGCTTTCAAAGTTTCGAACCCACTGCCCTAAGATAAAGAGTATTTTGATAACTAAGTGAAATTAGGTATAGTTTAAATGTAGCTCGCGTGTATTGAATCTTTGTTCAGATTTTGCCTTGGTACAGTTATTTTCTAAGTGGACGTTACCACCCAACTTGGGGAGGGGGGACTGGAAAACCTGGAAAAGGACTGGAAATTGAGGGGGTGGTAGGTGGCGTTTGAAAACAAGGGTTACCGAGGAGAGCAAAGGAAAAAAATACAAATCGATACCTCCTACGCATGAAGTCGTATATCTGAAAAGCTGATTTTTCAATAGAGCTGTTCGAAGTTGTCTACATTTTTCTTAGAAGAATTCTATTAACTAGGAGTGTTTCCATTCTAAAGATGCAGTTTGGGGAAGGCTCGGACATTATGACGTGTGACTATTCATGTAAGGTTATTTTTCGTCCGTCGTACGAAACTTCAAATTCGAAGTATTTCGGTCACTTCACTTCAATGTTGTCTATCTAAACATTTTATACATGAATTTAGATGTATTGTTAATTTAGATATTTTATATCTGAATTCAGATTCATGTTTTTTCATCAGTGATTTATAATGTTATTTTATTTGAGTTCCAGTGTATCTCTAGACTCATTTCTAATTTCATTAGATTTCTCGAGGATTGCTGATACAAAAACACTTAATCCTGCAATGCCCTGTGAATTGTCTAATATACTCTACCGAATGTCAATTTCGTATATATTTCTCCAAAGGATCGTTGCTTCTCCACAAATCACCCGACCAACCATCCAAGTTGTCACTAGATTCTTCTCTCTTTGCTAGTGTGTGTGTGTGTGTGTGTGTGTGTGTGTATGATGTCGTTCAAGGTCACATTTTTAGGCCTACATTCTTGCTATTTTGCATGAGTATGCCACTAGGCACCTTCTAAAGATATTTGTTTTTGTTCTTTCAAAAGTGCTTCTTAAACCACGCTTACTCGATATTTAAAAAAATAGAGAATCCACAAACCTTTTGCACCTTTCTTTAATATCAAGTGAACAAGGGTCTCTTGGTCATCTTGGACCAACAATGCTCAACTCTTGTGCTTGTATTTTTCAGACAATTTCTAATAAAATATCTATATTTTGTTCGATCATTTTTATATAAATCTAAATATCTAAAGAAAAATTAGTTCTGATACACGTGCGAGGTACAGTGAGTATTTCATACGAGGAGCTGTTATTTTAAATAGTTTAACTTAGATAATTTAATGACACTGATCTAATGAATTTGTTCTTATCGTATTTTTCAAATAAAGTTTCCGTAAATATACAGTAGCTCTTAGATGCTTCGCCGATCACGTTTCAGCTTAGTTTTATTTGAGTCCTTCAAAATCAATCGATTCACATCGTTGTGTTTGGCACTAAATTTGATGCAAAGCCTTTGTTAACTTTATTAAACTCAAATTTGGTTCGTTAAAAAGGTCACTTTTTTCATTATACTGGGTGACGTCAATTATTACAATCAAATTAAAACTACCTATTGATTTATTTTGCCTGAAACAGGGCTCAACGTGGGAAAGGTGGACCTCAATGTAAATTGCAAAATTCCACGCTTACTCGATATTTAAAAAAAAAAGAGAATCCACAAACCTTTTGCACCTTTCTTTAATATTAAGTGAACAAGTGTGTGGAAAATCCATGGGAGACAAACAGAAGTTAATACATAAAATATGTTTTTTTATTAAATCGTTTATATCTGTTGACAGAATCGATGAGTAATAATCAATGTTTAGCCGACGACTTCCGGTTTAAGAGGAAAGAATGGTTCTTTTGGAACGAGTAAATCTAGAACAAATAAATGTAAGAAGCGCTTGATATAATGCCGGTTTAGAATAGTTTGATCAAAAGGTCACGTTGATATTTTAGATATAGACGCTGTATATGATAAAATCGAGATAAACGCTATTATTCAATCATCCGATTTTAATTTGAAGAAATTGTCGTTAGATTTAATCATTCTTTTATTTCACGAAAACCCATTTTTTATCATTATCTTCTATTTTATCACAATAAGCTAACTTCAACCTTAACACTAACACTAAACACTAGATGTATCAATAATCTTAAATGATATCATTTGCAACTAAATTTACTGAAATACAGTTCAAACATTCAGAGCTGTCCATTTGTTCTCCGATAGTTTGAGAACAGCAGCGGTCGATCCTTATCCCGCTTTCAAAATATCGATATAATGTTTTGGTGAACCTATTCCAAATAATTACTACGGTACCTCTTCAGGTTGATTGATTGGCATAAAACGCATTCAAATGTTTGAAAAAGCAATGTTGAATCCTTATTTTCATGATTCCTGCGATACCAGTGTGTCACGTTGCTAGAAGGGAATAAATTGCTTTTCCAAACACCTTCTGCATGTAGGAATCCTAGGGGCTCTTTGCTCGTAGATAGAAAACAACGTGTCCTGTTTTCTAATTCTAGTCTGATCCATGTTAGCGATAGGAAGAAATGATCAACACTTTATCAGTACCCTGCATAACTTAATCACCATATCTTGCGCTCCTTTACATGAAATATCTATCTAGAAAAATAACGGCACAAGATTTGGGCATCATTGGTCTCCAAAAGATTGTAGAGATCCTCGAAAGCACCGTTTTTTTTTTTGAGAAAAGAAAATCACAGTTTTTACATGGTTCCTAGGGTTGCACTCATGCAATTTTTTAAAGATTGTAGCCCCTGAAATGTGATCAGGAACGACCGGAGACATGGACACACACGCACGCATGCACGCACGCAGGCACGCACGCACATAATTGCAGGCATTGACATCCACATGGACACATAAGCCCCAAGAGAGAAGAATTGGTAACTGACTTGACTGGTTGGTCGGGCTATATGTGGGGCTACGGGTATTCGATAACCCACTAATCTATTGTTCTACTCTTATTTGAATGCGTTCCATCCGCAAAATCTGTTTTTGGGAAGCCCTCTAAGCGGTCGGCAAAGTGTTGAAGCTGCTTAAACACAACGTGGGCATTAACAATCTCTTAAAAACACATTTCAATAGAGGCACGTAGTAATACGTTCGAGGAAAAATGCTATCTTTCCACCCATTTTTTTACTTTTTCATTCCTTTTCATTCGCACAGCTTTATTTTATGCTCGTCTACCTTTCGATTCAATTACGTTAATTGATTCTGTCGTCGTCAAAACTTTATCGGAAAATGAGCGTTCAGAAGCGAACAGCAATGTGTTTTGCTGTAATAAACATCGGCTTAAAAGTTTAGAAAACAGTAAATACTGCATTGTTTCGGGAAAAAATATTGTCTAACTCCACTTCGAGATGACTTTATTGTTTATTGTTTTTCTACCGTACCAGAAAGAGTCCTCACTAGGGTGAGGGTTATAAACCGATACCTAAAACCAACATACACTTTGCATGATCTAAATTCACCACCAAGCGATTGCCAGGTAGCTCACTTGCTGACTGAGCTAAATTGTCAAGTCTTAGATACTACTGAAAACTTATCATACATATACCTATTTCAATCTAACATTTCTTTTTCACTAGAAATATATATTTAATATTTTATTCATCATATATACAAAATAAAAGTTGCAGTTATAATCTTTGAAAATTTGGAGTTTGACCCAGTAGGGGCCAGTCTCATTTTAGCCCCCTCCCGTAAGAATGATAATCCTCAGCAAATTCTGGGAGTCAACTCTCCACTGTTTGCTTATCCAGTCACGTTAAAACAAATAGATAAACAAAGAAATGATATTTTCCCACCGTGATTCCAAATAATGACCTAGTGGTCAGTAGGCGGCTCTCTTACTAACTGAGCCAAAGTGACGTGCCTCATCTATTTGGAACTTTATTTGTCATATATATACGACATAAAAGTCACAGTAACCAACTGTAGTTGGAATAGAAGTAGGAATGGAGTTTGACGCTGCAGCAGCCAAGCTTGTTGTTCATTCCATTTCGATTCCTGTTTGACCCTACTAAGCAAGTTTGAGGATTCAAATAATAGTGTGTGCGTGTGTGTGTGTGTGTGTGTGTGTGCATGTGTGTGTGTTTTCAAAAGTTATTGCACAAGGATCTATTCGAACATAAGTACAGTTGTATATACAAATGAAAATCCTTATTCCTATCTGCGCTGTTAATTTGTTTACTCACCGCTGAAGGGAACTCAGCCTGAGTTTAGCAAAAGCAACAGCAATCGAGATCAAGGTAAATAGTAGCCAAACATTAATAATAACGATTTATGATACTTCATCTATCAAAATACATATCAAAATTCAATAGAATTAGAAATTATTTCAGTGTTTGTATGCGCGTGGGTGTGCGGGAGAGTGATAGTGTGCGTGTGCATATGTGTGTTTACAATAATTATCAAATAAGGATTTGTTTAGACAGATACAGTCATACCCACCCACTTTTTCAGGACTTTTGATTCTGATCAAAGTGTAGTAGCTGCACCACAGCATCGCTAGGGGTGTCAGCACCGACATTTGACATCCAAATGGACCGGAGACTGGTATGTTCAAGACCGATTGCGTAGGTGCAATATCGTAGCCTATGAGGGGTACCTCGGCATTGCTAAGCGCATTGAGAAACTATGGATTTATCCTGGGTTCTCACAGAATTACTCGACCCAGTCGCGGGGAAGCGATAAGAGGGATAGGTCGGGCTCGTCACGATGCTTTTGCGACTTTGGTTGTGGGAACTGGAGCTATTTTTGAGGGTTCTTTATCACACGCTAAACTTGACCTTATGTCACATCTTGATCGCAGGGGAGCGCGAGTAAAGAAGCATAAGCAGTCATATACGTACAAATAGAAGCCCTTTTTACTTTAGGAGCAGATAACAAGATCCGAAACATGTCGACAAAACCTCACGAATAAACTTATCTTGGGCGATGAATAGTAATACGTAAGATTCTGCTTCTCTTAAATATTCCCGGACGTATTGCACTATGTGGGAAATTTGAATTTCATATGCTACATGGAGTGAACTAAGACCGTGAATTATTCGTCTCGGATCTATTCCGTGTTGGCTCCTGTCGTCGGACTATTCCACCGTGAATTCAGAATCAGTAAAGCAAACCGAAATTGTGTGGGCAGGATTGGAAAACAACCTGCTTGTTGTTGCTCATCGACTGACTTGTTTCAGTGCAGATTTCTCCTGTCAATGAATTTCCGTCGGCAATGGCCAAGGTTATTCACAGAATTTATAGGTAATCGTCATTCTCCAGTCCAATTTGTAGTCGATCGTATCAAAAAAATCAAAAACAAATTCAATCCTCGTCAGATTTAGAATTGTAAACCAATCGCTGTTTGTTTATGATAAACCAAACCGATGTATCAAATCAACGTTCATCTATCTATCATACATACAATATAAAAGTTTCAGTGATTATCTTGAGTTAGAATAGTAGTAGTGGAGTTTGATCCTGAAGTTGCCAGGCTTGTTTTCATTTTGTTTTGTTATTTTTTGCGTTGTTTTTATACCAAACGGAAAAACACGCGTAACTGTATACTTCTTTCTGTAGGGGATTCTCATTTCTTCTTTTCTTGTCCTTTTCTTTTCTTTTTTTTTTCTTCATGTATAATTGTCTCCCGTTTGTCCCTCTCACCTCTCAATTGTTTAGATCTCCCTAAAAAAAACAAGCAAAAAAATGAAGGGGTAGGTGAATAGAAGGACTGAAAGAAGGTGGGAGAAAGAGCAAAAGAGTTTAGGCGTTAGTTTCAGTTTTCAGTAATTGGAGTTTTAATGAAACGCTCTTCGGCAAAAAAATGTCATGTACAACGAATATATTAAGGAATAAGTCACAAAAATCAGAATCGAAAATGCACAATGGAGAAAGTAGACTACTACATTTACCAAAGACATCAAATCTCCATGAAATCCTCAAAAGAAGCAGAAAAGGAACACTCTTGATATGCAAACTTTCGGTAAAGCGATCTCGACCTTTGAGAACAATAACCAATACAGTACCACTAGTCTACAACCGATGTATTCTCCTGCTGGTCACCTATGGAGCTGAGGATTGAACTGAACCAAAAGATTGACTTTCGAACTGAGAACCATACTGCAGACACAGGAGAAAATCATACTCAGCATCACATGGAGAGATCACAAGACAGCACTGTATATCAGAGGAGAAACAGGAGCCCCAAATACCATCGAATCAATGAGGAAACTCAAATAAAAATGGACTGGTCATGTAGCGAGAATGGCAGACAACTGCTGGACATCACAACTCACAATGTGGATCCCAAAAGATCATATGTGAAATTGTAGCCGACAGAAAGTAAGATGGCGTGACAAGCTAGATAAATTCATAAAGTACTGGCTCCGTGATGTCTGCAAGGAATGCTATAAGGCTATTGCTGCCACATCTTCTTCTGATGATGATGATGATCATCATCATCATCATCATCATTATCATCATTATCATCATCATCATCATCATAATGTAGAGTCAGTGTGACAGATCTCGAATGCGGTAAATTCAATTTGTACGGTTTTTTTTCTGCATAATAGTTCGAAAACAGACATTTTCTTTAACTTTACATTTCGCACTATATTCTGCTATATTTTTCGTTTTTAAAACCTGGAAAGTTTGCCATAATTTGTGCATAATATCACATTTGACTATAAGCAAAGCAAAAATAGCATCTTAAAACTGCTATATGATAGAAAGGAATTTTTTTTATGAATGCTAAGAAATCTAATTGCTTCCGTCTGCTGTTCGATTTATAGTTTTACCTGTCAGTACTGATTAATTGACAAACTCAAGTTCAAGTCTGGAGTTGACTTTTTGTTTTGTTTTTTTCTCACTATAACAATAACATCGACGATGTTGGGTAGTAAGGCCTTACCTTGTCTGTCTATCACGTC
Organism: Thysanoteuthis rhombus; assembly: GCA_963457665.1. NCBI lineage: Eukaryota > Metazoa > Mollusca > Cephalopoda > Oegopsida > Thysanoteuthidae > Thysanoteuthis > Thysanoteuthis major. Next base: position 15,018,766 of record OY735229.1, on the reverse strand, counting down.
ACGTTAAGCCGAACCAATTCATGCAATCAACATTCCCTTCTGTGATTTGAACAGCCAAGTGATCGCTAGCCAACCCTCTTAATGGCTGGGCCTAATTGTTAAGTCTTACATATCCACGAATTTATTTCTTATATATGTACAATAAAAAAAAGTTTAAGAGATCATCTTCATTTGGAATAAAAGTTGGAGAGGAGTTTCACCCTGCAGTAGCCAAGCTTGTTTTTATTTGTATTTATTATCGAACTTCGCTTTTGTTGATTGGTTCTCACGAGTCAGCATCAGCAACAGCATCATCCTCTACCATGGACGTTGCGGAGCCAGTACTTTCTGAACTTGTCTAGTTCATCACGCCATCTCACATTCTGCCGGCTACAGTTTCGCATATGATCTCTGGGGATCCACGTTGTAATGTCTTGCAAGATATCTCTGACTTCTGTTTTTTTTTTCGCTAATATGATTGTGCTCTCTCTGGGTCTCTCCATGTGATTGTGAGCCTGATTCTCTCATGTGCACGTGATTCATGCCTTTCACGAAGAGTTCTTTATATGTTTGAGATTATGTAAGGAAAAAATTACCTTAAGAGTGGGAGGAAATTCAGTCTGCAGGGATAGCCATAACCACGTTGTTATTTTGTTTTTTTCTTTAGAAACGTTATGAACAGTAGAAAAAAAATACATTTCCAAATGAACTTCAACGAGGATCCCAAAAAGATCTCAGGAGTAAGAAATAAAGGAACATGCTGACTTCTCAAGTTGATATCTTAAATGATAGAAAGAAAGAAAAAAACAATCCTAGCTCACTTCGTTGGATGAATTCAGTTTTTTTTTTCGTCGCAACACAAAATATTCGTCCATTACATATTTTAGAGACTGAATAAAATAAAATCGATTCTATTTCACCGAATATGTAATAACAAATTATTTTTAAAATCTTTCGGTTTATACAACGATTGGTGAGGAGGGTACAAATCAGGCAAGGCCATAAACAGTACCAATCTACATATTTTCATATACAGCACAATTTCATTTTAAGTTAGAAATATTCTATTAATAAGAAAAAGAAAGGAATGAGCTGATAAAGATAGAAAAAATAATATTGATAATCCATCAATTTTCAAAAAATTACTATTTCACCTGAAATTTATCAGATCTATTTTGGGGTAAAAAAGAAACTCTCATGAAATTATTCCAAGCTAGTATAGCTTTGTATTTAATTGAATTTCTTCCAAATATTTCTATAATAATATATGATCTAAATAAAGAACTTTTCCACGATTTTCGAGAGCTTTTCCAGCTTTTAGATACAATTGAACAGTTAGATAATTTCATTCAATGTGACCAATTCCATTTTATTTATTTTATTCGATGAAGTGTTAAAAATCATTATTATCATATTTTCTTTTCAAATATTTATTTTCATCTCAGTTTTTGTTACTTTTATTGCAACTAAACTCGGGCCGAGCTCCCGTCAGCAGTGAGTAATGAATTAACAGTATGAGCCTCTCTCCATCATTCTCACCTGAAACTTAATCTTTATTCTGATCAGTGTTTAATTAATTCTCACATCACCGATTAGAAAATAGCCTGAGTTTACTTGCGATGAAAAGCAACAACAATTAAGAAGTAAATAAATAATAGCAAAGCATTACTAATAATGATTTAATCAATGAGCTTTGTTGGTCAGTTCGATTGCTTTTGTATAGTGAATTTGAACCTCTTATCTATTCTAAAAGAATAATATCTTTGGTGAAACGTCCCTCAGGAATGTAACAATCTTGAAGAAAACGGGCGTGCATTGAACGTTAATGGAACGTGATCTATGAAACTTTCCGTGACTTCTCTTGCATAAATAAAAGAGCGTCCAGAGGATTGAAAAAAATCGTTTCAGTTCCTCAGGATTATCACAAGTCATTCTTCCGTTGCGTTCAACATTTGACGAACGACTGCATTTGATCTATGAGTCATTTGATCCACACTTTATCGGTACTTTATTGTCACTCTTACCAAGTCTCGGTCTGTTTTGAGTCGTACTTTGTACACAGATTCATGTCTTCTCTATGATTCTCGATAACAAAATGAAAAACACTGAATCTCACGGGGATCTGGCTTGTAGAAAAGGAGACATTTAAATTGATGGTCTTTGTTTCTGAAAGGACTGTTTGTTGCATCTCTTTCGTTTCCAGCTACAACTGGTTGGAAAGGTCGACTGAATTCTGTGGGGATGAAGCAGAAAATGGGAAATAAAATATTTGTTTCCTTTATTTCACAATTATCTTTCGAATCATGCAAAAACTTCTCCAGGGTTGGGGGGAAGAAATGAAATGTTCCAAGAAGGAATAGGTCTAGTCAGTCACTCAATACAAACCGTCACGTTGCCAACATTACTTCGTAGCATGCTGCGTTGGGGGTAATCAATTAAAAGATTGGAAGAAGGGGGGTCAATATATAAGTTACTACTCTCACCTGTAGGATTACTAAAACGTCTTAATTTTCGAAAATCAGGCGCGGATGCAGAGTAAGGGACCAATTTAGCATACAATTACATTGTAAATTGACCATGCCCCTGATATCCTACTTTCGGAGAAATTTGAGAGAAACAAAAATTAATTGTTTTTGCTCGACATAATAAGGTGTAAATGTTTAATTTTTCTGCCTTGTAGCTCCAATGGAGCACATACACGGAGAGATCACTCCATTATGGCACATACATGGAGAGATACTGCCAGCCAGCCAACCACATAGACAGATAGACAAACAGAGCCACTCAAAAACTGAAGAAACTTTTGTTGATAGATTTGTGACAGTTTTCGTTGACGGTTTCTATTACACAGCTATGAATTAAAAAAAAAAACAACCCTTTTGATTTGACACGATACAGATCCTAGGTTTCACTCCTGGGAATAAAGATAGCATTCCGATGACAGAAAATCTCCGAAGACTTGCTATAGAACAAAGAACACGGATTCAAAATGAGGTGCACTTGCGATATTCGAAAAAAAAAGTGTATTATAATCATATTGATAGGAGGAACTGTCAAATCGATTTTGTAATCGGTAAGAACATTTACTAGAGGGATAATCCGGTTTATCGGCGGATTTCTTTGTTATTGGATTTGGCTTTTAATTGTTAAATTCCATCTTATTCAACATTTTGGTTCAAGAATTTCATCTTTGCTTTATATTTGACATGCCAATCATATTTTTCTCACCAAAACAACCTGAGGTTCATAAATGCATTACCATTTCTTATTACTATTTATCCTTGAATATATCGATTTTAGCAAGAAAAAAAATAATAATAGTAATAATAATGATAATGATGATGATAATAATAATAATAATAATAATAATAATAATAATAATAATAATAATAATAATAATACATGAAAGTCAGGGTAGTACAAGTCATAGTAGGCGCACTGGGAACTGTCTCAAAGATACTGAGTGCGAGACTGGAGGAGCCCGGGATAAAAGGAAAGATTGAGACTGTTCAGACCACAGCACTGCTAGGAACCGCACGGATACTGAGGAAAGTGCTAGAAATATACGACTGCAACACTAAATGTTAGCAGTGGCCCAAAGGAAGGGAAATGAAAGCAGATTTATGAACCACAGCACTGGCATGATAGGTGAGGGACAGAAGAGATGTTAGCTGAAGATCTGCGGAGACTTATTGTCACTCAGCCTTTAGTAATGACCACTCGGCAACCGGTGTGAAACTGTAAACCGCAGTATTACTGTGGTCTATAAGAACGAGGAGAGGGGGGCTGGAGACTTGAAGAGACTTGCGGTCACTCACACCCCAGCGGTAACCACCAGGCAACTGATGTGAGATTGCATAATAATAATAATGATAATAATAATAATTATTATTATTATTATTATTATTATTATTATTATTATTATTAATTAATTAATTAATTAATTCCATTGCTTTTTTTCGCTGATACTTAAATACAACAAAGCATCTATTTTGAAATATCAGTTTCTGGCTTGTCAAGAGAGCTAGATCTAACATGATTTTTATATACTCACCACCAACTCTTTTGTTTTACAATTTAATTATTCTAAGAATAATCAAATATTTTCATTCTTTTAATTCCGACTTCAGTATTTAATCAATTTGATACCTATTTTAAAATGTGTCAGATTTTTCTTTGCCGATTAATTTGTCTGGTCTTAAAATCGATAATGGATTATAATTGGCTCTTATTCTTCTGTTCATCTATCTATTTACCTGTTTACTTATTGACCCTTTTTCCTTATCCGAAGGACCCACACCGCTAGATAATCACTTTGATGAAACTTAAAAGTTCGTAGTACTTGAGGTTCTTATTTATTGTAAATATACCTCATCATTTGATAAAACTACTATAAGAACCCGCAAGGACCGGACAAGAAGATATTACGCCCACTTCTCACAAAAGGGATCCCCAGAGATCACATAAGAAACCGAGGCCGACAGAAAACAAGATGGAAAGATGAACTAGACAGATTCAGGAAATATTGGCTCCTCGACGCCCATGATAGAGAGTTGTGGCGAATCCTAGGGAGGGTCTATGTCCAACGGCGAACTTTAAAAGACTGATGATGATGATGATGATGATGATGATGATGAAATTCTTCAAAATAAATGTCCAACCTTGAGTTGGAAATATATCCGTATAAAAGCTGTATTTGTAAATGAATATATTCATTTATATGATTGTATTGTTTCATATCTAGAATATCCGATTCCTGTTGAAATCCCAAATCATAAAGGATTGGTCCTTCCGGAATCATCATCATCAGTCTTTTGTTTTAACGTCCATCGTTGGACAAGGATCTTCCCCAGGATTTGCCAATTTTTTCTGAATTTGTCTAGTTCATCTCTCCATCTTGTATTTTGTCGGCCTCAGTTTCGCATGTAGTCTCTGGGGGTCCATGATGTGAGTCGAGATGTCCATCGGTTGTCTTTCGTTCTCGCAACATGACCAGCCCATTGCCATTTGAGTTTTTTAATGGATTCTATGATGTCCCTGACCCCTGTTTTCTTTCTGATATATTGTCCTATTTTGTGATCTCTCCATGTGAGGTAGAGCATGATTCTCTCATGTGCGCGTTGTATCCTTCTCAGTTTCTGAGTTTGTCTCTTGGTTTGGTTCCATGTTTCAGCTCCATAAGTGACTATCGGGAGGATGCATTGGTTGTATACTCTTCTTTTTAGGATTATTGGGATCGTCTTGTTTTTAAAGCTTGCCATCCTAAGGTGATTCTCCACTTGATTTCTTCTTTTGGGGAGTTCATAGAGATTCGTTGTCCTAAGTAGATTTAGTGGTCCACATAGGTTTTTAATAAAATGAAATGTGTGGTTGGGATGTAATGAATAATGCATCATAGAATTGCTGGTCGTTTGAAACTAAAAAGAAAAGAAAAAGAATGTGTACGTGACTGAAAGAAATGTTCAATTTTTTGTTGAGACTTTAAAGAAAAATTAAAACTAAGATACTTGAATCGTTAAAGATAACAGATTAGTATCAAGAAGCTCAAAGCTATTTTATTAAGTGGTTTATCTCTACCGATTCAAATATCCTAAAAATGATCAACTTGAAAGAAATAGTTGTACGATAGAAACAAATGTTGACGGGTATATGTTGGTCTGAAATGATGCTGAATGCGTTACTATCTCAGCCTGGCCATTGTGTTAACAATGGCTGAACTTCCAATGCTCTGGGTCTGTTAATCCATATTTCTTTTTTATAAGTGTCTGATTATTGACTGTTAATCGATGAAAAAATTGAATAAATCTATTTAAAAAAAAGAACAAGAAAAACTTCGTACTCTTTTCAAGACTTGCAACGTACTCTATACAATTTTCGACAAAGCTTGTCATCATTTGGTTCTGAAAAAAAAACACTAACTTCCAGTTTGAAGTTAATCAGCCATTTTAGCAACGTCACCAGCCTATTGCTATTTACCGCCATCAAAACAGTTAACATAACTTTCTTCAGTTTCCAAGTCGGTCAAGCTGGCAAGCTAAATTATCACACTATGTATGTCTCGTGTATAGGCCATACCAAAGGAGCTAGACGGCTGAAATTTTCAACATTTACTCCTCGTTATATCTTAAAAAAACATTGGATTTTGTTTTTGAATCCACACCCTAAAAAGGGGCTTAATTGTCTGTGTGAGTTTGTGCTAAACTGATCCTCAGTTCGTGGCAATAATCATGCTTATTTTTTTTAATCAGGTTTTCTTATTGATCACCGTACAAAAAGGCGGAAAAAGCGACTTATTCTTTGATCGTTTCTCTTTCAATTTTATTCATTGATCACCCCCAACACAGCATACTACCGGAAGAATTCCGTCACATGGTGGTTTCTTTTGAGTGACGAACCAAACCTGTACTTTCTATTTTTATCTCGCGAATCGATTTTAGAGAAATAAACGATACAGTGTTGTGTAATGTAAAAAAAAAACTTTCTCTGCTTGATATTTTTCCCTTCTTTCGAACGCTTTCGATCTATTCAGATTTTATCTGAACGAAAACTTTTTTTACATTCATCGACCTGTCGATGTTCGCAACAACTCATCCTTTACTTTTCAGTCTGTCAAAGTATTTTTGAATGCTATTAGAAAACATTAACTATTTATGCCGGGGTATAAGTTGACCTCAAGATTAACGCTCATGGCAAAGATGGTTGAGATTATATTGATCAGCGGGCGGAAGTGCTAGGATGACGAGGACGCACTCGAAGGACGACGGACAGGGAGATCTTCCAGAGGAAGCATCTTTGTTCTTGATACGCTCACCGATACCGACTATGCCCTCCCTATCAACCTTGTCAAAACATCGAATTAGCGTGACAGCCTTAAGGGATTAATTCAAGTCCAGTCCAATATTCACCGGATATGTCAACACACTAACATGATGCAGCATTATATCCATCTGAGTGTCAGGTTCACAGGGTCTAAACTGACTAATATTATCCATTAAGGAAAATTATTTATAATTGAATAGTCGACTAATAAACTGGTATATAGGTAAATCCGATTGGCAATATCAGCTGAAAAAAATGAAAAACTGTATATACTGTACAATGTCTTACAAAGTTTCGAAACTCCACCGAAATATCATGAAAATAGGATTTCTCGACTTTGAAACTATTGCATTTTTATGGTGTGTGCAAAATAATTTCTTTATAAAAGAAGTATGTATTTACAAGAAAAGTATTTGTTTTTGATTACTGTTTTGGATCTCGAAGGTATTGACACTGTAAAACTGTTGCATAGATCATCGTTGACTTCTTGTGTCCAAATTGTCTTTCATACTCCTTCCAGATGATCTATGGTAATGATTTCAATTGTTGAATCTATTTTCTCATAATATTTCACTAATTTTCTATCGGTTAGAGGTCCTTTGAGTTTGGCAGCCATTCTAAAATCTTGATATCATGATGCTGAATCTATTATCGGATAATCGATGGTATGGTACAGAACACCATACCACAACGAATACACGCTGCTTCTTACTTCGACAAAATGTTACGTAGGCATTTTGAAAAAATACTTTAATTTGTTACACGTGATTCTATTAGTTTACCTCAGAGTAATATTTATCATATTTAACCAGACATTTTCCTTGGGTCAAACTAATAAATTTAGGTTATCAAATTAGAGTGATTTCTTCAAGTTAGTTTAAGGGAAAACATTTTTCAGTGTATCTTCATTGATGTGTTTTTAAGATAACCAGTACATCTCGGAATTCGTTGTTACTTTTGGTGGTAGAAAATAATACCTTCCTCGATCACCCCCGTGGAAGCAACCCCAGAACATGGCATGAGGAATATGTTTAATCATTGGTTCTGGGTACCGCCTTGAGTCAGGAGCGGATTTATAGATACCACTTTTTTTTGTCTCTTGGTACACTCTGTCATCTTAGCAAGTAGTCATGGACGTTTCCATATTAAAGAAAAAACTTCCGTCAGCTGCATATCGACTACAGATTTTGATGTTTTCAATTGCTTACATACTTCACGACGACACTTTTTTGCACGTTTCAATTCAATAATTGTCCCTCTTTGGGCATTAGAGAGTTGTTGAGAACATTTTGTTCTAGATTCAATATCACCAGATCTAACCTGATCGGCTGTGGTTTCATACTTTCCCAAAATTCTGCATATAATTGAAAATATTGTAAACATATGTATTCTGGTGGAATATCTATGTGGGATTAGCAGGCAGTGTTTAGAGATGCCATTTCCACAAGACTTGGTTAAAGATCTTCGGTACTATGATATCAGCGAGGTGAATTTGTAATCAGTGCCAATTCCTGGGAAGAATCCCATGACCTTTACGCCGATTCAAAAGTTGCTGTCAGTTCCATTCCAGAGGTTCGGTGTTTCCTAACGGAAAAGAGAAGCCAACAGAGAGACGTTGCAAAGGAGAGAGGGAGAGGAGCTGAGTACATGGAAACTATTACAAAATTATGAAATAAAAACGAGTATATATATATATATATATATATATATATATATATATATATATATATATATATTCACTTGCGGAGCTGAAACATGGAACCAAACCAAAAGCCTGACATTCAAACCAAGGAGCATGCAACGTACATCAATACCAAATGGAGAGATCACAAGACAGCACAGTACATTAGAGAAATACAGGGATCAGATATATCATGAATTCAATCAGGAAGGTCATGTAGCAAGAATGTCAGACAACCGGTGGCCGTCACGACTCTCAACGTGGATCCCAAGGGACTATATTCAAAACTGTCCGGAAAAATATAAGATGTGATGACGAACTAGATAAGTTCAGTCAAGCACTGGTCAGATTTTTTCGATGACAATGGTATTCCCTCGTTTCGCTTTATTCAGCTCCTCAAATAGACAATCTGACTGGGTCTTACATTTGCATATATACTAAGAAGATAATTTCCATAATGGTTTAAACCGGAATGAATTGTAATTATTTACCTTACGAGCATTATACAATATTGTTTTACCAACGATTGTTAATTCAATTAGTTGCTTTTGCTTTCAATTGTTCTCTGATGTTTGTTTTTTTTTATATTTTGCGAGTACATAATTTGATTTGTTTGTTAAATTATGATGTATTATTTACTGAGTAATTTTCATATTTAATTCTTATCATTTACTTGTTTTAATGCTTATCGGGTAAATAGTTACAACTAATTCCAACTGTCACATTTGATATCATAGTGGAAGTTCTCTATAGAGTATATGCATACACCTGTATTTAATCGATATGTTTTTTTCTCTGAGAGCTGAGAACCGTTGGAATAAGAATTTTTTTGAATGGTAAATACACGTGTTATATATATATATATATATATATATATATATATATATAGATATAGATATATATATATGTGAGTGTGTGTGTGTATATATATATATATATATATATATATATATACACCGTAGCATTTTGGGGAATCGTATATTAGCCCAGTTTCGATCGATTTAGGGATCTTTTTATGTTTGCATATAAGTGATTCAATATCATGTTGATATATGTAATTTCAGAATATTTTATGTTTTCTAGACGTAACTTTCGATCTAAATGATAACACCCATTAACTACATAGGAAAGAACGTTCTGAAATAATATTTCAACAAAAAAGTAGAGATTTTAAAAAAAGCATCAGGTATACCTGGCCATTCAATGTAGAAGTGAAGTTCAAGATGGAATAAATCTTCCTCAAACTTATACAAAAACAACCCCGAGCAACCCACCGTATAAGAATTTAACGAGGAAAAACTCAAAATTTGATATATTTGTCTAGACAATTCCCAAGGAATATTTTTTTTTAAAAGCATAACATTAAGGTAATAAAAAATAATACCAGTAGAGAAAATATGAATTAACCAGACTTCAAATGTACAAATAGCAACAGGTGTTCTTTGCAAATCAAATATCTTAAATCGAATATTATATATCCAGCCTAAATATCAACCCAAGAGAAACCCTTACAAACGTAATTATATATCACCCTTTAATTTAAGATTAGCCAACCATACATCATCCTTTCCAAACAGAAAGTATAGAAATAATATATTACTATTCACACATTACTGGGATTTAAAAGACTGTCTCACACCTATGATAAAATGGAAAATATTAAATCAAACTAACACATGCAAGAACATGGCAACTTCATACCATTTATGTACTAATGAGAAAGTAGAGATTCTCACCTTTACTAAAAAAAAGTAGCATTACTAAATAGATAAGATGAAGTATTTGTAAAGTGTCGGCAACGCTCAAAATTCCGATTAAAAAAGAATAATTCAACACCCCACATACAAATGTACAAAAATCAATCAATATTTATCTTATTCTTCTCGTTGTCATTATTAGTAGTAGAAATAGTAGCAGTATTACCATTAATATTATGAGTAGCATTATTATACTCCCAGCCACTATAAGCTCGGCTTGATTGCCTCATAATTATCATATAGACGCTAACCAATCAATATTATTAAGAGAATTAAACATAGACAATATAAAAAAGACCCTTAACGCTGGGAGAGCAGATAGAAGCAGAGGGATGTATTTCCTGAGACAAAACCCACCACAAAAACTGATAGATTATCAACACATTGATTTAAAAATATCTGAAAAATTAAAGAAAATGGGGCTGCTGCAGGAAATGGAACCTACGCCATTTCCTTCAATTGTTTATTCTATTTACGTCATCTAGACCAAATGGTACATTCACTGTGTGATAACGGGTGATCATTTCAAATAAGAGTTTCTACATAATATGCAGGTGTTGCAATCGTCTGATATATACTGGGGGATCTTGAAGTCGATCTGACGATTGCACCAACGGCATGAAACTCAGAGTCACCGGGGAGAACGGGGCTTCCAATGTACATACGCAAACACATACATATGTATATATAGGTACCTGGGTTTCTAAATATGTAAAAAGAATACAATGTGATGAGTTCACTATTTGTATCAATTGATCCAAGATGCTGACCATCATCAGTTGATCCAGGAATGTTGATTCAGGAATGTTGATTCAGGAATGTTGATTTGAATCAGTCAAAAAAATATTTCTATTTTACCTGTATGAAAATTGCAAAAACCTTAACATAAATAAACAAATACAAGACGTTATATGAAATACTAGTCTTAAAATATTTTTTATTTGGGGGGAAAATCTTCTTTCAAAAGTGTTGTGCAAGATGGTATACCTATTCTGTGTATTTTTTTCTAGTCGTGGAATTTTTTTCAATGTCAATTGCATCAGTCATTCCTATTCATGCCTTTCCGAAGGTTAACAGAGCAAAGTTAACACATACCATCTTAGTCAGAATTCAACGCGGCTTGCCGATATCATATTCTATGCTGCTATCCACTTGGTCACCAGCACCTCAGTTGATATCATTTAGGAAGAAATAAATATTTACATTGACGCTAGCGATTAAGGCACCTCCGGTTCAACAAGTATGCGTGAACAGATGTCCGTCTTAGAGATTTGATTAGAAATAGCAGTTTTGATCATGGATTTCAGTCAACAGGGTCAAGTCGTTTGACTGGTCATAAGACGCTTACACGCAAACAATTGTTAAAGGATCGTTCCATACATCTTACATAAAAAATATCAGACATGGAGCATAGTTTAATCTAGATCAAAAAGATGATCCTACTCTGGCATTTTCAATCAAAGATTAAATAAAGGATCGTTTAGGTAAGTTTGGTATCTAAATAATTACTTGTATAGTTAAAAGTTAAAAACCAAAGTCACCTGATGATCGGAGGAACATGAAACAGATCTGTCGGAAGTATCCAACACGTTACTTATAGCATATATATACGTGTATATACATATGTATATTTGTACAAAAACTCATACACACACACACACACATATATATATATATATATATATATATATATATATATATATATATATATATACACACTTATGAGATCATCAAAAGAAGAAAAAAAACCCTGTTGAGGCATCATTTCTTCTCCATTGTAAGCGCGAGATAAAAGATTAGACGATGCTATCATTATACATATTCCTTTCTCTTTCTCTCATACACACATACACACGTGTGCATACGTACACATACAGGAAAATTCAGTTCTATAGTAAATTTTCTTGAAGGTATCCCAAACACGTCTGGTTAGTCATTCAGTAGAAACTGTCGTGTTACCAATATCTTTTACCGGCTTATCGTGTTTGGCGTGATGAATTCAAAAGAAGAATAGAAAAAAGGGTGATCAATGAATAAGTTACTTTTCTCGGCTTTTGTTGGGCGTAAAATTCTGATTTTTTTTAAGAAAAAGGCAATCAATATAGCGCAAAATTCCCATCGTAAACTGAATCCCCAATAAAAATGTATTTTGGGGGTATTTTCGGAAAAAGAAAATATTTTCATAACTTGTTTATGGAGAGTTTAAATCGAATTGAATTTTCAGCCCTCTAGCTCTATTGAAGCAGCTTTTACGCATGATACAATCATGCATACATACAAGATAGTTTTCACTCGATACGAGTATTGGCACCCTCTTGGAGAGCACAGTCATGTGTCCTTCATGGAGTAACTTGTACCTGAGAAAAGGACCGGGTGCATAGTCCGATCCTAGCTTGGTAAGATGCTCTACCAATGGGCGACAGAACATAGGCAAAGATAGCCGCAAAACAATCTTATTGTTACATTCGGCACTGGTATTTCTAAACAGTCACCTGGCAATCCATTTAATTACCTGGATGGGTGTGTTATATCATGTTTAGTGTAAATATTCAGTAAATGTTTATTTGATCCCAAACAAGCTAGATATGAACGACATCGACAATTTACAAACAATCACTTAACTTTGCTGATCTTACAAGAACTGGTATATCCAATGCGATTTCATTATATAATGCATATAAACGAACGTAGCTCGTCATCTGGACCGACTATGAAACTACAGAAACCTATGTTAACAGTTTTGTTTGACGGTTTCTATTATTCGGTCGTTCACATTCGGATTTCATAGTCCCCTTTTTTTATGCACCATATCATGTAAAGCGTAAATGTTAGGAGAATGTTTATTTGATCTTATGTAATTTAAATATGAACAACATCGACAACAGCTGACAAAATGGATTATTTCGGAGAATGGAAAGTGTTAGTGTCTCAAGGGTAGATAACTCTTTTGCAGCTCAAACAATATACTCACGAACGGCATACATTTTGTATAAATACTTTTTTTGTTGTTCTACGCAAGTAAATACGCCTTTCAAATTGCTATGGCGAATTCACATGAATTGCCACTTTTATTTTGTGGGATCTGTCAGCGAAAACACATTTTAATGCATATTCATTTTACCGATATAATTTGATATATGGATCTTATATCGGAACCCTCTCAAGTTTAAATTGATATTTGATTAACAGATTGTTTTTAGATAAAATATTTATTACTACATAGTTATGTTGATTCAATCATTCCACGTTTCTACATTTTTTTTACACTTAGTTTCCTATATGTATTGAGATTCAAATTTAAACATATATATGTGTGGGCGTGCGAGAATGGGTGTGTTTCGGGGGAATTTTGAAAGCACACATATATATATATATATATATATATATATATATATATATATATATATGTATAAAATGTGTGTGCAAGATTTTGATAAATGTATACATATATAAATATATGCGTGTGTGTGTGTGTGTATTTATGTATGTATATAAATTATTATCAATAATACTACTTCATTAGAAAAGTGCACGATGTTTTAGAAAAATGGATTAACCATGCAACCCATCTTTTTCTTTTGTCTTCCGATTATTATATATGGGAAACTGATCAGAATTCCTTTTACACTCCATTTCTGGAAGGGCTTGCAACGTTTCTCCTGTATGAAAAAGATGGTAAACATCTGAACGCTTTCAGGAAATAAAGTATAAAGTGAGTATAATAATTTTCCAATGTTCTTAACAAATTGTATCGTGTCGGAAATGCTCGTTCCTCTTATATATATATATATATATATATATATATATATATATATATATATATATATATATATATGAGAAAAGATTAAATAAATACGATGACAAATTTTTCATGTTGAATGTATCAACTTTAACATTTTATAAAATAAACCGATCACACATCGGATATTGTATTATATTATATTATATTTTATCATATTATATTGTACTCCTGATTTGTACTATATATATATATATATATATATATATATATATATATATATATATATATATATATAAAATAATGTTGAAATGCTTTCAAGTAAATGATGTCATATGATATTATACAGAGTGAGTGCAAATGATAGGTATGTTTTTAATCCTGAGGAAACTGCAAAATGAAAAATAGATTCATAGATTCGAAAGTTCAGCTGACCATTTGATAGCACAAAACCATAACCCATAACAAAAAAGTTTTTGTTCATAACCCTCCTTTTTCTTTATATGGATCGATTTTATGTATCATGGTTTCTTCGTAATTTGAAATCATCATCGGCCGCGGAAGCCTTTTAGCATCCATCGTTGGACATAGACTTTCCCCAAAAGATTAGCCTGACCTCTCTATCACGGACATCACGGAGCCAGTATTTTCTGAACTTGTCCGTCACACCATATCATATTTTGTCGGACACAGTTTTACATGTGATCTCTGGGATCCATTTTCCGAATTAATATCTGCGTTTGTCTACCATTCATGCCACATGACCAGTCCATTGCCATTTGAGTTTTCTGGAGGATTATATATCTTTGACTCCTGTTTTTTCCCACTAATAAGATTTATGCTGTCTTGTGATTTCTCCATATGATGGTAAGCATAATTCTCTCCTGGGTACGTTGCGTGGTTCTGAGAATGTAAGCCAATCTTTTGGTTAGGTTCCATGTTTCATTTCATAAATTACGGTTTGCATGATCTTTGATTTAGAATACTTAGCGTTTACGTTTATGCAGTGTAATATTACTCTGCACACACACATACACACGCACGCAAACATAAATATATAGAGATATAGATATAGATGTATATATATATTTTTATATATTCATATGCACACATATTCGTCTCTATGTATTTAAAAACACGAATAAATATGAATATGCATAAAGACGTTTCAAGGAAATTGAATTATTTTTTATCTGAATTTAGATAAACATGTAATAACTTTCTTCAAATACGTTAGAAGCAAACACACTATAGAGGCATACGTACACGTGCATACTCCAATGTACGATTATATATTTGTGTGCGTATATGTGTGCGAGTGTGTTTGTTGTTTGAATTTTATCTTCAATTGACCTTTTCTGATGATTCATCTTCGAATCCAAAAAAACAACAAAACATTAGGGAGTAGATCATGCTCACATAAAAGGACGGAATAAATACAGTGACAAAGTGTTACGTCATCAGCCGACTTCTGGTACCAAACTAAAATTTTCTCACTTTCTGTCTCTTTACGTGGGAAAAAGTTTACTTGTGTCAATTAAAACTTTTGCTTTTGCTTTTGTTTTTGTCTTTTTTTTTACTTTTTTGTTATTTCGTCTGCAATTCAACATTGTTTGACAGTCCGGGATTACAAGTTCATTTCAAATACTGAACTTTATCGATTTTTCATTCACATTTCTTTCTTGGAAACATTGAGCACTAAGCATCGCTCAGACAATCAGTGTTACAGCTATTACAGATTCCCTAAAGGTGGGTGACGTTGGATAAAACCAATACAATTGATATCATACATCCTAAGAAAATACTTTTTGGCTAAACTCCACTGCATACCAGGTCCTAACAACGAGGTTTGGTTTGATTTAGCAAGTGCACGGCGTGTGTAGCGTATTTTATAAAGAGGTCCTAATTTTTTCTTAAATACATATGAATAATGAAACACAGTTTCCACTCGTATAGCAAGTAACATTTTTGTTAATTTGTTACACAGCCGCATAGTACAACAAATGTCTGACGTTGGCTGATGACGCAAGCATTTTGATACGATAAGCTTCCACGTGATTCTTCTATCGAAGTAGTTGGAAAATTAAGCTTAAGGCTGCCATTTCCAAGACAGTTACGACCAAATATAGAATAACCCAACTGTACTCGTACCATCACCGGAGTTGGGTCCACTACCTAGGTGAGTGACCATCTGGAAATACCAGGTACCAAAAGAAGCTGGGGATCATATAGGGAGCCCTCAATGGCGATCTCTTTAATCCTCCTGGATGAACGAATAAATTTCCTAGGGAGAGGCATCAACCTACGACTTTTCACTTCAACATAGCTATGATAGGGTTGACTGACCACTGATGAGTCAGAAGTTGGTATTACTTGAAATATGTCTCTCAGAAGACACTATTGAGAATTGAAAACTATTTTCTTGCTCTAATAACCTACAAGAACACACATGCACACGAATGTGCACTCTCACACACACGTACCTATACAGATGCACCCAAAAATATACATTTTATATGAATTTTGACAGAATACTGTATTGGGAGTGATTAATTAAAGACGTGTAAAAAGGCGTGGTCAATGGATGAGATACTTATTACACCCTCTTGGGGAAAGTGATCGCTAAAGACGTCTGAATTAGCAAAACAAAAACTAATGGTTGGGGATGATCAAAAAAATTGATAAAAAGGGGTGATCAATGAATAAGATACTTTTCTCTTCTCTTTGTCAGGAGCAATCATTGAAACATCTGAATTTTCAAAAAAACAATCGTAAAAATGATCAATCCAATACAAGCTTCCATTACGGATTGAACCCCGCCTTCACTAAGAAAAAATATTTTGGGCAAGAGGGGATTTTTTTAAAAACTGATTTTAAAAGGTGTGTAAATGGACTGCTAATGCAATTTTTCAAGGCGTGATTTTTTTGGAGACAAAAGGCGCCCGAAGGTTTTAAAAAGCTTTCAAAATATAATGTTTTCAGAATAGGTCCTGTTGAGTTCTAAGTTGATGGGTGCCACCTGTAGATGTTTGAGATACATACATACATACATACATACATACATACATACATACATAGGCAGAATAGTGTGGAAACTGAGAAAACCTATTATGACAGTTTTGGTGACAGGTTTTTTGTTTTGTTTTGGGGGTTTTTTGACGGTTTAAAAAAATTTTTGTTCTTTTTTTTCAAATAAGGGTTTAATGTTGAAACTTTGAGCCCTCTAGCCCATTCGGTGCAGCCTGTACGCGTTATACTTACGCACATACGTACTGCCTATCGCTGGATATTTAACTATGGATACTTAGAGAGTGACTAGCGTATTATAAAAGGATATGTCACATACATACGTATTGATTATCACTAGATATTCAACTACATGTTATAAAGGATATGTTTCGTACAATCATAGCCAGACTTACTGACTTGAAAACTGATGCAGATAGTTTCGGTGATTATTTTTGATGACAGTTGTAATATTTTCTGTTTTTTAAAAAGGGATGTAATGTTGAAATCTTCAGCCCTCTATCTCCATTAGTGCAGCTTATATGCATTATGCTCGCGTACATGCATACGCACATACAATACTTAAAGAGTGGCATACGTGTTATGCAAACCTATGTCACATACATACATATTTACTGACTTTCGCTAGATATTTAACTACTGATACTGAGAGAGTGACTTACGTATTATAAAAGGATATGTCACATACATACGTGTTGATTATCACTAGATATTCAACTATGAATACTTGGAGGATGACGTACATGTTATATAAGGATAAGATACATACGTACAGCATACTGACTATCGTTTGATATTCGACTGTGGATACTAAGAGAGTGGCATACGTGTTATACAAGAATATGTCACATACATTCCTACATTTATACTGACTGACTGTGGCTGGATATCTAAGAATGGATATTAACGGAGTGGCGTACCTGTTGCACAAACATGTTACATACATACATACATACATGCATGCATACATACATACATATATACATGCGTACATACATACATGCATACATACATACATACATACATACTTACATGCATACATACATACATACATACATGCGTACATACATACATACATACATACATGCATGCATACATACATACATGCATACATACATACATACATGCATACATACATACATGCATACATACATACATGCATACATACATACATACATACATACATGCATACATACATACATGCATACATACATACATGCGTACATACATACATACATGCATACATACATACATACATACATGCGTACATACATACATACTTGTTGTAGAACTTCAAACACGCATGAGAATATGTCAGATGTGAATGTCCCTGGTTAGACTGCCCCTATAAATACTGGGCGTGATAAACTTGTCTTTGTTGTAAATATCCATTTGTTAATTCTGTATGGAAGCAATGATACACATTTATACCAAAAAGGCCGCTCCATCACACTACAACGGAATACGTATCTGTGTGCGTACTCCGCTATTACTTGACAACAGGTCACTGTATGGAGTTGACATTCACCGGGTATATTAGCGAACACAGAAGCATTGCAGTGTTGAATTCCAAGTTTGTTTTAGTGCGGGGGGTTTTATCAGCAGTTTTGGGAAATCTGACGAAAATAAAGACAGAAACAGATTATCGATCTTTCTTCATGGTTTCTATAAATTATCTTCCTTGAAATCAGTCCTTTTAGAATTATCAAAATTTAGATGCGATAGATCAAAATCAACGATCCTGAATAATTACTTCCTATCGTAGTTTCGTACGACGGACCGAGAATGATTTTACATGACAATTATGGCAGGCTGCTTTATAAACCATAAAGTCTAGTGCCTTCCAAACGTGCACTTTTTAAGCAGGCGCTGCACTAGTTGCCAGAAATGTTGCCCATTTTACCCTGTCGATGTTGAGAGAATTACCCTATTCTGCATCTCTATAGGCTCATTGCAATCAGAAAAAGTGATGGGTGACAACTCGTATTTTACTACAATGATTTTTGATAGAATTCTTACTTGCCCGAGACCAGACACCGTGTGTACGTGTGTCTGACTTACGTCGCTAATTCTTGAATTCGCTTCTCTCTGACCACGCGTACGTTTGGGAAAAGGCGCTGATCTCCATTCGACCAGTCATTCATGCCGAGATTCTACTCATCAGAGGTCGGATCGAATCAGTCAAAAAGCAAGCGACGCGACTGATATTATTTCATTAAGGGGAGAGGAAAACGAAAAAGGATAAAAGGACAATGAGAGGGGGATAAACAGAAGTGAGCGTAGAGAGACCACGAAGACACAGAGAGAGAGAGAGAAGATATGGGGGTCTCCTATAATCTATTGGGAAATGAAAGAGGGCGGAGCAAAGAGCGTGTACTTTCTTAAAAAGCAGCCAATCATTGTGTCACTCCGCCCCTTCGCTTGACATTTTCTACTTTCACTTTTCCTTTCTGTTTCTCTTTTCAAACAACTGCCCAGATCGTGTTTACCTGCGTCCAGTTCGTTGTCGAGGAAAGAGTTATGAATCATTTGAAGGCCAACTTCTTCAATCGGCAGTGGAACGAACAACACGGCCAAACGAGAATGAATTTGGGGTCTCAGTGTGGTGAAATGGGACAGCGGGAAAATCCTGGCTCTGTTTATGAGAAGTGAAATTGAAAAAAAATATATATCGCCAATCGAATAATAAATATTCAAGGGATGATCAATGAAAGAAAGCAGATGAAACAGAAGATAAAAAGGCAATTTTATAGACGAGTAAGATAGAAAAATGGAGGAAAAAGGAAAAAACCGTCTATTTTTAATGAAAAGAAAACTACAATCCTTTTGAACGCCCGGACACGGACACACACACACACACACACACACACACACACACACACACACACATACACACACACACACACACACACACACACACACACGAACACACAAACAAAAAAACAAACAAACACACACACAAAACAAAGAAACAAGCAAACTAAAAGGATTTTTTATACAGAAGAAAGACTATTTATAAGTTCCATAATTAATTCACAATTGATATAAATATCAAAACTTAAGAAGAATGTGTTGTAGAAGTTGTTTTATAGAAAAAATTCTCTCTAAAATAGTAATCCTTATAGATTAATTTGCCGGTGATCATAAGATTTTGCTCCAAGAACATAGAACCATTTTTTCAGAAATGAATAAAGTCATTAAAAGTATCCATGACACTAGCTCCAATAAAAAAATCTTTTCTAAAAAGTTCATTCCGTAATTATCATAACCGTATATGAATCTCCCCAGTGATGATATAATTTAATAAGAGATATTTCTTATAAAAGAGATGATACCCAATTTTACTTATCAGCATTTAGGTGTCAATAGAAACCATCGCATGACTAGCGTCTTTTAGCAACAGGTCCTGTTTGGGAGATCAAAGAAATTTGAAAATAGAGTGATCAATAAATGTGTCACTTCTCTCGCATTTTGTTTGTCAGTGATCGTTGAGAAAACAGGTGTGGATACATACTAAGGGATCAGTTTAGCATAAACTTAAATTACAAATTCAACCTCTAGCTAAGGACCCATTTGGGTGAAGGGTTAATAAAACGTTTCACTAGACCATCAACATCCATTAGAGCAGGCTGAAAACAAGATGGAGAGATGAACTTGACAGATTCAGGAAATACTGGCTCTGCGATGCCCATGATAGGGAACTGTGGCGAATCCTGGGGAAGGTCTATGTCCAACGACAGACGTTAAAAGGATGATGATGATGATGATGATGATGATGATGATGATGATGATGATGATACGCGTGATATTTCCATAGCGAGTCAGTCAGTCAGTCAGTCAGTCAGCCAGTTGGACCATCTTTAAAACTGATAGAAACCTATGCTGACAGTTTTGGTTGGTAATACCTAATATAACAATGCAATGGAATTCTTTACTTCTACAAACGATTGCAACGTACTCATTAGCTTATGCCAACAAAGTTTGTGACGTATACGCATTCGGTCGTGACAGTATTTCTGTATTCCTGTCTTTCCATACCTCCGTCTGTTTGTATTTCGGTCCGTCTGTCCATTCACAAGATATCTAAAAAAAATACTCGATGAATATTTTGCTGGAAGACCATGGCGTTTAGGAAGAGTTAGTTAAACGTACGGCCGAATCCACGAATATTTTTTTTATTCAGAGATATGTTCCAATTACCTCCCTTCCTTTATCGTAGTTATATGTCCACACCTCATGATATCGCCAAAGCTCCTCGTCTCTCCACACGATATTTCCAAATGTTCTCAATGAATTTCAATGGAAATTTGTTGGAGCTTGTACAATAGGCTATCAGAGAGGTGAATAGATTTAGGGCAGATCTATGAATAATTACCTCCTACCTCGTCGTTGCAATATGTCAACACCACACATTATAGCCAAATCTCCAAAGAAAATTCTAAAGAACCGATCAAATTTTTGGATGGATCCATGTACGATTATCTCCCTTGATATTGGCGTTAGGAGGGTTATCCAATCTTTATGTGCTTTTAAATCAACAGATGTCATTTGCTACTGGATGTTCCAAAAAAAAAAATGGAAAAGTCTTAATAACTTTCTATTGCATTGAGATTTCGTATAGAAATTTAGACCCTAGAAACCTTTCAACAAAACCTTTCCACAAAATTAGAGTTCTTACTGTTCAGTTATGTGACCAAACAAACGATTCGAATGAGTTTAATTTGAAACCGATATTCAAGTGGTTCTTTCTTCCTGCTTACAGGCGAAATAGAATAGCCCTTCTTTCTTGGAGCCCAACACTACAAACGGTCAGATAATACGTAACGTAAGGGGAATCAGCTAGCACTGCTAGGTGCCTGTTCAGCAACTGATTCTGGATCCTTCCCAGCAGGAACCAAGCTTTTTCAAATCGTTCGTGAGGTCTAATAATAGAGGCGTATAAACTTGTATTTTGCGGGAAGGTTTCAGTGTAGTTCCAGTCGTTTCTAGTGTCGAAGTTTCAGATCGGAATCTGTTATTCTAAATTTTCATTCATCATATTTTACAGAAGACACAGTATAAACTGACAACAATGAAAGATAGCCTCAGTCTTTTCTCTCAGAAGCTGAAGATTCATATCAGTTTTGATAACGTTGTTTGTCTTGAAGACGTTTATAAAAATGTTTCAACTATTCTGGACTTCTATTTTAGGTCGAGTTACGTTCATCAGAAATATATGCAAGTTCTTCTTATCTGATTCCGACAATAGTCTAATAATTTATACAATTGATTGATGCATCTATTTGAATTTCTTCTAAAACATAAAGAAAAGAATTGATTTATTTCCCTTGACTTATCTATGCTGATTGGTGTTTGAGAGTAATGTCAAGAGAGTGCCCGATGCTCAAAGAGATTCCTTGATTTAGAAAATCAACAAAGGTGATCGAAGAATTCTAATATCTTCAGGGCCTCATGGGAGTCACAAGAAGAAATCAGTCTGCTCCGAAAGTTACAGTTCGCACATAAAACGTCCCAAATTTGATACGCAGTAGGAGCAAAGAGTGGGTAAATCTCTTCTTGGGGACAAATGGCCCAGTACACTCAACAGCTAATATGTGGTGGTCATGAAAACCTATCAGAGTAAAGTCCTGTTCTCAATCATAGTTGAAACTTGCAAGGATTACCAAGCAAACGCCGTATATACTCCCATGGGATTTCTCTCTTGAAGGGCGGATGGTTCAGCTTGTAAGTAAAAGTACCAATACATGCGAGTGACGTATGTAATGAAATATTCATCTCATTAACCTTTACATAAAACGATTATTTTTTAAGGCCATAATTGTAAAGAACTCGTTGAAATCATTAAGCACCAAAGCGATCTCAAGACAATTCTCAAATTTGCTTGGAAAATCGATTATTGTATCTTAGAAACGTTCTAAATACTCGAACCTGACAAAAACGTCATCATTTCATCTGAATAAAACTCCTTTATTCGGACGACCAAAATAATCCAATGAAACCTCGGATCCATATCCACACGCTTTCCCACAAGAGCAAAATGTGACACAAAGTCGGTTTAATGAGGGTTTCCGTACGGGAAAGCTAAAAAAAATTCCCCAGTCTCCGTAATTGGTGTTGCAAAGGCGTCAGGGCAAACCCGACTCTTACCATTCAGTGCAATGGAGAGATGCTATCCCTGGTCTCACTGATCCCCAGGATTGAGCAGAGTCATTTTTTGAGGCTATTCGACGAGTCGTAGGCCTTTTACGCTAAGCAATACCGAATCTCAGTAAGCCATCATCGGCCACTGTATAGCATCGTTGAGAAGCTACTAGAGAGTGTACAGTTTGCAGATACTACACTTTGATAATGAATTCAGGGATAATAACTTTAAGCGTCAACTCGAAAAAGAATTCAAAAAGAGATCAGACACAAGTAAACTCCAAGGTGGCTGACGATATCTATTAAGCTTAGTTTAGTCTGACACAAGGTCATGACTTCAGGGCATCTACTAAATATCGAATTTACACCAGTAATGATTGGCTATGAGATTCATTGCTATTTATTCCTCCATAGTTATGTGTCATTCAGAAAGAAATAGTAAACACTCATTAGATGCTTCATCAGCATAAGGGCTTTTGACACTCGCCGACCTAAATAAAAATTTTTACTTGAATAGCTATGTATGTATTCGTGTCTTTACGCAGGCTTGTATGCGAATATATACATACGTGTGTGTATGCAACAATCATTGGTCAGACCAGACGTGTATGTGTATTGAGGGGTAGGGTTTCAACGATTGACCAAGACATTTTCAGGGCCTTATCAGGGAGCCCAGTTGAGGTTAGGACAGTCAGTCTGCCACTGGTCCCTGCAATTTTAAGTCTAATTATTTTTCATGTATTTCGGGCTTTAATGCAGCCATCGTAAAATTGAAATAATTGAATTTAGCATGTAAATTTTGCATGGGTGTTGGGCACATGACATCTTTTGATTTAACCAAGTCAAGAATTGGCTACGGAGTTTTGAGAAAGTGATAGTTTTACTCAGTTGGTATTTCTCATTCTCTTAGGGTGGATGTAATCAGGTACATGGCTATTGGGAGTCTACCCTTGCTGTCAAACAAGACATGATTAATGAAGCAAAAGTGCTCTTGCTAAGTGAAGCAAAGCATGACTGATGCAGTAAAGAGCAGGTGATCGACAGAGGAGGAAAGAAAGGAAATAAAGAGGGAGAGGGAAAAAGAAAGAACTGACAGATACTTTGTTTGCGGATATAGTTGTGATTATTTCAGTCTTTTTGGAAAGTCAAAAGGAGATTGATTCTGTCATTCAACGTTTTTATCCTCTAGAAGGATTGAAAGTTACCTGTGATTATTAGAAAAAAAACAAATAACTCGAAAAAAAAAATTCTTCCTTTACACAACACCTGTCTCGATCGGTTCATTTTCACAAGTACACAAATAATTTCGTTTTTATTCACAACCACACTGGCGGAGAATCATGCAACCAAAGACGAAAGGTATACACATTTTTGGCCTCTATGCGCATGTCATCTCCAACCCTTTTTCTCCACCGATCTTGTCAGACTTCCGTTCCCAACTCAAACCTTCCGGATTTCGTTTGCTCTTCGTGTCCATTGTACGCCACTCCGATCAGGCAACGATGTCCCCTGAGATGCATGCGCAGAAGTGCAGCTGCTATACAACACAGCTTTCGTAAGCTACAAATGTTTCTGTTCCCATTCGTGTGTTACAATTAAGGCATCGAATAAAAACAAATGGTTCCCATTTTCCCTCCAGTAATACAATTACTGGCGACTGAATTCCTTCTCTAGCAACAGAGACTGGTGTATTTAAAACCCTGGAGTACAATCCACGTAAAAATTTCTCCTCAATACCCTCTCTACCAACAGAGGCATGTCCATAAGAGTTGAAAACCAGTAGGAGACAAGCAAGAAACGTTCGAATTTAAAAAGCAGATAACAATTTTCTTCTTTTAAGGTTTAGGATTTATCGATATCACTCGATGAAATTGCTAGACTTGTGGAATATTCAGCTTTTCAGTTTAAAATTGATGTAAGTAAAATATGTGAAAGATTTCTGTCGGTTTATTTTGAATTCAGAATGCCAATATGTAATTGTATATAAACGCATCCACGAAAATACGTTGTCATTTGAATGTATTCAAATCAGTCAAAAAACATCGTCTGTAACGGAAAATGTACGTAGGTGGATGAGCTCTAGGACAACTACCCTCTGGATAATTGCCCCCTAGCGATAGCATAGCAACTGTAAACCCGAAGTGGAAGTATCTAGAATTGAAGTAGATGGCCACGGAAATCATCACACCCATAGGGAAATTATCCAGGGGGCAACTGTCAAAAGTCATGTATCTGGGGGCAGTTGTTCTGCGTGGGTAATTGTTCCGGGAGCAATCGTCCTGGTACCCTTTAGAATCGATGTACAAAAATATAATTCTATTTCTTCTTCTGTTTCTTTGATAATGTCCATCTTGATCTTTTTTTTTCGACAGCTCATATCGCAACAAATGGAGGTTAATGAGATTCTATGCATAAAGAGATGGTACTCTGTAAACCCGACTGGAGTTACACATAAGCAAGTAAAAAGGCTAATATGCTTTTATTCTTGAACTGGGTGCGATGGAAATCGATATAAATGCGCTGAAGCCTGAACTGCATGGTCTACAGATTCCATTCCGGGAAAGTGGAGATTTCGTTTTATTCTTTTCTATAGGCAACGCCTGTGGTTTCATTCACAAAGAACATTTTTAAAACCATCAGGGATAGGTCGTATAGTCCATGAGTAACGACTGATCTCAAAGATGGTACTGTTGAAATACTAAAAAAGATTGGTCAAATGATTTTTCATGATTCTGCAGGATTTATGCATATTAATCTATGGAAGGTCCTCCGAGCCATTAAATTAGCTTATCAACACAGAAAATAAAAGTGATTATTGAATAATAGTGAACCCTCACTTCTCTGTAAAATTTTTAACCTTTTCTTTGTTCCTGGGTGATAAATGTAATTTGTTTTATTGATTGTGTCTAAAAGGTGTAGAAAATGTAAATTGTTCCTTTCAAAGTTTTAATTTTTTTACCTAGCGTAACGATAATTTGAAATCTACTCATTTCCAACTAGACAACGGGCGAATTTGCATATTTATAATCGCATAAAGTAAGAAAAATAATTACATATGAACATCACGCAAGAAAGCACAATTTGGTGGGAATATACTCATTTTCTATACTTCTTACATCAAAGTGATCAAAAAATAACACTCACTACCCAGGAACGAAAATTGTGTTGTGCCTTGTTATTCACAATCAAATATTGAATGTAATGAAATTTCTCTCATCAAGCTAGCTATCAATTTATGGTTTGATGTGTTACTCTCCCCATATCTTTAGGCATATATCTATTTCGATCAAGTCTGAATAAAGACCACACCCAAGGAATATTGTTAAACTTTTGAATATTCCCAGGAAGTGAGCGATGCCATAAAGACGAAATCAAAGAGCAGATATCGGATAGAGAGTTAACAAATCGTCAGTATTCATAGAGTGAAATTCAGGACAATTCTTTTTACTTTAAGAGGAGCATAAATCAATGGTTCAACAAACAAGAAAATTAATGACCATGCACAAAGTTCTACACTCCAGAGATGTTGTGGGCAAAGGGACGTACCTAATGATTTTTATTGAGGAGGTTGATGCAGGCCTCTAATCTTCGGGCAAGGTAGACATATTGGTCTCTAATTTTCCCGCTAAATCGTCGCGCGAGCTGAATAAAAGAAGAATCAATGAAGCTTAATGTGGTCTGGTATTTATAGCTAAAAGTCTATTTTAAAATCTTCAAAGGCTTACATTTTGGGAATATTTTTTTAAATATATGCATAGGTTTTAAAGCTGCAAAACTTCCCACAATATATATATATATATATATATATATATATATATATATGTGTGTGTGTGTGTGTGTATGTGTGTGTGTGTGTGTGTGTGCAAAGGTCCAAAAAACTGCTTTCCACCCAAATCCTCATCTCGTTTATTCTCGGTTTGTTTGTCTCTTTCATCGCAACAGTTACATATTAAGAATTCGACGTATTTGGTCCGAAAAGAATGAATTATTAATGGTGATATTTTATACATAAGCTAATATGAAAATATCTACCATCATTACACAGTTAATGTAACACTCAATTTAGACAACGTTGATAGAATGAATAATTAAAGAAAAGGGATCTGCTGCAGAAATTAATCCTGTCACTGATAGGTCAGCCGCTTCAACGTAGCGATGCTCTTACCATTGAGCTAAAAAAACACCAGTGATGCAAAAACCCATATTACTGCTTTCAAATTCAATCCAACGACATAAGAATTTGGGTTGAAAGCAGTTATTTTGGCCTTTGCATCACTGGTTAGCTCAATGGTAAGAGCATTGCTACATAAACACACACACACACACACACACACACACACACACATATATATATATATATATATATATATATATATATATATATATATATATATATGCAGAGTTGGAACAGCATTGCTATAGTAGCTTATAATGGACGAATGTCCCTACCTAAAAGGTGCTCAACGCTGAAGAAGGGAGAATTAATCATAATAATGATTAATAATTCTGTCATCCAGAGACAGCTATTTTGTTGTATTACAACTCTACAGTTTGGCTATAGACTATCCTATATCTCATCCAATACCATAAAGTAGGATCGAAAACTTCGCTTCAGACCCAGAGATTACTTATTTAAAGCCAATTCATCAAATATGATAACTTCATAGTAAAACACCAGGACAAATAATTGAGAAAAATTGAACATTCACCTTTATCAAATTTACTAGATTTATTTGGCTATCAAAGTGTTTTATCGGTTGAATTGGGGGAACAAACCAAACCAGATCAATTAGAAAAATGATTATTTGGTATTTAAGGAAGAAGAAATCGTCGATACGAAGAGTATCAGAATTGCAACGTTCCTCTGTGTGGACAGTCTTTACGCGAACAATGAAAGAGGACGAAAAAGCGTTGACGATTGCGTTAACATTGATGAAATGAATAATGAACTAAACTCAATGTAACACAGAAATGTTGACAGCTTCAGATAGCAGCCTTTACAGAAGGACGACGAGCAAGGATTAACAGAAATGGTCAACAAAAACTAGAAGCCAAAAATAGAAAGACAAGTAATACCGTAGAGTATTTAGAAGGCAAACGGAATTGCAAGCGAAATAACTAGACTTCAGAAAGGGAATCTCGAAGAAAAAGGAAACAGAATTATTAGAACCATTTATATCCAGTAATTTTGAAGTGAACACTGACAAGACATAACAAGAAACATAATGCTGTTAGTTATACTACGAGCAAAAGCGACAAACTGATCCATAATTAATATATAGAAAATAGTTGAGCGGAGAGACTAATGGAATTTGGGTATAGCCATACAAAAAAAGAAAAAGTACGAGCATAAACTAAACACTGTCCTTGAGAATAATGAAGACTATACTATAGTGAAATATCGTCCACTTTCGGGCAGGAGATCAGACTTATATAAACTATAGTGAATAGAGAAGAGAAATGTCAAATGATGGACCACAGGCCAAGACTGAAGGAGATTAAGACGATTGTAAACATCACAGCAATGGAATTAAAACCTCGTACGTCGATTTTTTATTCCTGGGTAGTGGGTGTTATTTTCTGATTGCTCATATTTTAAAATGTGAAGAAGTCCAAACTTTTCCTTTGCATGTACCAAGAAAGTAATTCTTAGAAGTTTCAAGTCTGGTCAAGACCAGGACATCATTCTTAAAAAGTTTTTATGATAACCCCCTTTGTAGGATGCAAGTCCACCTGGCGAACCCCGATCACAGCTTAGAGTACTCATAGTACTTAGAGTACTGAGTTTTTAGCATTCATCGCTCATACCGGGAATCGAACCCGGAATCTTCAAGGCGTCAGGCTGCCGTGCTAACTATTATCAGAGCACACCGAAAAGCTTTATACGTGTGATTTAGTCGATGAATCCAATGTCCTGCATTCATTTGATATTCTCAAGTAAATTTGGATCCAAGTCTTTTCTCCATTCAACGGTGATACAAGAGGAGATTCCTTAATTGCTCTTTAGCGTGAAAGTTCCATTTATTTGGCACATTAGAGGTCGCCAGCCAAAACTACCAACATCAACACAGTCAACATCAACGAAGGTTTCTTCAATTTTTAAGTGGGTCCGATTTCACTAATTCATTTCTGGCGTGAAAGTTTCATTTATTACGCTTTTTAGAAACCACCAACCAGATCTGTCTACATCAACAGTCGAAATCTACATAGGTTTATTCGGGCTCTGTATGTGTTGCTCGTAAAGACCGCATCAATGGAGCTAGAGGGTTGAAAAAAAAGAAAAAAGAAGTCAACTCCAGCTTTCAACTTAAAAAAAAAAAGAATTCATTTTTTTGTTTTTGTTTTTTGTTGGTTTTTTTCTTGGAGGAATTTGCAAAGTGAGTCTATGCTAAATTAGTCCTTTAATTCGTGTCCAGCGGCCTTCACAATTTTTTTTTTCTTCCAATTCTGACTTTCTTGGTGAAAGAAACGAGAAAATACACTTTTTCATTGATCCCTCCATTTTCCATTTCTTCAGTTGATCACCCCCAAAATGACATGCTGCCAAGAGACGTTGTTCATGCAAAGATTTCCATTGGGTAACTCACAAGACTTGTCTATTTTATTACTTGTAAAAATCACTGTTATTTTCTAATTAATTTAAACTTTCCCATGATAGAAAGTCAGAGCTGCGAACTTTCTGGTTTAGGGCGATGAAGGTTTGATTTGCCGAAACATTTTATATGGTTTTATCCAAAACGTTTCACTGTTTTGCCCCAGGAAAGGTCAAGATCATCATCATCATCATCATCATCATCATCATCATCATCATCATCATCATCATCATCATCATCAGTTTTTTAACGTCCGTCGTTGGTCATAAACCTTCCCTAGGATTTGCCACACTCCTCTCGCGAAGCCAGTACTTCCTGAACTTGTCTAGCTCGTCTCTCCATCTGATATTCTGTCAGCCTCGGTTGCGCATGTGATCTCGGGGGATCCATATCATGAGTCGTGATATCCATCGGTTGTCCGCCATTCTTGCAACATGGCCAACCCAACGCCATTTGAGCTTTTTAATGGATTCTATGATGTCCCTGACTCTTGTCTTTTCTCGGATGTACTGTGCTGTCTTGTGGTCTCTCCATGTGAGGCCCTGCATGATTCTTTCACGTGCACATTAAGGTACCTTTCATCCCTGCCCCCCTGGATTGTCCGCCTACAAACGGACTAGCGCGTTAGAAATGGCCTTATGAGTTGGTTGTTCCCTGAAATTAGGGAAGCGTTTTTATGGCGCAAGCGCTTGGATATGGAAATCGATTTATGATATCTTAGTATAAGTGCTTCCATTGCTTTTATACGTTGATGTATGACCATTGTACTGTTGACACATGGCTAGATAAAGAAACTTTTCGTGTTTATGTGCAAATGATTCGTAAAGTCGTAAATTACGAATATCTATAATCATAAGGATATTTCTCGTATGTACTAATCATTAAAGAACATAATACATACAGACAAATATATTGAGAATGGAAGGGGAAATGCATAGATTTAAGAGCCATTATAGATAGATAGATAGATAGATAGATAGATTCATACATACATACATACATACATACATACATACATACATAGAGAAAGAGAGAGAGTGGGCTCAGAGAGAGAAAGTGGGCTCAGAGAGACAGAGAGAGAGAGGGTGGGCTCTGAGAGTGAATGGGCTTAGAGAGAGAGTGGGCCTAGAACGAGAGAGAGTGGGCTTAGAGAGAGAGAGAGAGAGTGGGCTTAGAGAGAGAGAGAGAGAAAGTGGGTTTAGAGAGAGAGAGAGTGGGGGGCTTAAAGAGAGAGGGGGTTACAGAGAGAAAGTAAGATGATATCATTCAAATTTGGGAAGGATAATAGAAACTCGCCGACACAGTCAATAATTGAAATGCTGTAGCGTCAAAGTATGACGTCATATGGGAAAATTCAATTGAACAATAACTATGGTTAGAGTAAATCTTATGTTTGGTATCACTGGCGTTTCCCAGTGGAAAGCATCTAAAATGAAAAATCCAAACGTTATTTTCAAACCTGTAAGAATAAGGCCCCAAAAAGATGGAAAATCCAGACGTTATTATTAAACCTGTAAGAATAAGGCCCCAAAAAGGACAGAAAAAAAGCTCTTTTTTCCAGAAATCACAATTTTTTTCCGAAAGGGACCAAGGGGAGTACTGATGCCAATGTTCAAGTCTGTAGACAAAACGTTATGGTCAGGAGCGCAGAAAGACGCAAAAGAATACACGCATATATAGAAAGAACCCCTCACTGTCTTTGATGATGTACGTTGTTCAATGGTACAATAATCATTCACTTCACTTTTCCTGCATACAGCAACTGGTGATCCCCAGTGGTCACCCATCAGGGCACTGACAATGCTTTACATAGCTTAACTGCCGGTGACCATGAATGAGAGAACTGGTATATCAAAATTGATTCGGTCGTACGTTTAAGGCGAAATAAACTTTAAAAAACGTTCTCGATTTGAAGCCCCCTGAATGACACTATACATCAAAACATAGATGTCAATGTAACGCTGATGCAGATTTGGCTTAGTATAAGTTACTAAAACAAAATGATTCAAAATTAGAATTAACCTTTTCACCAGGAGAGGCACCCTGCACCTGGATTAGCAAAACAGATCTTAGAGGCTGGCTAACATGTCGACATATTGTATGGATATTGAGACACGCAAAAATACTCCTAGTGTATGCATGTCGATCCTAAACGTTTTATGTAGAACTGTTCCAGTGAATAAATGTTTATTTTTTCTTTGCAAGAAGTGGGGAAGCTTGAAAACATTGTTGTGCTTACGTCAGTTGGTACATAGGTCTTTGCAAATGGAACTTTTCAAAAACAGTGGGTTTCCAAAACCGTTTCCATTACAACGTCATTAACACGAAAAAGAAAAGCTGCTACTTCTGCATCGGAACGAGGCTTTGTTTGATGTAGACTAACCATCGTTTTCTAACACCATTCACTGCCAGAAGCTTTGAAGAAGCTCGAATTTCGGACGAAACGTTCGCTACGAATAACAAAATTGAGATTCTCTGATTAGCCCCCAGTCTTTTCTCTTCAATATTGACAACTTTCTTCTCATCATCTTGTCGGATCTAAATCCATTTGTCCAACACATGCTCACACACACACACACACACACACACATATATATATATATATATATATATATATATATATATATATATATATATATATATATACATATATATGGATTCGCTATCATGTTATACTGCAAGCCTGATCTGTACCACATGAACTATGTGTATATATATATATATATATATATGAAGATGACTCCGAAAACAGGTTATATTTGATTAACAAGCAAAAGACATGCTTTTATATATAGAGAGAGAGAGAGTAAGAGATAGATACATATATATGTTTGTGTGTGTGTTTCTATATATATATATATATATATATATATATATATATATATATATATATATTTATTTATACTCACACCCACATATATATATATATATATATATATATATATATACATATAAGTATAAATATATATATTGTGTCATCCACAGACAGCTGTTTCGATGTATTACATCTCTTCAGTGTTGCTCTAAACTTCCCATTATCCCATCCAGTGCTGCGAGGCAGAATTGAAACCTTTACTTCACCTTTGGATTACGGAACTGGACAGGCAAGTAAGGGCGAATTTAAGTGTTATATTCAAATTACACAGAAATCCCTCATCCACCAGAGTGCTCAATTCCTATTGAGGAGCATTGCATAAGCTTACAGTGGATGAGCTACCTCATTTAAAGAGTGCTCAACCCTGAATAGAGGAGCATTAATTATATATATATATATATATATATATATATATATATATATATATATATATATATGTGTGTGTGTGTGTGTGTGTGTGTGTATATATAAATGCTTGTGTGTTTGTGTGTCGATACCTGTACACATTCGTATATACACTTATGGAGAGTGCGTGCATAAAAGTAATAAGGACATGATTAATCGTAGGCATCTGTATATTGAAGTAAATATAAGTTCTTTATGATTATTTGTCCAGATCTTTGCCGAAATATATACAGAAGAACATGTTTTGTATTCTGTAAATGCGTGTCAACTGTACATTATATTTTTGTAATTGCAGCGGTTTACAAACATGTTCAAAAATGCACACACACATACCCTTCCACAATATAAATGGCTGGTTTTAACAGATCCAACTTAAGATAAAGTTTTCTCAAACAAATCTGGCTACTGCAGAGTCAACCTCCGCTCCTTCTTCTAATCCAATTGAAGATAATTACTGAAAGCTTCGTATTGTATATATAATTATCAAAGTTATTGGAGTGTATTTTCAATATAAATGTATTTGTAGATCAGAATAATATAAACCCTTTAAGTATTTGCAACGTGAATTCTCTTAGATACGTAACACTTGTCAATTTAGCTCAGTCGGTAAGATAGCTGCCTACTGATCACGTGGCGGTGATTTATTTTTAACATCACGAGGCAGACAGACAGTGAAGAGTTTCCTCCCCTAAATTAGTTGAGGATTGTCGTTGTTGTTTTTACTGTTGAAAAACAAAGTCAACTCCAGCCCCCGACTTACACTGGGATTTGGTAATATTTTAAATGGAAAGGAATTGAATTTATTTATTTTTAGAAACTTAAGATTTCTCAAGGTAATTCATGTGTAAGCAGATGCAAATGTTTTTTTTTATATGTAAATACGTGTATGAATATTTTATCTGTTTATAGCTCACTTAGTGTGTTTCGTATGCGTGTGTGTGCACTAAGGCTTGCGTCAAAGCCTTGGGTCAATTGATCCAGGTATGCCCATCAATCTGCAGGTACCCTGACACACGCATCAATTAGCGGAAGGTGTGGGCGTAAAATAAGAATGCCGGAATATATCGAAACCTGTCTTCACAGGTAAGATCACTTGATTTTATTGGGTTTCTCTCTTAGATCAACACGAGTGGATCAATGAATCCAGCTAAAGGAGAAACACATGCCTTTTATTTCCTATGTGTCAACTCATTCTCCTGTATAACGATACAATTGAGTTTCTGACAAAGTATCCACAAAACTGCGTATATTTACTGATTGGTAACTTGTTCTTCTTATGTGCGCTCGGCAGCAGTTTCTTGAGTGGCTCTGTGAGAATAGGAGAGGCGTATTGTGAGCGTATTTGTTTATCTGTGTGTGAAAAGTGAATGTGCATGACAAAGCATGTGATCACAAATATACATACGCATTAATGAGACTGATACGTAACTTTTGGAAAAAATGCCCATGTATCTATCAGGATTTCACAATCTTATAATATAAGCGAAAATGTGTGTGTATATATATATATGTATATATATATATATATATATATATATATATATATATATATATATATATATATATATATATATATGAGTGTGCGTGCGCGATATTAGTACAAACATCATTTATACTTTCATCTATGCCATTAGGAAGAAAACTTTATTGTACTTATGTCTATCGAATCAATTAGTTTACTTCCACGAATATGTACTATAAGTATGATTATTACTACATCTGACTTTATATTAGTTATGTATGCGTGGATATATACGTCTGAAAATACGTAGGCCTGTCTATCAATGTGTGTGGATCTCAATGTTATTCTGATTTTGTATACACGTAGAGATCTGTATATGAAAAATCTACTCGCAGATACGGTTTATAAATGAGAGCCTGTACGTGTCTGTGCATGTGCTCGTGTGTGTGTGTGTGTGTGTGTGTGTGTGTGTGTGTATTCATATTCTTTGGATTTCATGTATCAAATAATAAACGATATGTTCGAAAATGCAAAAATATATACCAACTTTTATGTAGAATGTATTATTGGTTTTAAGCTCTAGGTATTTGTACATTCAATGTAAATAGTTACATTGGCGCGTGTCTTATGAATCTATTTTTTGTTTATTTCATCGAAATATATATATATAGATTGTAAATATACACCAATGTTTATATGTGTAGTGCTTTTTGATTGTATATATGTGTATGTGTGCACACTTGTGTGTGTGTGTGTGTGTGTGTGTGTGTGTGTGTGTGTGTGTGTGTGTGTGTGCTGCATGTATGTATCCAAGTTTTATAGGCATGATCCTATTATCCACCTATAACTTTCTGTACAGATATACTGTGAACCATTATTTAAGCGTTTGAATATTTTCACGTGTTTCATGAATATATATACATATATAAGTAATGTGTGCATAATATTAGAATACATATATATATATATATATATATATATATATATATATATATATTTGTGTATATATATACTGGTAACTCTTCGCATATTTTATGCTTATGCTGGTTTAGTAGCATTTGTATAAGTGCGTGTACCTATGAACAGCACCTGACCAATTATTGTTGTTAATTTACAGGAAATAAAGTACGAAATATATCGATATGTATCTGTTCTTCGATCGATCGTCGGGAAACAAACAAATTCTTTCACACACACACACACACACATACATATACACACACACACACACATATATATATATATATATATAGAGAGAGAGAGAGAGAGAGAGAGAGAGAGAGAAGGAAAAATTTGGATATAATTAATTAATAGCTCCCTTTATGTTGGTTGATATTGAGCACTGCGATTAAATATCATCAACGACGGATAAAAGAATTTTGGTTTTGTTTTTTTGTATACTTACAAATTAGTAAAACATTACTGAGTATGAATATATGTGCACGTATACGTACATATACACATATATATGTATGTGTGTATTCTTATAGAGAGAGAGAAAGAGAGGGTAGAATCAAAGTATCTATGTATTTGTTGGAAATCGCTGTAAAGTGAAAATTTACAAATACATATAAAAAGATGAAAACGTAAAGAAGAAGAAGAAGAAGAAGAAGAAGAAGAAGAAGAAGAAGAAGAAGAAGAAGAAGAAGAAGAAGAAGAAGAAGAAGAAGAAGAAGAAGAAGAAAGAGGAAAGGCGGGGAAAAAAAAGCAGGAAGGGATAAAATGAAAATGAAAGTGAAAGTGAAAGTTAAGATTAAAAGTGGCGAAAATAAAATGATTAAAGAAATGATGGTAGGGTATAAAAGGTCAAGGATCAAAGTGAA
This sequence comes from Thysanoteuthis rhombus, assembly GCA_963457665.1. Taxonomy (NCBI): domain Eukaryota; kingdom Metazoa; phylum Mollusca; class Cephalopoda; order Oegopsida; family Thysanoteuthidae; genus Thysanoteuthis; species Thysanoteuthis major. The sequence continues at coordinate 14,982,465 of OY735229.1, read as the reverse complement.
TAATGACGTGGTAAGCAAAAGGAATAATTTTGGTACAAAAAAACTCATCTCAATATCATTTTCACCAATAGAGTTATATCTTTGAGAACTGAAAAAATAGAAGTATTTGAATTTGAAAAGTAGGTATTCTTTCTGTTATTTTAGGGTTTAAATTTTGTAAAATCATTCGATTAGAGAGAAGGAAATAAATTAGTTGAGTTGCTTCTTGACTTATGTATGAAATTAAAGCGGTTAGGGATTAAATAAAATATCAAAAGATTGATGGAATGTAGGTAGATTTGTGAGAGGAAAAAAACATTGGTCTTAGCTAGGGGAAAAATGGGGTATTCACCCCCGTCCGGATCAAACCTTTTTAACTAGGATGAGGGATCTCAAAATTTGTGCCTTACAGTCGATGGAAGATAATGGTGCACTGCAATTGTTCCATGAGGCCCCAACTTTATATGCCCGTATAAGATGATGATGATATTATTATTATTATTATTATTATTATGGAATCTCACACCAGTTGCCTGGTGGTAACCGCTGGAGTTTGAGTGACAGCAAGTCTCCTCAAGTCTCCAGCCCTCCTCTCCTCGTACTCATAGATCGCAGTAATTCTGCGATTTACAGTTTCACACCGGTTGCCCAGTGGTTATCGCTGAAGGCTGAGTGACAATAAGTCTCCCCAGGTCTTCAGCTAACGTCTCCTCTCTCTTTCGCATATCATGACAGAGCTACGCCTCGTTGCAGTCCTTATATCTCTAGCACCTTCCTCAGTATCCGTCCAGTGCCCAGCAGTGCTGTGGTCTGTACGGTCTCTATCCTCCCCCTAATCCCGATCTCCTCCAGTCTCTCCCTCAGCGTTTTGGGGACAGTTCCTAGTGCGCCCACTATGACCGGTACTACCCTGGTTTTCATGTTCCACATTTTCTTTAACTCCCTTGCTAGGTCCTGGTATTTTTCCCTTTTCTCACCCTCCTTCTTTTTTACTCTATGGTCTGCAGGTACAGCAATGTCTACTATATTATTATTATTATTATTATTATTATTATTATTATTACTAATATTTGCTGGTAACAGGGATGCTGCTAACATGTATTCCTCATAGATCCTTTTGCGCCCCCTCACCCCAGGAAATATACCCTTCTGCCCCCCCCCCAACTCTCCCTGAATTAGCGGACGCCCATGGTGAAAGAAACAAACGATAAGTTGCGTGGAAGATGTATAGAAAGAAAGGAACAACGGGTTCACGCTTGCAAAAGATGTGGGAGAGACAAAGAGAGATTGGGAAAGAAAGTCCAAGGCGATCGAGGTGAGACAAAAGGGGGGGGGCATAAAAGAAAGAAAGAGAGGAGGAGGGAAAGAAACGGTGAAAAGAACAGAGCGAGAAGGAAAAAGAAAGATAGATGAGTGGATTAGAAGAAGAAGAAGAAGAAGAAGAAGAAGAAGAAGAAGAAGAAGAAGAAGAAGAAGAAGGAGGAGGAGGAGGAGGAAGGAGATGATGATGATGATGATGATGATGATGATGATGATGATGATGATGATGATGATGATGAAGAAGAATATGATGATAAAGAAGAAAAAGACGAAGATGAAGAAGAAGAAGAAAAAGAAGAAAGAAGAAGAAAAAGAAGAAAGAAGAAGAAAAAGAAGAAAGAAGAAAAACGAAAGAAAGAAAGAAAGAAAGAAAGAAAGAAAGAAAGAAAGAAAGAAAGAAAGAAAGAAAGGGGAGTCAGAATCAGTAATTGCGGTGGCGGCACACAACTACCTGTTGGACATCGCCCGCCCCCCCCCTTCTCCTTCCCTCTCAGTCCAATTAGAAGCAACAGTTGCGCTCTCAACACCGTCGTCACAGAAAGCGGCAACAACAGCAGCAGCGACAGCAGCAGCAACAAAACCCCGACGAGGCGTCTGCGAACAACCAGTGTCATCATCAGCATCATCATCATCATCATCATCATCGTCATCAACAGCAGCAGCAGCAGCAGCAGCAACGGCAACAGCATCATCAACATCATCATCGTCGTCGTCGGCAGCGTTCTCCAGCAGTTGCAACTACAGTAGGTTTAGCATCTCTCTCATTCAGTAGCCGTATTGAGTGGTAGCGATAGGAGTTGTTGTATAAGTAGCATTGTAGGAACAGCGGCCGCAGGTACACCTCTTTTCTGTTACGATTCCATCGACGACGACGACGACGACAGCAGCGCCACCACCGCTACCACCAACGACAACAACAACAGCAACAGCAACAACAACAACAACAACAACAACATCAATAACAAGAACCAAAGGAAAAGCAGTAGTTCAGCTAGTCTGGAGAGACAGGCAAATCCAAACCATAGTTCGTCTGCGAGAACGACATAAATAAGAAAAAAAAAGGAAAGTCCGTCTTCTTCGAATAAAGAAGAAATCAGAACAAGATAAAGACGAAAAACAATCGAAGAAGACAAAATAAATTAAGGACAAAGAACTAAAAAAAAAACTAACAATATCAACAGAGATAAAAAAAAAAAAAAAGAAAGAAGAAGAATAACGGCCCTTGACGATATATATATATATAACCTGCTGTAAAAGTGTACACACCTATAAATATCCACTCTCTCTCATAGATATATGCATTAATCTATATTTGTAACAAATAACACTGAGACAAAAGAGTCGCAACGCCTGAGCAACAATTGGACAAGACTCAATACAACATTTCGTTAAGGTAAGTCCCCTCTTTTCGATTTCTCGAAAAATCATTCAAATTGGAGGTAATTTTCCATGGCTTTAATGTTTCATAAAGTACCTTAATTCACCATGTATAAACCGCATTTTTTTCCCAAATAATTTAAGCTGAAAAATCCAGGAGCGTATTATCCATGGAAACATAATCGCTATACATATTTGTATACACGATTGCATACACAGGAAAATGCATTTTTCATTAAGATTTGAAGTTCAGTCGGAGGGTGCGGGTTATCTATGGTCTCAAATGATACGCGGTGAATTAAGGTAATTGTGGCTTTGTTACACCTGAGATTTTTTTTTCCGGTAAGGAATATTAAGGAGTAACCTATGCTTTTTTTATTTAGAGATTTTTACGTATATTTATTGATGCCCGCTGAATGTATTTACCTGATATCTGTTTTGTTCAAAAAGTAATTCAAAATAATTCCTTCCGTTTCTTCTTTGTTGAAGGATATTCATTAAGAGTACTTTAATTTTTTCTTATTCGTACAACATTGAAAGCTGTTTTGGCTGACCAGAAAAGTTGGCTCATTTGTTGGGAAATGCATCAACAGGTGGCTTTATCTGAAAATGCTTTCACTTTGATGGCGATTGGGTAAGACAACTTTTCCAAACTGAAATCTCAAATGAAAGAAATCAAACTGACTTCATGGCACTTAATGATCAACTTAACCATTTAATTATTTTTTTTTATTCATTTAAAAATAGAAAAATATTTCAGTCCAAATCTTACCGATAATCCCAAAATCCTAATTAGGGACATATTCTAAAAATATCTAAATTATTATTTAATAATAGCTTGATTGGTCATCAAATTTGAAATTCAAATATTTTAAACACGGAATGTTTTACTAATAAGCCCGAATTCAAATATGTCCGGTCGAGTATTTGTTCCCTGTTTTTTTTTT
>OY735229.1:14828842-14973842 GCA_963457665.1 Thysanoteuthis rhombus | reverse complement strand
CATCATCTCCTTTGGACATAGGCCTTCCCAAAGATTCGCCAGACCTTTCTATCATGGGCGTCACAGAGCCGGTACTTTCTGAACTTTTCTAGTTCGCCACACCATCTCATATTTTATCGGCCCAGTTTCGCATGTTTCGTTGCGAGTCGTGATGCTCAGCGGTTATCTGACATTCTCACATTATGATCAGCCCATTGCCATTTTAGATTCCTTATGGATTCTATGATATCACGGGCTGTATTTCTTTTAGTATACTGCGCTGTCTTGTGATCCCTCTATGTGAGGTTGAGCATGATTCTCTCTTGTGCACGTTGCATGGTTCTCAGTTTAAGGGTCAGTCTTTTGGTTAGCTTCCATGTTCCAGCTCCATAGGTGACTCTCGGGAGGAAGCACTGGTAGTATACCCTTCTTTTTATCACTAGCGGAATTTTTTTCTTGTTCTTAGAGGTTGAGCTCACCCTGCCGAAAGCTGGCAAACTTAGTCTGATTCTTTGCTTGATTTCTCCTTCTTTTGAGGATTTCATAGAAAAGTAGAGTGGTCCACTTTTTCCAGGTATGCATCTTCGATTTTGATTGTTACATCTTTGTCTTCTACAGATTCGTTGACCGCTTTAACATTAAAGATGCATAAATGAAAATGAATCTATAAACTTTTTCATATAAGTTATTATCATTTCTTTATATTTGACGTCTCGGGGAAGAAAAAACTACTTGTCGAGGAGCTATTATTCTCCTCTTTTATAAGAGAGTTTCATTGTTTTAAGAATATTAAAATGAATATCTGAGGACCAGTTCTATTTCATCGATTCGTTGTAGCCCCATGAATGGCCTGACCAACCAGCATAGCGGGCAACAGATTATTATCTTTAGTTACCTATCTATCTGTGTGTGTGTGCGTGTGACCTTTTTATCAAATCATCTGCCGGTATCTTTTAGATGAATTTTGATGGAATATCTATTTCACGTGATTTCAGATAAAGTCTCAGGTGATTAATTCTGATACACGCGCTACGGTGATTTATTCATGTAAGGTACGGATATCCTCAATAAATTTGTGTAGTTTCGCTTTATATTCTTATTCTCATTAACCTCCAATTAGTATGAATAAAATAGTTCGTTATTCAAACTCACTTTATCTGAACTTTTCGATAGTTAGAAATCGCTATCAAAACTATCAGCATGGACTTTCTTCAGTGTTTTAGTTGGTCTGGCTTGATGTATACGAATATATTACGCGTACAGGCTGCACAAATCGAGTAAATATTTACCCATTATCATATCTATTGAAAACTCCCCTTAAGAAGGTTTACAGAGAACGTTCAATTTACAATGTAAGTTTACGCTAAATCGATCCCTCATTTTGTGCAGGGAAGCATTCACGCTTGTTTTTATCCTAACAATTCAGACTTTCTCAATAATCACTGCCAAACAAATGCGAGATAAGTAACTTACTTATCCGTGGGGAACCCTTTTTTCCATTTTTTTAATTGCTCACCCCTCGTAACAGCATGCTGCCAAATTGTTTTGGTTGGGTGACGGTTTCTATAGAGTGACTAACCAGACCTGCTTTTATACATTACAAACGGATACTTTTTTTCACCTTCACCTTAAAAATATTCATTTTAAAAAGGCAAATACAGAGGAAAATACATTGTTTGCTCAGCTAGTGACCACTTAGATAATTATCATAAATTATACTTTCCTGTTGACTCTTCATCTATATTTCTAGAATATTTGAGATGAGAACCGCCCCTACTCCTTCTGCTCCTACTTTGGATCAACGTAGGGGAAGGGGAAGTGTGTGTGTAATTTGTTCCCAGATTGGTCAAAGCTCCCAGATTGTTCATTTTCTCGGAAGGCATCTCGTGCAAAATGGGAGCGCCAACTCTACTTATGTAACTGTTCTAAACCCAAGTGTCACGAAACATATTATGATAATCTATGAAGGCACGGCATTTTTTGAACGGCAGAAACTATTGGCTGATCGGCAATCACGCGCCTGCTGATAAATTCGACGTTCTCAAACTAATGTCCCGCTTAACTTGACCGCCAACGATTTGTTCTGAGGGGAAACACGCCGCGGTTGTGTCCTCAGAAGTACAAATTTGATTCTTTGGTAAATTTGACAAATACGTGAAGGTGTGAAAAATTGGTCCATTCAGACAATGCTCCGTGTTCAAGATTTTAGGATTGAATATTTCGAAAACTTTTTCTCAGAATAAATTTCTCTTTCTTTTAATTGTGAGGAAAAGTTAGTCAATGAGTGGAAGTTTGTAAAATGAAATTTGTCAATCAAGCTCAGTCACTAAGAGAGCCTCCTACGAATCAGTCGATTTCAACTTAAAAACATAGTCAGAAATATGGATTTTACATATCATTTTGATTTAATGTGACAGAATAGTCAAAGAGTGAAGTGCCTATTACCCTGGTGAGGATTGGTAAGGTTCTAGTTATGGTAGAGCAATAATCAGTCATACAGCGGTAAAATTTAAGTGAATTAATTTGAGAAGTAACGATTGAGCGTTAGGTATTCAATTTGATCAACATCCAGGAATTTTCACGCTCAAAGTTAACCTTACTTTGTTGAATGTTTATGATTTTCATATTACGACAAAAATGATGTATTTTGCTCATATGATGCTTTCTGCTGATACCTTGAAACTCATTCTTTTTTATGCGAGAGATTTCCGGGGAACTGTAGTGGGATAATTCAGACACCCAGTGCGATGTTTCAGGTAATCATCAGTGACTATAAATCACGCTAATTAGAAACTGTCAACCAAAACTGTCTACATAGGTTTTTTTTTCAGTTTTCAAGTGTGTCTGGCTGGCTATCGATTTCGTATATAGACCACGCCAATCGAGCCATAGAGCTAAAAGTTTCAACATTTGACTCATGTCTAGAAAAATACGTTTTTTTTTTGTTTGTTTGTTTTTTATACCTGCCCCCTTGAATAGATTTTCAGTGCAGGAGGCTGGTTCAATTTGCAATATATGTTTATGCTAAATTAGTCCCTTAGTTTGGGTCCGGCAGCGTTCACCCTTTTTTTTTTTTTTTTTTTTTAAATTGAACTGTATAGTGATCACGGCCAAACGAAGGTCACGTGACGGTCTCTATTGTGTTGACTCGCCACCAGGACATGTTTTTATAGTTTGTTTCCCTAACCCTTGAGAACGAGTTACTGCATATTCAGCATGTTTTGCAGGTATATTCTCAGAAAAAAAGTCTCTTCAAAGCACCCCCCTCTCCCCCCGATCTTCTTAGCTCTCCACACTATCTAGTTATTTTATTTTGCTCTTTGACTTATCACATTTTGTAGCAACGTTCGAAAGCAACAGATAGAGCGAATAACTGAATTACTTATCTAGAGTCTCACCAATCTGTCTGCAAACGTAGACCTTTAGATGTATTGTTCGATAAAGTTCGTTTTTGTTTTTGTGTTTGTTTTTTCAATTCTGAAAATCGTTGTTATGAACAAGCAAAGAATCATTTAACTTTGACTGAATTGACTGATTAGTTATGATAGAAAAAAAATTCGTTAAACCTGTTGAATATGTTACCAGTGAACGTTTATCTACTTCGAGTATTTTTTTTTCTCCATTAATATCTCTATTAAGTGTTGCAAATCCCGGGGAAGGTCCATGTCCAACGACGGACGTTGAAAGAATGATGGTGATGATGATGATGATGATGATGATGACGACGACGACGATGATCTCTATCAACGGAAGAAAAAAATGAAGGAAATCTTGTAGGGTTTCAAAGTTCCCTCTCAATCTTCAGTTTTCAGTTGGCACAAAGATCTTATGTTGAGCAATTTTTTCCCCTAACATAGGAAATCAATATTTTTTCCGATAAAGCTATCAACAGAATTTAAAATCCTTTATGCGCACATTGATTTCCTTTGTGCGCTGGTAGCAAAACGTGTGCGCACGCACGCAGACGCGTTCAGCTTGGGGGAGAACTGTGGCTAGCAAACGATTTTCCTGTTGACAGGAAATATTGACAGCATTCCTACTCAGAGCTTTGAAAGTTTTGTTTTTGTTTTGCTTCAAAGAATCTGTGATAATCATAAAGACAAATAATTAGGAAATGATTCTCAGCGCTGATTTTACTCGGCAGTAAATCGAACAGCTCTAAGATCGTGTGAATTGATGAATTAAGCTTCGTGCGAACCTGCATTCGCCAAGGAACAGACTTATACACAGGCTCGGCTGAACAATAAAGAAGACCTTGAGTCTCCATATCAAGAGATTTCTTGAGCTTTCATGTTGGTCTTGCTAGCTGACAGGCTATCTATGTATCATGTGCACTGGCAGCTCCAATGGAATTAGAGGGCTGAAAATTCAAACATTTACTTATTATTTGTAGAACGAAAAAACTTTTTTTTTTCATTTTTTGGAAATATTTCATCAAATTATTTTGTGTCCAGCAACATTCATGCATGATTTTTCGTTGTTTTTTCTTTGTTTTTGTTTTTGTTTTGTTTCGTTTTTTTGAAATATCAGACTTCTTCAGTGATCACTGCCCAATAAAATGTAAGAGAAGTAACGTATTCCTTGATTAACGCATTTTTTATTGATCACCCTAAACCAGGAATACAGCTAAAAGACGTACGTCACATGACTCTTTCTAATGACTGACTAACCAGACCGGTTGAATATACTTATATGCTAAGGTCTCAGCAAGTCTGGTAGACATTCATAGAATTTTAAGTATTCCTGTAATATTTCATCGGAGTGAAGGCTGAACAATACAGTATTAGCTCAGTCTTGCTAAAACTTCGCCGTTGCAAATAGTTGATCTATCTTCCTGAATATCTAAAGTTTTCATCAGAAAACATTTTGGTTTATGACTTCAACATCAAAGAGATATCGAAATCTATTTTCCATAGATCTCAGTTAGGTACCAACTTAATATTCAAATTCAAATCCACTTCTTTTGTTTGTTCATTTAGTAGCTGGATCATTTAGTTAGGCGTCAATAAATATTCTATTTCACTTCCAAGGGATATTTTGGCGCGCTATTTATGAGAGGAGAAAAGGTCAATTTTTCATTCTGAGTTTGTAAAATCTCTTAAAATTCGACGATCCTTTTTTTTTAATTCATTCTTCCAGCAATAACAAGCGTCAGAAACAAAAAGAGTTTCCCATAGCAGTGATAAGTGTTTCGGAGAATTCTTGTTTATATCATAATGAACGAATAAATAAGTAATTTCTATTATGTGGATTATTACATTGAATAGAGTGCGTAACTGCTACTCTCAAATAAAATGATGTTGCGTTGGTAAACTACTTTGAAAAACGATTGCCCGCTGTTTGCAAAGCAAAGGCGAGGGATAAGAGAAAGGACATTGAGGGATCAGAATTTCTGAATTGGCCATTTTTGGCTGGATCTGGTCGAATTTTTCCAATTTAGCCAATAGAAATTTGTGAAATGTAATAATGGAAGCGTACGATTATTATTTATAGCTTTTTTGTTGCTTTTTTTAGTCTTCATATGAAGTTATTTTCTTTGTTAAGTTGATTGAAGAAATTTGATCAGTTTTAAAGATGGTTTTAGCTATGAATAACAGAACATGCTTGATAACACTGGGTGGAAAACAGGGGAACTGTTTTCATTGTATCTAATTTCGAATTAAGTATCGAAAAAACTCTTTATCGAGTTCAATATTATTCAAACCATGGAATTTCCTCGCATGATGGGTTCTTTTGCTTTTTATACGTATAAATTTGCCAAGACGTGAATTAAACTGCGGAGTTTTAAAGCTGAATAACAGTCTCAGATACTGACCTGACCTTCCAGATCGACTCTTCAGTTCAACATTCAAATATGAGAGAGAAATCAATTTATATTTATTTGTGTGTCAAACCCCGCCTTTATTTCAAAGGAGACGGGTTTTCCTTCATCAACAATATTCTCGAGATGAGATTTGACATCGCAAGACAGTTCTGGTTAGTCACCCGAAAGGAACCGTCACGTGATCAAGGTCTTTTAGAAGCATGCTATGTTGGAGTTGATCAAATGGAAAAAAAAAGGTGTGATCAATGAATTAGTTACCTCAACGGCCTTTTGTTAAGCAGTGATTCCGTAGAAAGTCTAAATTTTCAAAAAAAAAGCAAACGTGAATACTGATGGATACTAACTAAGGGATTAATTTGGCATGAACTTTCATTACAAAGTGAACCCCGCTCTAAAACCAATCTAAGGAATTGGAATTTTTTAAAAAAAACTCTTCCTATACATAAAGAGGCGTAAATGTTTAAATGTTTAGCCCTTTAGCTCCATCGATTCGGTCTATACGCACTAAACATAGAAAGAGAGATAGATAGATAGCCAGCCAGGCCCACTTAAAAACTGTAGAAAGCTATATTGACAGTTCTGGGGATATTTTTGGTTCGTAATTTCTCCATGTGATTGTCAAGCAAGGCAGATCCACAGATACCACGAGAAATATCAGCTAATTAATCTGTCCCTCAAAGCATCCATTCGATACTTTTTTCTTTTTTCCATTGTCATGTCAATCTCTTTTAAAAAGAGTTAACTTCCCGATTAAATGAGAACTTGGGAGATTTTCAGGTGAGACTTCAAATCTTTTTTTCTTTAAAATCTTTTACTCATAGAATAATTAGTTTTGTGAAGTGCGCTAACAGAAATTTTGTCTTCTTTTCGGCAAAACATTTAGTGTGCGTAACTTTATGGAATCTTTTTGAGTCCAAGAATTAATTGAACGTCACTCAACCCTTTTTTTACTTTAGTATAAACCGATAGCTGAGTGTTACAATCTTGATTTCTCTTCGCAAAATTAGTGCATAGCATGTACCACACGTGAGTTGTTTTTTCAATGTAGCTGACCGCAACAAGATACCAATAAAGGCAACTAACCAAACCAACAAAGTCCGTCGAATGGATTTCCAAAGCTGTTTGATTAGAGTGGTTCCCTTAGATATCAGCTTTTCCTGTTTACAACAAACATTAATTAATGAATATAAACGTATAGCCCAGTAAGAGAGAACAAGACCGCCGGCTAACATGTTGGAATCCAGATATCGCGTTCATAAAATCCAATCATATTAATTTGCCGATGAGAATAAAAATGGATTTTCAGAATAGTTGGTGAACAGCGTGTCTTTTAGCAGACGACGTGTGAGCTGGAGGGTTGATTTGTGAGATCAGTTGCTACAGAGAAAGGGTGATCGGGTTTGTGTGTGTTCGTGTGAAAGAAAGAAAATGAAGAAATGAAGAAAGAAAAGGGGAATGAAATAATGGTGAATGCGTCTCAACGGATTCAGGCAGGTAACGGAGTGTGTGCAGGTTTGCATGCAAGCCAGAAAATGGAGGAAACAGGTTTCGAAAACAGGAGATCAGGCATGTTTTAGAAATTAAGGAAAAATGAAAAAAAAAGGAGACTCGTGATTAAAATGAAGAATAAAAAGTGGCTCCGTAACAAAGAGTAAAATGGTGGAATTTTTCCTTGTTTGCACATGCGTGCATTTGTGTAAGTGTATGTTTCTGTATGTATGTGTGTGTGTGTGTGTGCGTGTGTGTGGGCATTCAAAGACGTACAGATGAATATGGACGATCGACAAGAAAAAATGTTCAATCACGTCTGCATATTGGAAATAACATGCACTCAAATGCACGCAAACACACACACGCACACACGCACACACACACACACACACACACACATATATATATATATATATATATATATATATATCCACCATACATTGGATATGGAATTACTGATTTGTACTTTGATATGTATAAATATATATACATATATATAAGATTTGAGATAGAAAACACCTGACACGTGTTTCATGCTAGATCCATTTCTTAAGGGTGGCGAATGAAATTTAGCATCAATCAAAATAACAAACTATATATATATATATATATATATATATATATATATATATATATATATATCAGAAGTACAAATCAGTAAATCAATATCCGATGAGTGATGCGTTCATTTCGCAAAGTGCTCGAAACATTCAAGATCAAGTCAAGTTAAAATAGAGCCTTAATTATGTTGAGATCAACAACTTAACAAAGAAAAGAAAAAAAGTAAATATATAAATGATATAAGAGGAAAGGTCCCCATCCAGAAAAAAAGATACCCCCCAATAACGTTCCAGATGACAATCCACATAAATCGAATCATTTGACTTAACATGCCCAAACTGGGTAGAAACACAAACGTGTTTATGTAGCAAATCCACGATTTCATAATACACACACACACACACACACACACACACACACATATATATATATATATATATATATATATATATATATATATATACCAAAGATTTGACAGAGATAACACTCGACATGTGTTTCATCGTAGATCCATTTTTCGAGTGTGTTGAGTAATATCTAGTATTAATCACAAAAACAAATCCTGTATCTATATATATATATGAATCGGTCAAAGTATCTATCTGCTCTCTTGTCAAACTTTCCTATCATCGAAAAAGTTATTTCTATCTTTGTTCTATGCACTCAATTATAACTATAAAAAAAAGGAAGAAAACAGAGAGGTGAACAACGTTGCAATATAACCAACTTCATGCTTCACAGATGCATTACTTGGATCATGAAAGAATTCAGTTTCGCTGCCAAGTTGCAATCTTCTCTGATTAGTGTCACCATGTGGATAACGCCAATGAAGAGGGCTCTAGCTGATACACGATAAAGAGGAGGGAGGTTAAAGTATCGTCTCCCACTCACATTTAACCCTTAAATAGATCCGGTGAGGAAGTGGATGAAAGTGGATATATGTATGTAAGTGTGTGTGTATGCAAGTAAAGAGCGAGTTCTGCAAGATTGAATACCTGTTTACTCGGGTGTGTGTGTGTGAGAGAGAGAGAGAGAGAGAGAGAAGGGGCAGGTGGATTTTTTTTCTTGCGATAATCTATGCAAAACAATGTTCAGTGGTGGCAGGAAGGAATCGGGGACGGATGTTGCATAAATTTGCTCGAACGTCACGAGGATGCTGATCGTTATTGGGATTAGCGATGATGAAATTTTTCAGCGCTTGAAAAAGAGACATTGTCAGAAGAGATATTGGACACAGGAAATATTCGCTAGTCAGGGCAACTAAGACTATATATATATATATATATATATATATATATATATATATATATATATATATATATATATATATATATATATATATATATATTATAAAATGCGTTGTATTGTATTCAAACTCTACTTGAAATGATCTCCCGTTATTACACGGTGAATGTATCATTTGGCGTAGACAGCGTAAATTAGAATAAACAATTAAAGTGAATGAAGCTGCTGCATTTTCTCTCTGAATGTTCATTGTATTTACGTTCCTCACCTGTTCTATTCGGCAGAATGTATGAAAAAGCCGATGTCTGATGTCCTTCTCTTTCTCGTGCCTGGTGATTGCACCACTAGCATGAAACTCTGTGATATCGTGAAGAACTGAACTTTCGATGTACACACACATACACGCACACATATATATATGTACACAATCATTAGTAAATATATATATATATATATATATATATATATATATATATATATATATATATTGTGATATACTTTTATCATAATTGTTTTATTTTAGAGTGCTCAATACATGGATGTAGAGCAACTACACAAAAATATGAGATGTTATCAATTCATCACAAAGTACACATTGTTTGATTTTTAATGAGATTCAAATAAGATTTGTATTATTGTATATATATATATATATATATATATATATATATATATATATATATATATATATATATATATATGATTATAAGGATCAATTATTGGATCATCTCAGGGTTAAAAAACGTGGCAACTAGAAAGAAGAAAGATAGAAAAAATATTAAATGTTGAGCTACAAATTTATCGTGAACAGGTCTGGTTAGTCACTTGATAGAAACAGTCATGTGACCAACGTTCTCTGGGAGCATGCTGTGTTTGGGTGATCAACTGAAAAATGGGTGATCACGTTACTTTTCCCTCCTTTTGCTGGGCAGTGATCACCAAAAGTTTTGAATTTGAAAATAAAATAAAAACAGGCGTTAATGTTGATAGATATAAACTAAGGGAACATTTAATATAAACTTTCGTCGTGAAGTGGACCCTTACTAAAAAAACCTAGGTATTTTAGATAATCAAATAAACCATTATATATATATATATATATATATATATATATATATTATAAAGAGCAAATGTTGAAATTTTCAGCCCTCTTGCTTTATTGGCACGGCCAGTATGCGTGATACATAAAGAGCCATCCAGCTTAACTCTCTTAAAAACTGAAGTAACCTATGTGGATTGCTTTAGCGATATTTTTCGATTGACGGTCCCTAATAAGCTTAGGATACGATCCCCGATAAACGAAAAGTTAAAAATAAACTGCGATCGTTTTTTCAGTGGCCGTAACAGTTGTAGACTTGTCGTTGATTGGTTGAGAGGAGAGAAAATGCAAATGAGTTACCGTACATAATTTCTGAAAATCGTGTGGGCGTATGAAGGGCACAACAAAGAGTTCCGAAATGAAATTTCGTTAGAACTCCATTGATTGCGATTGCGCGAGAATATCATTCATAACTTGCGCCTTCATTCATTATCGTTCTCCATGAACCTTTAATGAAAGAAAGAGAAAAAAAAATGAAATTTCAGATTTATTAACGTGGTTCTGATACCTAACCTTGATCACCCCAAGTAGTTTTTTTTATTATTATTTTATTTTAGTTCGCTGTTCACATAGACATCTATTTGTAATCACTCGTGCACTTGCAAATTCGTGAGTGGGTGTGCGTTGTTGGGTGAATCTCAACAAGTACACAATATAAACTCAATATTTCAGTTCTGTATGTTTTTAGCAACGTAAATGACAATGGCTTTATTTGCGTAACACATTTAGAGATTGATATGATAACACGTCTAGTTGCTGGAAATTTCAACATTTTCTCATTAAGAAACGATTTTTTTCTCATTTTTTATCCCTTGTTTTTTTTTTGAGGGGGGGATGGGGTTCAATTTGTAATGTAGGTTTATGCTAAATTGATCCCCTAGTTTGTATCCGAAAGTATTCACAATTATTTTTTGTTTTTTGTTTTTTGTTTGTTTTTGTTTTTTCGTTTTGAACTATTTTTAGTGATGAAAGCCCAAGAAAAAGTGCAAGAAGTAACTTCTTCAATAATCACCCCCCTTTCCCAATTTTTTAATTGATCATTGCATGTCGCCTAAAGACATAGTTTATGTGGCGGTTTCTATTGAGCGGCCATCCTGATATGTTTAGGGTTTTTCTCCCATAAAGAGTCTGAAATTGACATATGAGAAGATTTCAAGAAAATAAGGCCCATATTTTGAGTGACATAGCCCATAAATAATCGTCATGTGTTGGGTCTACCCAAGAGAATTAAACGATTAAATCTGCAGTCTTTTTGTCTGGATCGATGGGCAGACTAGAATTCACAACTGTTGGTGAAATGAGAGTACGCTCACCCCCACTTCCATTGACTGAATTTAATTTTAGTTTATGCGTGGGTGAGCATAACCTTGACAAAGATTACTACCCATAACTATTCTGACCATGTATGATTGATGTATGTACAATTTACAACGTAGTATTCGCAATGCAGCTTTATCTAAAATATCATTAAAACCCTGGAAAAAGTTCTAAATTTCTTCTGAAGTAATGTAAAAACTTACACTTAGATAGATAGATATATAGATTAACAAACGAAATGAAGTTAGAATAGATTGACTGACAGAGAGTACGTTATGACGAGATCATTGTTAAAATATAGTAAGATATAGAATTATACGTTTAATGACGATGTTAAATAATTTGTATAACAATATGAAGACTTGAGATTCTAAAACAGATATTTGCACGTCACCTACCAAATAGCCACGAAGCCTTAGATCATCAAGTAAAAGGTCGTTGTGAACTCTGGCATGTGCTGAAGAAAGGGTATCTAGATCTCCTCCAATGTTCAAGCGGATATTGATATGCGTACTTGGAATAAACGAGTTGACGTGATTCAATAAGTCTGTCTTTCTTTTTTAAACAAGCAGATGATGACCTAAAGATTTAGACTGATACTAAATAGGAAGTGTATTGCTGGTTCAAGTCGTTCTTCATTGCATTGGTGTAAATCTACAAGGACAGTGATATTTCTTTCTTTCTCTCATTTAATCGTTTTTGACCTCTGCATCTATTGGAGGAATCAGTTCTAGGACTGAAAAGACATTCCATACACCTACACACACGTACTCTCTCTCTCTGTCTCTCTCTCTCTCTCACACACACACACACACACACACACACACACACACAAAATGCACATACACACAAATACACACGTACATGTATTTTTCTCCTTGGAGTTGATTGACCTTTAACTCAGATACAAACGCACGACTTGGCATGCACATACTTGAATGTATGTATAAGTCAATACACCCACGCATTTATGTAGAAACTCACTTCTTATTATACCTCGATAACTTGAAAACGTTTAAGGTTTTGAAAAGAACTACCTGATTTCAGATTTGTTTTGGACATATTCGCTTCTGCTGCAATAAAACTGAAGTTAATGGCCAAAGGGAAGTTTGCTTTCATCCTTGTCTCCCCTTTTTTCTATTTCCTCTTATTAGTAAGTTGTGAAATTGCAAGTATTTTTTTTTTTTTTTTTGATGTTCCATTTCCTACAAACGCCCACACTTTGCCTCTTCAGAGGCCTAGCTGAAGAGGGGTATGGGGTCAATTTGAAATTGCTCCCTTACGAGCGAATAGCAGTCAATTGCATTTTCACTAATATTGTACAATGACAAATCTCACTAAATGTTGGAGGATACCCTTCAAGGAGTTCCCTAAATCTCTAGCTGCGCCCTGCGCCCCTGTGCCCATCTAAAACATTACAATGAAACGTTGATCAAATTTGCTGTTATTACAGATCAAAATCTACAGTTATTACAGATCAAAATCTACAGTTATTACAGATCAAAATCTACAGTTATTACAGATCAAAATCTATTGTTATTTTTCTCATCTCCCAATGAATATTTCTCTGTGTCTTCACGCCTTTTCCATTGTCAACTTTTCGTTTTCCCCTATCTTTTCGTATTTCCTCTTTTTTAACTCCTTTTTCCAATCATAATCAAGTTGACGTCTCTTTATTTCATTCTGTCACTCTTTTCTCAGATTCAATAATGAATTATTTGATCTTTTTCTCCATCTCTTTCTCTATTTATCAAGTTATTATCTCATCGTAAATTACGTTTTTCACTTTTTCTATTCTTAGCGTGATGTTTCTTACATTCGATTGTAAATTCCAAGACATGATATAAAGCATACATCTTTTTTTAAAATTCAAGATTGAGTTCTTTTCTCATCTTAAAATTTCTTTGACGAGATTTTTCCTGTATCATAATGATGGGAAAAACTTTACGGATATTTTTATCTTTCTGGTTGCTTCCTTTTAAAACATTCATGTGTGATTCTATTTATTTCTATTATCCCGGACAAAAATTGAGCTTTTATATTGGATTTTAATGGTGGCAACGCGCTTTGCTAAATATTAAGTTTATAGCGTGATTAATGAAATCTTCCGGTTTCTCAGTGTTAACAAGAAAAAAAAGCATCAAACATTTCAATGTAAATGTTCATATGCGTAGGTGTGTCACGTGATCTCTTCTTCGGAGCAATTCAAGGTCTGTCTGCCATTTGGTTATTTTCTGTCTTGTGTATTACATTCGCTCTTTATACCATTTATTGTTTTGTTTTCTCGACATCACAGACATCTTACTGGTCACATTTATTTACACTTATCAAATTGTCAAAAAACCATGTAAAAATTCGACACCAAATATTAATGATGCATTATGAAAGTTAGAAAATACCAAAGTACTCATTTGAATTTACTGTAATTGTCATCGAACGAAATGGTGTGAGTATGATTGTATTTGAACCATTGTATATACGTGGCATTTTTGAATTAGTATAGTTATGGGATTGTTGTAGATATTAATTGAACTAAGTATAAGCTTTATATTATACTAAGACCTTGGGAAGGTCGTTTTTGAAAAGTACCGAATATCCGAGGATGAATTAACAGCTCTAACTAAGGTTTACCTGTATATTTACATGAATGTGCGCCCTCATTGGTATGATTAAACGAATATGAATAACCTTGATTAAAGGCTTGTATATATATATATATACATATATATGTGTGTGTGTGTGCGTGTGTGTGTGTATGTGTGTGTGTACAAAGACGTGAAAATATATCAGCTTTTGTTCTTTACATATGACGTGTGTGGGGGAGTGCATCGAAATTTAGAACCAACAAGATTTGTATAAAATATAGACGGGTCTATCACATACCCACTCACAAATACATAAATATATCAGAATTTTCAGTGATTGATTTCTAAAGCACAATGGAAAAATGTTCTTATGAATAATCATTATGATGATTCAATTTACTTCGTCTGATAGTACAATTTATTACTATTTGTAATTAAAGAAACCAAGTTAGAGAAGACGTGGGAGTTTTTAATCAACTAGTATAAGCTCATAACAAGAGTTCAAAATATAGATATTTCAAAACATAATCGATCATTGGAACTGATATTGCGACTGTAATTTACTCAAGTGGGAAAGAATAGTTAAAAAAATTAGTGTCTTGTACTCTAGGCCAAATTTCCCAATCAATTAATCTTAATCCAATCATTATATCCAATCATAATTTGTATATTCAAATTTCCTTTCCAAATGTACATGTTTGGTCATTTTTACTCGCTGTCACGGGACTAGATTCTTTTTTCCTTTGGTCTACTATAATTGATAATCGATATTGTTTGCTGACGTCAGAAGTTGTTCACTTGGCAATTCCTATTGATGACGTCACAAGAAACTCGCACTGAGAATACAGAAACTACTAATTTCATCTGTTTTGCCGGAAACATCATCTTGTGACGTCACAATCGGATTTTTGACGTCATTTGTGAACGGATCGTCTGGCATCGATTTTTAATCAATGAATAAGCATATAAGAATGGGCAGCCAGAAACATTCATTCAGTTCCATTCAAACGGCTTGAACGAACGAGCCTACAACTAACGCACAAGAAACCTTCTTCAAGTTCGTTGAATTTCATTCTCTGAGGATCTTACCTCTTTGATTTTACTCTTGTTCCAACAACTGACAAATAACTCACAAGAAACACTGTTTAGGTTCGTTGATTTCCATTCTTCACGGATCTTACCTTGATTTTACTTTTGTATTTTTTAAAACAACTGTTCATTTTCTCTGCATTGGTATCGCCTTTTCCTTTCCGATCGTTATGTCAGAGATTGTCTTTTTTTACAACCAGTCATGGCCTCTCATTCCTATGATTCCGGGATATTTTAAATACCCAGCCTTGTGTCTTTGATAAGTTGGACGTTCTGGGATGAATAGAAAGAATAACGGATTTAATGTCGAAATTTGATGGAACCTAAAATGCCCTATGAGTTAATTAGGATCAACAAGAGAGTGATATCTTTACCCCGGGAATATTTAATCTCCTTGATAACTTGTGTTTTAAAAAAAAAGGTTTCAACGCAACTCTTCACAATTGCCAATTGGTGTACTAAAATTCTATCAAGATGAATCGTGATATGTGCGTTTTGCAAAACAAAAAAAAATGAGAAAATGACTTTTCTAACTGAATCGATTCACCTACACGATCTAACTAGTAATTTAAAAACTTTTACACACACACACAAAAACACACGTTATAGATCATTCATGCTAAGCAAATTCTTTACCGTTGAATCCAGAATGTCTCTTAAAATTTAAAGTTGTTTTTTTTTGCGAGAAATGTTGACAGTTTTATGAATGTAAAAAAAAAAACATTTTCGTTCACAGCCAAATTTGAATGGATCGAATCGTTCATGAGAAAGAGAGGATAGATAGAGAGAGAGAGAGTGGACGAAGAAAAGGGGATATCTTTTTTTCTTTTTTACTTCACACTACGTCCTATTCTTCCTTTCCTTGATCGATTCAAGAGATTATAAATAGAAAGTACAAGAAAAATTGAAAGGAAGAGAAGATACATATATATATATATATATATACATATATATATATATATATGTATGTATATATATATATGTATGTATGTATATATATATGTGTGTATATATGTATATATATATATATATATATAGAGAGAGAGAGAGAGAGGGAAGAAAGCAAACAGATTATACGGTGTTTATGATTAAAGTATACACTTCATATACGTGTTTTCATGACTTAATCATTTCCTAACGAGTTATTTTACGTTTCAAACGATGTTTTTCATTTTATTTTTTTATCCGATGATGATTTATTCTCGATTCAGTTGTTTAAACTTGGTTAAAGCCGAGAAATCAATTGAAAATAAGCAGTTTCATTACGGAGAGAAATGTTAACAAATCTTGTCAAAAATTGTGTAAACAACGTTGCAGGTTTTGTGCAAAATCTGTTTGTTTTTTCTCTTGTTACAACTCCGTTTGAAGCCATTCGAAGTTGGGCGCAATGAATACACCCAGCCTTTTAAGTAACCTGTACGATCATTCGAGAGAAAAGTAAGACGTACGAACGTAAAGAACTTCCAGATAAAGCGATGGCTTGGGTAATCAAATAAGTAACCAATGAATTATTCATGTACATTTTTGAGCTGAAAGCGTTGCTTATATATTTGCTTTCTCTAATTTCCTATTCATCCTTCCTCTCTCTTTTTTTCCAGATTTACAAGCGGCACATGGAGTCAAGAACGATTTTATCAGGGGTCTCTCTATTCAGTGCCTTACTGCTCCTATTCTGCATTCTTGGGTCTGTGAACGGTAATCTAATCCTTATTATTATTATCATCATCATCATCATTATTATTATTATCATTAACATTATTGTTAGTATTATTGTCCGAGTGAGCGAGTGAAACGAAATGAAGGATGGGTATTGATGTATAGACCTATTCTTTACTAAATGAAAAAGAAGGCGCCCGTTGTAAGTTGGTGTTCGGCTTATACACGCATCTACAAATTACGAAAATATTCATGCAAATCGAACACAATCCAACGGATGTTATAGGCAAATTAAAAAAATGGGATATCCCCATTTCGTTATAAAAATAAGTTAAAATCATTTTTTTTTAAGTACTTTGAAAATCTTTTATTGTGCTGTTCAAGTTTCAGTTGCAAACAAATATGATCGTTTTGTTATGAGCAAGTCGTATTTGCTGCCTCGTAAAACACTTGTTAGAGGACGGACCTCACAGTCCCAACCTTGAATGCAATCGACGAGGGAAGTGGGAGGAGGGATCTATCATGATATATTTCATAAGCTCACTGAGCGACGCCTGAGGTATGCAGTTGATCAACTGCACATCAATTATTATTATTATTATTATTATTATTATTATTATTATTATTATTATTATTATTATTATTATTATTTCCATGAAATCGATGAGTTATCATCATCGTTTCGCGATTTGTGAGTTACAGTTTCTGGATATTTGGGGTGCAGTACTGCCGGAGTTTACCGGAGCGACGCTCCGGTACATCTCTTAAAATGAAAAAACGATAAATGGAAGAAAAAAAAAAACACGTTCCCAGCCCTTCTTGGCCGTTGCTACATTCTCCAGTTAACATTCGTCACCATTTATGTAACATAAGAATGAAGAAATATGAGAAATAACAAGAGTATTGTCGACTCCAGCACCTAAAAAGTTGGCACTGCACCTTAATTCACCTGCTGTCTCTAATACGTATTTAATACGTTTATGTACTTATTAATCGGAAATGTCGGTTTTAAATCCAATAGTCGTTCACTAATATTGCGTATATTTCGACTTCAATTTATTTTATTTTTCATATCATTTTTCAATACTTTTCTGAAACATTCCGTTTAACTACAATTGTACACTACTGATTAAGTTCGTTTCAAAATCTTCGTTCCTAGAATATTTCATTCAGAAAGAATGAAATTCAATATCATTCAGCATTACTGATTCTGATATTTGTTCTTTTTTGAACTTTACAACGTTTGGTGAAGTTGCATTTGAACCTCTAGCCCAGTTACTTGAATTAAACAGAATGAGCGAATATTCAAGAGTCTTATTCCTATGGGATGAGGTTGTCTGATGTGTTTACGTGTGAGAAGATCAGAACATAACGAAAGACAGTATCTTTACATAGGAAATCCTTTTCTTAGTAAACTCATTGTGGTGTTGGAAGGAGCAAATAGAGCAGATATATGAGAATTTGGAGCTGAGGCAGTCATTTGGGACTTAACATTACCGGCTGCTGTTTAGCTCAATGGTAAGAGCAACGTTCGCAGATTCGATTTCTGCAGCAGCTCCATTTTCTTTAGTTTTTCATTGTTTACGTTGTCTTGGCCAAATGGTATATTCAACGTGTACAAATGGACATTTATACCAAATAAGAGTTTCTATATAATATAACGCAATCTACAATCATTCTGTCGGATCATATTTCTGTTTTTGAGTAACATAGATAGATAGATAGATAGATCAGCAGATTTAACCCTTTCTATAACTGACCTCATAATTACTTGAGGGCAAGTGTCTACCTGTGTGTATGAGATTGTTTTCAGAACATAAATTATATTTGTCTTACCGTTTTAGGGGATGTTTTATGTTTTCGAATTAAATAACCATTTGTTAAGAACGTATTTAAAAAACGAAATACAATTCGCAAAGCCAGCGTCTTGTTCGAAGATTCGTCATGAACTCCATTCTTTCTTGTTTTGACTTTGTCCAAAATGATTGTGGGTAATCATAATGTATTTTGCTGTTTTAGTCATTATTGCTCTGTAGATACATTCTGATCGGGAAATGAAAAGCCTTTAAGCGTGACTAATTGGCCAAAGTTGATGAGCCTCTTCTAGTTAGGCGATTCAGTTTACCTAGCTGCCCAGCCTCGTTCTGGTTCGAAGCGACTAGAAATAAACTGGTCATATTTTGTTCTGAAGAATGCATTTGCTAGCAATGTTGACTCCACGTGATATGCGTCGTCGGTTGCTATTCACATAATGACTAACACTTGTCCCAACTCACCAAACAATGGCAACAGACACACACACACACACACACACACACACACACACACATATATATATATATATATATATATATATATATATATGTGTGTGTGTGTGTGTGTGTATATATATATTATTGTGTCATCAACAGACAGCTGTTTCGATATATTACAACTCTTCAGACTATCCATTATCTCGTCCAGTACCACTAGGCAGGATCGAAACCTTGGCTTCAGACCCGGAGGCTGGTATCCTCCCTCTACCTCACGGTCAGTCAGGTTGAATTTAAGCGATATATTTATTTATCGTATATATTCCTCATCCATCAGAGTGCTCCATTCCATGTTGGAGGAGCCAAACGCACTTAAACACACACATACAAACACATACACATGCACACACGCACACATTTATTTCAGAGCAATTCCCATACCCCTGAGAATCCCAAACACGTACACGAAGAATTTATTACATACCAATAATAGATTATACACCTGTACTATGGAGAACTGGGAACTACAATCCATCCACTCTGATCTGGATACATTTAAGCGTACATGCATAACCAGTGTACAACTTGTGTGTACACATCCAGATTCCTTGTGTAGTGAATCCCATGATATTACATATATACCTATCCTTTAACATACCATACCATACTTGTATTGAGATATATCTACCTTCGATTGCAATGATGGCCTTGTGCCAAACTTAGCCAAAGAAAAAATTACGTTCACTTCCACTGGAATCGAATAGCGCAAATAAGCACACATGCTGGAAAATTTATAAATTATACTGACGATGCTGCCGGATGTTATGGGTGCACATAATTACACGCGCATGTCACTATGCCAATATTCACACACATTCGCGTATGGACATATGTAAACATAGTCATAATTATGTTCACATCTAAAGCCCCCGTAGGTCGATGAGGAACAGCTTTTTTAGCTGCTTTCCCTGGGCGCTCAAAAGAGGGGGATCAGGCTCGACGTTGCTTAACTTAACGTTGATTGTATGAGAACCAGTGTATCCAAAGAAATTTAGATGTAATGCTATGTGCTCGATACAGACCCTTTAATGCATGCACGCACACACGAGCACATTTTCATTCGACCTGCGATATGTGTCGGTCTATGACTCACCAAATTGATTGGAAAATAACATCCTGATCTCCTGTGAATCGGTCAGAAAAGAGATGTTCACGCGTGCTGTATTTGAACGTCTGTTGAGGCTGCAATCAACAAATAAACGAAGAGTCTTTCCCGTTGTGAGTGCTCAGGGGTTGTGGCGGGGGAAACATATGGGAAGAGGACACCAGCACTTTGTCAATCGATGAAGCACTTGATAAACAATGATATGACAGCCGACGGCGTGGCATCTGCCATGAATAAACACTCGGGGCCAAACTGAGGCCCCCGGGCGGCTGGGAGTGGATAATTCTAATGCGAATACACCCCCGAACACACGTGGAAAAGGCAACCGTATGATTATTAAGTTCGGAAGTAAACGTCGAATATCGCTCAGAATCATGGAACCTACGCTCACGGCTTCACTAGTCACATGTACTATTAGTCTCGTATTGAAATACCTGTCTGTAACAAACTCTCCAAAGGTTGTTTTTTATATTCATCATCATCATCATCATCATCATCATCATCATTTTTCCATCATCCGCACCACCACCACCACCACCATCATGATTCTCTGTTCTCACCGATTTCGAATTTCACTTGATGGAAATAAGATAGGTCTGGTTAGTCGCTCAGTAGAAATCGTCAAGTGACCGAAGTCTTTTGGCAGCATGCCGTGTTACGGGTGATAAACTAAGAAATCGGAAAGATGGGTTAACAATGAATGAGTTACTTCTCTTGCTTTTTTTTTTTTTTGATGCATCACTAAAACATCCGATTTTTGCAGAAAACACGCGTCAATGCTGCCGGACATAAACCAAAAGATGAATTTAGCATATATTTACGTTGTAAACTGAACCACCCGCTAAAAACTTATTATGCTCCAATGGTGTGGGCTGTACGTGGAAAACATACATACATACATACATACATACGTAAACGCATAGCCAGACAGATAGACAGCCAGACCTACTTGAAAACTGAAGAAACCTATGTTGATAATTTCATTGGCAGTTTTCGTTGACAGTTTCTAATTCTATCCTTGAATTGGTGAAGTGATCCATCTCACACTCTGGTGACCGATAAATTATGTAAGCCATGACTGAATCTCTTATTAGTGATCGGTATGGAAAGATAAACCCATATTTATGGGTGTGGTCATATACAATTCAGAAACAGTTAAATTCAAAGGCTACGACCATTGACAGGGTGCAATTCATTTGAATGAATGCGAAACATAACGATGAGCCTGCTAGTGGACTGTGCGTGTAATCTAATGGTTGAAACTTCAACGAACAGCACAGACAAATCATTTCAATTTCATGTCTGTTTTATCCATTACCTCGTAAAAGTGTTCAGTGAAAGCATTAACTCCAGAGCTCCATTTCATACTTGCGCACATATACGAATTACGATGTACTGTGACCATCCATAAAAACACTGATTATCTTCCATACCAGACCGTCAGATCTGTAGCTATATAACTTCTTCTGTAAGATCAACTTACTCAACGAGTTCCTAACCATTAAGCTTTTAGAAGGTCATCCCACAAACGCCCAGTTATACATCTGTGGATCCTGATCGTTGGGAACCAATGTACTACATGTTGGGGTGGAATAGCTACTAATTTGGGGGTCAAGTGGGCTTTGTTCCCTGATGGGAGCCTTTTGACACTTACAACAATACAATCAGTATAAAGGCACTTGATGAACTACTAATAATAAAGCTTTTGGGAATCTCTCCATTAAGATCTCGGGGCCTTTTCTTTCAAAATAGTGCCTCCCTCAACTATGTCTCCGGGTACTTGTAAAAATGTTGCTGAATGTTTTATTTATAGTCAGTGAAAATTTTGCACACTCCTTGAAATTGTAAACACAATCATTGATTTTTTACCTCGAAATGTTTATAGTGTTTTGTAGAATATTTTACCGGCTACTTGGAAGTAAATCAATGCTTAAAACGTAAATCAGTCTTTAAATGTAAACAATTTTGAATTACATCAATCATAAAGTGGTTTATTGTCAAACTCTTGATATTGAGTTTTGACTTCATTTTCGTATACAACAAAGGATGTCAATGACCAGACCAAAAACCAATGACGTCTTGTACGAATGAATGTTAGACAGTGACGTCTGCAAAAACTGACGTTAAATTTTGCTCCCACTTCTGAAGTCCAAATCTGATCGACTTATTTTGCTAGAGTCTGCAAATCCCATTCATAGAAACAATTAATAGAGGAGTTGAAATGGGATGAGTAATTTTGGATTATTCAATTATTAATTTTTTATATTTCAATGGAGCAAGGTATTTTGACCTTAGTGAGGCCAAGCTTGTTTTATTCTTATTTTCATCCTCAATGCATTTACATTTTTACATTTTTACAAAAGAAAACAAGCACATTTGTCAAAGATTAATATGCCCTCTTTAAAATATCGTCCAATGTGATTTTTCTATTTGCATGTATTTTTGTAATGTAATCTTCATTATGGACTTCGCCAGTTGTTACACCATAGCCCTGTTTCGGGAGTATATATATATATATATATATATATATATATATATATATATATATATATATATACATACATATATCGTGCTGTAATATATAGACACACTCATTTATAGCGATCTTCTGTTCCTACAAGGAAAATCTATCACTTGTGCTAGGGAAAGTAACAAAAAAAAAACAATAAAAGAACATTGGGTTGCTGCAGGACATTTTTTGAATGTTTATTCTCTCTCTGTCTCTCTCTGTCTCTGTCTCTGTCTCTGTCTCTCTCTCTCTCTCTCTTATATATATAATGTGTGTGTGTGCGTGCGTATATACATATATATAGATATATATATATACATGTGTGTGTGTGTGTGTGTGTGTGTGCGTAATCCCTATTCTTACATTTCATTACTGTATTTAGAGTAAGATGCAGATCTAGAATTTAGTAGAAAAATCTATAAGCAACGTCGAGATGATTCCCCCAGAAGAGTGGAAGACATTGAAAGACAAGACAAAAATCAGGGATTAAACCTTCCTTTTTTTTTTTTTTTTTCAAATTTTTGTGGAGGTTTTTCACTGAACAAAGAAAAACAAGACAACCAAAACAACTTTTCACTGTCGCTTGTACCGACAAACTTTTAGGCTAAGGCTGCTTGCACGAAATCGTATCGAATTTAACTTGATATTATGTATTTTTCCGGGGAAACACTTCGGGAATGCTTTCAGATTCCCGTCACATTTCGTTGACACGAGATGCGTCGCAAAGGCGCGCTTTGACGAACACACCTACCTTCTATAGCAGTTTTGATTGGCCACTTGTCGACTACAGGAAATCTAATAGAGGGCCAGCGTCTGACTTTGACAGTAGATGCATGATAAACAGACTCTCCCTACTTGAACAACTCATACAGCAACGCCCACCTCCTCCCACCCTCTTTCTCTACCCCCTCTCTCTCTCTCTCTCTCTTCCACCCTCTCTCTTTCTCTCTTGTTACCTTCTCAACCCTTTAGTACCTCCCACTAGCCGTACCCTTATTGCCAGCCACCGATGTTTAATATACCTTCTTCTGATCGACAACGGTACTGATTACCTTCGTTGGACTCCCAAAAAGATGAAGAATACTTTTATTTTTGTTAAACTCCATTCCGAGTTGTAGTCGAATTTGTTTTTCCTCCGTAACAAGAAGAACAAGAACAAGATCTAATCCTCACCTGCTGTCTATCAAGTAACATTAAGCCAAATCGACTTATGAATTTAACTTTTCCCTATAGTGATTCAAAATTACAACTAAACTGGTCGCTCTATTACCAAGTGAGCTAAACCGAAAAGTCATAATTTTTTTTACAATGTTATCTATTATATATGCAATGCAAGTGTTACAATAATCATCTTCAGTCGGACTAGAAATAGGGATGGAGTTTGACCCTGCTGCAGCCAGGCTTTTACTTATCAGAAAGAAATGACCGTGAACCATCTACATCTATATATTTTG
This sequence comes from Thysanoteuthis rhombus, assembly GCA_963457665.1. Lineage (NCBI taxonomy): Eukaryota > Metazoa > Mollusca > Cephalopoda > Oegopsida > Thysanoteuthidae > Thysanoteuthis > Thysanoteuthis major. The sequence continues at coordinate 14,949,616 of OY735229.1, read as the reverse complement.
AAAAAGGATGTAATTATTCAGTCAATCAAAGTCAAAAAGAATTATGACACTATTTGCTTGTTTTGTTGTGTACCAAAATTGTTAGAAATAAGAAAAACGCCGAGCAAAATAAAATAAATATCTATTTATACAGGATTTCGGAACACTGCACAACTTATACTCAATATTTAGTGAAATTGAAGGGTGCTTTCCATTCAAATAATAACGAAAGCAAAGATTCTGTTCTATATTTACCTCAGCCGGCTTTTGCAAATTCAGTATAGTTGGAGTTTTTAATGGCTAGAGGCAATAAACCTTAAGATAAGATTTTTCAAAAATTTCCCTACTAGTATATCAGTCATGAATACAGGAAAGTTCAGTTCATTGTTTGGGACATCAGATGACTGGGCCATTGAGTGAGGAAAATTCTGGTTTCAAAATTCACAGATCTTTCTTCAAAAGAATTAGGCATTTACTTATGAACTCCTTTAATATTGTTAGATGAGACATTGTTTTCCCCGATAAGAACATTAGATATTCTGCTGAGTAAATAGATAACATTAGAGGTTCCATTTTGATCATTTCAGTAGGTGTTGGGAATCTAGAAATAATTCTGTTTCTGGCATTTAATTAGATCTGTGCTAAGAGATCTCGATTGCATGCTTAAAATATCCAATATCTATGAACATCTAGAATCTTCTGAAAATCCAGAATCTGTCGCTTGATAATCTGTGAATTTCCGGAAAATGAGATTCATTCTAATCGAATATCAATCATTTTAACAAAAAGAATAGGCGACCGTGTTTGTACTTGGATAACCAGAAATAAAAATCAACTGAAAAACTGATTCGTTTTTGGTAGCTGTTTTAAATTGATCTCAGTAATATTAAACATTTCAATCCTCCAAACCTTTTGGGTGAACAGAATTTAAGTGATTTCGTTTTTTTGACTTCAGAGACGATTTTGTTATTTCTTCTCAATCCACCTTGTTCTCATTTTCGCCAAAAAAATCCATAAAAGTCGATGCTGTATGGCTTTTCATTTAAAATCATTCAATCAACAGAAAATAAGATATTTATCGCTTCGTCCACCCCATTTATAAGCCGAAGGTTATTTCCAATTTCAAACGTTTAATTTTCCATCACATTACGTCATACTGTATACTTTTTTGAAAGTTCAAGAAAGACAAGCTTTGTTGCCCTTGGGTAAGACTCCCATACCACGTTAACTTCTAAAAGGTGAACAAAACAGAATTTTATTTCCCATACAATACTATTCCAAAACTACCTACATCATTTCAACTCCTTTTCTAGTTGTTCCTGTAATAAACTAAGTCAACCCAAGTTGAAAGAGTGAATTCATCAGTTTTTACGCTCGTAAGTCTTATTCGGGCCGTCATGACGTCACTGGTTTTGCTGACGTCAAAGTCATTGTTGTAACAAATGGAAGTAAATTAAAAACTCAATAGTAGATAGTACAAATACTCAATAATTCAACGGCCGAAGCGTTGAGTTGAAAAAAGGAACCAAGATGAGGACAAAAGTCTACAAAAAAACTCTACATAATCAATAGTGAGAGTCTGAAATTGCAGAAATTCAATTTGAAAAAATACTGAGATATCGTGAACGTAATCTAACACGACAACACATCACTCTCTCTTTTCCCCTCTATCTTTTATACCTGACAAACTCATGATAAGTCAACTCAAGGTGTTTGACAAAAGAATGACATGATTATAATGAATGTACGTTACCGCTTTGAGAAAATACTGGGCGATTCAAGCAACTTTCTGGGCTTGTAACTTGTTTATTGTCGTCCTCAATAGGTGTTGGGGTTCGGAGTTGTATTTTGGGGATAAATCATTACCATCATCATCAGCCATCAAAAGCCAACTCCTGGACAAAGGTCTTTCCCAACTCCATCCATGTCGACCGTGGCAGTGTTAACCTCTGTCATGTTTTACCTGCTAACTTTTCTATTTCATCCCTCCATTCTATGTCTGATCTTCTCCCACTGCCTTTGTTATCTTTTGGGTACCAATCTGTTAAGCTTTTGGAACCATTTCTTATTTTTACTTCTTACTAGGTATTTTTGGTTATATATGCTTTCGTATTTCTTGGCAGCCTTTAACCATCTCTCGTTGAAACAAGTGAATACATTACTTATTGTAAAATAGATCAAGATTATTTACGCTCGAGTCCATGATTTATGAATCAGAGGATCTTGCTGAGCCGAGTGAGCAGCACTATTTTTGTCAGATCGCCACATACCAACCATTAATTTGAAACGAGGATTGACATGCAAAAAAGTAACATAAAACAATCTATGAGTTTTGGAAAACAAAGGCTGATTCTAAGCAAAGTCGGGGAAAAACTATACTTGATGATGCCATTTCATGATCAGATAATAAGTAGAGCCTTATCACAACGGGTTATTTAGACATATCTAATGACTTGTCAGTGAAGTTCATCAGTAGTTTTATTATGTGTTCTGAAAAGATGATATTCGTTAAGATCTAGTATTCGGTGGCAATAGACAAGACATTCACATAGTTCTAGTTTACCTAGTATAATAATCTCATATATTGACTTATTGCTACCGCAAGCAATTAATAACAGGTTAGTGGTCCAATTTCAGCACAATTTTTACAGATGGATGACATTTATTATAGTGGCTATAAAAATAAATGATAGTCTTAATAGACATTGTTGTAGGGTTTGTTATATTTGTTATAGCCATCAGAGAAGTGTCAGTAGGAATAGTGAGGTTGATGATAGTTATTTATATCAGGATATTCATTAATCAAGAATCAATCGCCTGCTTCCCACCAGAAACGCATGGGTAATCATCAAATGCTCTTTTTCTAAGCACAATGAAGGTCAAAATATTGAGAAAAATGCCGAATAAGAAAAAATACTGAGGGAAAATTAGCGATCGAAAGAGAATTATCCTCGGGTTACCAACATGACCCGAAATTCCGAATCTTTTCAATAACTGTATTACGCTGGCAAGGACTTTTGGCAGCGAAATTCCGATGTTAAAAAAATTAACAGAGACGTTCCAATGGGAAGAACATTCAAGAGGAGAGGGAAAAAATGATCTCAAGAACTAATATCGAATACCCTGAGTTATTTGCCCGTAGGAGACGTTTACCAACGTTATTTAATTTCATATTGTATCAAAAGTGAAAATACAAATCTGAGGAAAAATCTTTATTGATTTTTCTTCGATATAAACTTCAATTTGTCTTCGATAATTACTGGATTGTATTACCATTATCGTTTAATCCATTTCATTCGATTAGCTGCACGAATTCATGGAGGTTTATCCGATTATTGAACATCTCTCAAATAATACACAATGGGTCAAGCTGTTCAGTGACTGGATACATAATGGAAACATGCTCACTGCTTTGAGTCTACCAAAAACAAGTCTTATAGATTCTTCTATTTCCTGTTGAATCCAAGCCGGTCTAAGACATGAATAAAGTGAGCAGCGGTAGGGGACCCATGGGACGATGGAACACACAAATCAAATTCTGCTTAGGATCCAATAAAGGCTTGAGCCGGCTTTTTTTTTTTTTTTTTGAATAACGTTTAGATAGCAACCGTATTTTCCTATTGATCGGAACAGTCATGATTGGCCGAGCTGAGGCCAGTTTATTTCCGTTAGGTTTGCTTTTTGTACGAAGTTGATGGAACTTCTTGGTTTACAAAATTGAAAGGAATCTCTAATAAGAAGCTGGTCTGCTTAGTCACTCAATAGAAACCGTCACGTGACCAAGGTTCTATTAAAACAATGCCTTGTGTGGTGATGAATTAAAATATTAGGAAAAGGGGATTATCAATGAATAAATTACACTTCTCGTCTTTTGTTTGGTGGTGATCAGTGGAAAAGTCTGGAGTTATTGAATAAACGAACAAGCATTAATGCTTTCTAGCATAAATTAGGGACCAATTTAGCATAAACTAACACTGCAAATTGAACATCCCAGTAAAAAATCTACTTAAGCGTCGGGGCACTTTTTCTTCAAACGTTCTTCCTGAACATGATGCTTAAATTTTCAGCCCTCTACCTCTATAAGTGCAGCATGTGCGCTTACATAGCCAGCCAGTCAGACCAACTTAAAAACTGAAGAAACCTATGTTGACAGCTTTGCTGACACTTTTGGTTGACGGTTTCTACTCGTTAAACATATACGAGGATTGATCAATAAGTCCGTAGCCTGATATGTATTTATCGGCTGGATTTCGATCTGCATTTATGTGATTAATATTCACCACTGAATTTGGTTCAATGACAAAAAAAAGGAGATTATGTTAAAACTAATGTGTAAAATAAAGGTTTTTTCAATATTCGGCTGCGGACTTATTGATACACTGACCTAACATCAGATCTTCTCACCCACAAGTCCTCCATCTATAGATGTGACTTGGATTTTGTTAAATACACAGAAATTGTCTTTTCTACATTTGTATGAGGCGGGGGTGCTTAATACTGAAACACATAGATTATTATCAAATGTTGTTTCACGAATGCTGAGGAAAGGGCCGAGTTAGAATAATATTTAGACAACATGAGCCACTAATTACCAACCATATGTCCAGAAATTTTGAGGACGTTTTCAAGTCAAAAAATAGACCTTTGAACAAGTGTATTATGGTAGTAATTGCATTGAGTAGTGGAACTCTCAATGAGACACCTATATTTATCACCAGAAAGGTAAAGATAATTATCAAATTCCGTTTTTCCAAGCCTACAGAACAAAATATTGAGGGAAAAGCCGAATGATGAAAAGATACTGAGTGAACATGAGCCATAGATAGAAGGAAAAAACAATCTTCGGATAATCATCATGTCCAGAAATTTCAAAACCCTTCCATAAGCTTATTACGCTGGCAATGACTTTTGGCAGCGAAATTCTGACGTTGAGAAAAGCAAGAGAAAAATTCAGACAAACTATTCAAGTGATAAGGCGGGAAGAAAAACACGATTGCGAAAACTAATATGGAAGACATTCTCAAGAGAATCAAAGATAACCGATAAAGTCAGCGTTGATGCCATCGTTGGTTTATTAAACGGCAAATAAGACAAGGTAAAGGAAGTGGGTCAGACCGAGATCAAAGAGAAGAGAGAGATATTGTACAATGCAATTCTTTTTATATTTTTTAATGTTCCTTGATAATAAGTTATTTTTTCTCTTGTTGGTTATGTCTAGAAAGTATTGAAAATGTCAATTATCCTCTTCAAACTTGGCTTTTGTAACCAAGACAGAGTTGCTTTGACATCTGCGTATATTCAATAGCACAACAGACGAATTTGTACATTTTCTATCTCATAAAGCAAGTAAAACAATAACATATGGTTATGCCTGTTCTGGTCACAAAAGTAATGTTTGGAAGGGATACAAGGGATACATACTTTTTACACATGATCAATCAGAAACAAAAATCGTGTGGCACGGGATATTTCTCTCTGGGGACTTTACTGAAGTCTTTGCAGTGGTTGAGGAAAAGTCTTCTCAAGAACATACAATGCGTTACAAAAGACGAAGAAGGTGAATGAACATGTAAAAAAACGTAGAATACGGAAAGACCATTACAAAGCCTTATCCAACGTGAAAATATACTTTGCGTCGAGCACTATATATTATACTTATCATTGTTGGATATTATCAGTGTTATACGTGATATGTTATAAATATATCATTCAGTTAAACATTATGAATGATATAGATATTTGGATATTCGATGGTATATGATTGTACGGCAGTGCCAGTCAGCCCGACGTATAAGTGAACTAAACGACAACTTTGGGCCTCGTGGTCACCAGAGGGACTAAAAGAGGTGACGAAGCCCTCAAATAAAACCTTGCTCAGGGTCTGATAGAGTTTTAGACCAGCCCTCATGTGTGGCATGGTCTGGTTCTACCAGTTGGTTATTGCAAGTCTTACAAGAAAAAGAAAACGATGGGTTTGATTCTGATTTGTTATTTAACATGTTTTGGGACATGATTTGATAACTTCTTCCTGATAGGCCTCTGGTCCAACGCTTTTACTATTGATCCATTACAAAATGGTGATGAATTGTGAATACTTGTTATAGTTATGATATATTGTGACATGTCTCTAACATTAATGACTTTATTTCGTTTCCGTTCTCAGCTCAGTTACAAGACGATGAAGACGCAAGCGAAGAAACAGCCGTTGATAAAAGGTCAGGGTGCTTTATTGCATAGTTTGCTTTGTTCTCTTTCTTTCTTTCTTTCTTTCTTTCTTTCTTTCTCTCTCTCTCTCTCCCTCTCTCCCTCTCTCTTGAATATTTCTTCTTCTCCCTCTCTATCAAACTATCTTTCTTTATCTCCTTTTTTTCTCGCTGCTTACATTGCACACTTGGCACATTCTTCCTCATTTTGGTGTATGCGTGTGTGTGTGTGCTTTTGCCTCTCTGTGTGTGTATGTGCTTTTGCTGGTGTATGTTTGCTTGTGTGTGTGTATGTGTGTATGCGTGTGCGTGTGCGTGTGTGCGTTTGCTTCAGTACGTGTGTATGTATGCAGCACGATTTCACTTCAACGACTTTTCTAGTGTCTTCATCTTTTTTTTTGATATAGCACCTTATATACATAAATACATATAAGTGGCGTATTCACCAACTAGAATCTCTTAGAGAATTTCAAAAAAGAAACGTAAGAATTGAACAATAGAGTTTGAGATTGAATCGGATGACCCAGTCCAAGTCAGAAGACTAGATCTAATTATCATAAACAAGGAGGAGATAATTTCACTTTTCCGCTGGACCACGGAATAGAATTGGAAGAGAACGGAACACTGAAAAAATGTCAATGGACTTTAAGAGATAAATGGGAAAATAGTGGAATGTTGAGGTTACGGTTGTATCCATCGTTGTTACAGCGATTGGAACGGCGAGAGAATGGACTGGAAAATCCGATTCAATGTCATCCAGATGCCAGCATTACTGAAAATACCGAGAATAATGCGGAAATCCGCTGGATTATTGAGCAGACTTACTGTCAACCGATCTCCAGTGATAAATACCAGACACCTGATGTGAACATTCAAATGAGTGTAAAACGGATCACCAAATCCGGGCTAGAAGACCATATCTTGTGGTAGCGAATAAAGAAACGGGATCTTCAAGGTGATGGTGAGACGTGGAAGAGAGCGAAAAGTTAGATGAATATTGAGACTTTGTCAGGAGGGGGGATGAAGAAGTCGTGGAACACAAGGATGACTCTTGTGTCAATAGTTTTTCGGGGCCCTGAAAACAGTTTCCAAGGACCTAAGAATCCAGGTGAGAACCGAGACCATCAAAATGACGACACTACTGAAGTCGGTCAGAATACTGAGGAGAGTCCTCTACGTTCTATATTGCTTCCTTTCGTAAAAGACATTTTTGTATTCATGTATGCAACAGTAAGATACAATTCATATCTTGTAATCCGTTGATACATAACGTTGATTTTTTTGTAAGTATAAGTGTAAGGGGAAAGGGAAAAGAAAGAAAATACCAGTCAATAACGCATCCACGCACTTACAAAAGGGTTGACCCACTCAATTTACATAAACACTGAACACAAAGTGGGCACGTGGGAGAGTCCATTCCTTCAGATGAATAAAAGTTTATCATTAAACGAGGAGTATGGAAATTAGGATCAATAAATTTCGTTCAAATGTTACAGCTTATGTTTGTAACATAATCCATTGTAAAAAAAACTTTTGAATATATTTGATGATAAATCCCTTACAAGATTACTATGGAGCAAAGTAAAGGCTGAATGTCTAAAACTCGGCCATCTAAAACTCGGTACCTGGCAGCGATTTCCGATATTCTGATACTCGACGAAATTCCTGGAACCCGGCGGCAACTTGCATTTGTGTTAGCTTAGTTCACAGACCTGCCACTTTTTTTTTGAGTGGCGCTTGTGCTATTTCTAATGCTAAGAGGGGAGTGCAGTCTATTTACCCCTGTCGGTTAAATAAAGGGTTCGGTTCGTTACTTCCCCCACACCTACTATATGATACCTGATGAAGGCCGTAGAGTAAAACAGCCGAAACGTTGTATGAAAAACAACCAAGATGAGGATAGTACGAATAATAATAGAAATAATAGGCGCTTCTAAATCACGTGTTTGATGTGCAACGCTTAGCACACACCCAGAGTATTTCCAAAAATTTGTAAATAGATGTTGTATTTTTAATACTTTCTAAAAATCGGCAAATTACAAAAAAATCTGCTCGGCACTGGTCCTAGCCTTGCTGAGTTTATGAGAAGTCCAACCAGTTGAATAAAATCTAGTTTGGTTTTTCTTCTAAATTTGCTTGCAAATTTTAAACGGATTCTTCCATTTTTTCAGTATCTTTAATTACGATTCCTGTATTTAATGTCATAACTGAGAGGACACTAGAAAAGTTACACGCAATTCAGAAAAAAACAAAATGGACACAAGAAACAGAGAAACGAATAACTGATTTTCTTCTTTTTTTTTTATCTGAAGTGAAAGACTGCTGTTACCTGAGCATATGATCTCATCATCTTTTCTTTTTTTTTTTTTTTTGTTTTTTTAGCTTTGACATCAGCCTGTGTAAGTTTGTATCTGTTTGTGTCCGTCTGTCTCTCTTCTGTTGTCGGTGTAGAAAAGTTAGCGAAACCATGTCATGTTTCAGGCCGAAAGGGGACGCGAAAAAAAGGGCACCATCTTCTCCCACCCATAACACTGTCACTCACACTCACACTTTGACTCACCCAAAGCACCACTCGACACGGACTGATATTAAGCTGTATGGACAATATGTTCGTTCTCGATTGCTTCTCCTTTACTTTTGTTGTTGTTTAGCTATTTCAATTCTATAGCCAACCTCCGACAAAGGTTGTGGAAAAGTCCCCGAAACTTCTCTGTAGATTCGAGGTGGTGTGAGAGAAACGGTGAGTAAGTTTCTACTCCTGCTGTTAGATGCCTGGAAAGTATTACATCATTTTGGCACCTGCGAGACGTTCAAATATTTTTGAACACTAATCAGCAGGTAGATATACGTGAACTATACGAAGTCAAGACAATATTGAATCTTCCAATTGATATAGAAATCATATTGTAACGGTTATATACTCGAGATCACTAGCAATCAGAGAAAAGAGCTAATTTGTAAATTATATGATCTGATAATACATGAACTTGATAGCAACCTTTATGGATATTTTGTCTCAAAATGACTTACATAAAATAACCAGGTTAAAATTTTTGCACTGCAAAGATCTCTACAGATTGAAGACGATGATATTTCATAGATATCCATATAAATAAATCAATAATACTTTACGGCTTTATTTCCCTCAGGAAATATGAGCTATAGTATCAAAATGTAATGCAACGTTGACAATACGTGTTTTGCATAGTGCCACCGGGGTTAGGCAAGTATTCGACTAATGCATGGGTTCCGCTGTCGGTAGAACTATCTTTTTGTCATGAATTAACTACACATTTTTTTAGAATCATCTGAGTAAATCGTTCAAATCCTTCTTCTCAATTTTTGAGCATTCAAACTAAATAAATCAAGACATTTCGCTTGCTTCGTGACTTTTTTCTAACGGTGACGGGAGTCGCTGTTTAAGGCAATATAAAAGCTATAATTTTAAATGCTGATTTTAAAAGTAGGCGGATCATTGTTACTCTGGCGTACCATGATAGTCCTAACTCCTATTTGGCTTTTTTCACTGTATCAAACTGAGTGAATATCGATAATTCCCAGCGTTTATTTTCAAAATAAGCTTTTCATTTGGTTTCGTGAATTATTATAGAGGAACTTTACAAACTGAGTTTTGGTGATTAGGTTAGAAGCGGGACAGTTAAGAATGTGATGATGTCAACTCTAAGCTTAGATCTCCATTGATAAATAAATAGAAAGAATGATGTTATGAATGAAAGCAATAGATAAAATTCTCGTTCCTCTGTTTCAATAAAAATTTTACCCATGCAAGTTTTGGGCTTTACTTCAAGTGCACCGTACAGATTTTTATTCCGGACCTGGGTGGTTACCGTATAATTCAGTATAAATTAGAATATTGTTACCGATAAGATGAAACAGCTGATTCAAAACTGTCCTTATTATGCCATGGTTTTTACTCCATAAATCCGATAGTTTTCGAGGTAAAGGCAAATGAGTTAACTGGCAAACATTTGACTTGAATGTTTTTTCTAAAGATTTTTTATATAAAAACGAATTCCTTGGGGTATTTCGTGGGAAAAAAATCATACTTCGATGAGGAGACCGCATCTAAAAAGTAATGGCATCGGTAAGATTTATGTTTCAAACGAGAGATCGCCTGAAAAGGTAACGCCGAAGGCAATCAGTTTTCATGAGAGAAAATTCATGTTTCGAAAAGACCCTCCAAAAAAATTAGCGCCAGGAGTACTCAATTTTTCATTGGAAAACTTATGTTCCAATGGAGAGACCATCTAAAAAAGTGACGCCGATAACAGTCAATTATCATGGTCTAAAACTTATGTTTAAAGGAAGATACTCCCTAAAGGTAATACCATAGGCTGTCAATTTTTATTCTTAACAATATTCATTTTATTGACAGTTTTGCTTGATAAGATAAAAACAACAATTCTTTATATAAATCTTCCCACTGGTGTGTATCGATAAGACCGTATGTAATCATTGGCTTAACGTTGTATAGTAACCAGATTAGTTACTCACTGGGAAGTCGGCTCATAATGGAATGCACTCTGTGTATGTTGTTATGAATCACCGATCAATTGTATTATTAATGATACTTCGTTATTTGCTGGGTCAAAATTTCAAGTCCTCCCCGAATAACTTACCAGTAAGCTCTGTCGTATTCCACTATTCAGCCCATTTTCTCTGAAAGTTTGAGCAAAATAAATCTATCTGCATTTTAGGAACAATTTTTGTACATATTTCTATCCATAATTGTATATTTACGATAATCCATTTCGACCTGACATTGAAGCTAAAAACGAAGGGGGGCTACGGATTATCTGTGATAGATTACTCATAGTCAAATACTGTGATTCTAAATCTTAGAAAAGCAGATATTGTATTCTTTAATTAGATTTTACTAGAACTGCCAAGTCAATGTAAATATATCCCTACAGGAGAAGATAACGTTAAATTCATCATCAGTCAATAATGGAACAACCGTAGCGTCAAGATTTGGAATCATGCAAAGGAATTCCACTGAAGGATAAACATGGTCAGAATAAATTCTATCTATGACACAACTGGTGTTCCCCATTGGAAAACATCTAAAGGAGAGTTTTTAAATAAGCATCTGGAAACACTTATATTCTTTAGAATCTAGACGTTATCATTAAACCAGTCAAATTAAGGCCCTAAGAAAGTTTTAAAAAAAAAAAACCTTTTTTTTTTTTTTATCAAAATACATTTTTAGAAGGGGTCTAGTAGAGTACTTATGCCAATTATCAAGTCTGTAGACAAAACAGTATAGCCAGGAGCACCGGAACACGCAATCATACTAACAAGCACACGCATATATGAAGAAAGGATAAAACCTGTCGCCACCTCTGGTGCTTACAGCTGATCACCTTACAATTAGACTCCAGTCAATTCACTATACAAATTCATTAGAGACATTTACAAAAAAAAAACGGTACAGTGATATACAATTGATCATGAGTCTTATTATATCAACTGATCATGTCTTATATAACTGATCATAATATGATTTCATTATGATAAGTGATTCAAAAGTGAGATCTACTTTCCAGGTACCACAGCGATTATCTATTAGTATTTCTCAGCAATATCGATCTCGATTGTTTTGTCCGTGTTGATATTGTATTGTGTGTGAGTCATGTTTCTTTTGTCAACAAGAGATTTACAATTTCCCTAGCAATCTGTCTTGTGTCTTTTGCATACATTTCAGTGAAGTGAGTTTTTCCAATGAGAGTATTAAACCGGAAACACAGGTCTGGTTAGTAACTCAATAGAAAGCGTTGTGTGAACAACGTCTCTTGGCAGCATGCAGTGTTGGGCAAGGGCAATTTAGAAAATGTTAAAAAGGATGATCAATTAATTAGTTACTAGTCTCGCTTTCCATTAGGTGTTGGTTATTAAAAAGTCTATTTTTTTAACAAGCGTAAACACTGTCGAACACTAGATTCTCATTGTAGATTGAATTCCGATTCAAAACCCACCAGGGAATTTTCGAAAAACAAGAAAAAAGAAGTTTACAGACATGATAGAAAGTAGATATTAAAGTAAGTGCATAGCCAGGCAACAAGAATCAGTTAAAAACTAAAGAAACCTACGTTGACTATGCTGACAGTTTTGATTGATGCTTTTTAATGTTGCTATTTGCATTGTTTTCTCTAATATTTGAAGAAAAGACAAAGATTCAACTTAGTTCTGGCCATGAACTGATAAATCTCTTATGACACAAACTTAACATATCATCTATGACATCAGAATTCTGTTCTACAGAATTAACTAGATCTTATGAACTTTCGCTTGTTCAATATTAATCAGAAAAAAGTTCAACGTTTAACATTTATTTCAGTGTGGAAGAAAAGTATACAATTTGTATATGAAAATAAACATCAAATAATCATATTTACACAATATCGAAGTTATCAAACATTACTGTCAACAGTGGTGTAATAAACATCATAGTTCTTTTCAAAAGTCATTTATATTTGTTGATAGCACTACATGTTCTGGTTATCTATTCCATATGATATCAAATTTATTCTTCTTCACTTCCATTTTATATACATGGCTTCTCAGTCTCTTGTATTCCATTTTGGTAGGAAATACATAAGAATGTACTGATTCCTTACCATTCATAATCTTGAACATTTCCATTAAGTCTCCCCGATCACTCCTTTTCCTTTGACAATGTCAATCCAAACTCTTTTAACCTCTTCTCATGACTCATACTTTTCAACTCTGATACCGATTCAGTTGCTCGTCTCGGGAGTTTTTATCCTTTTCCAAGTAGGGTGACCGGGCTTGTACAAGGTATTCAAAGAGCGGGCAGACATAAGTCTTATATAATACAAGGAAGGATTCCTCGTCCATGTATGTGAAATTATGCTTGTTTTGATACTAATTATTCTGGGAACATTTCAATTAATGTCTTAGTTTTTTTTCTTCATGACCTGTCTTCTTTGATACGGGCAAAAATTCTTCTTGGAGTACGGGAAATTTCAAGAATATCAATTACCACTACATGTTCATGAAAAATGCATTAAAGCGTTGAATCGTTGATGCTAACCATGAATTGTTTTCGTATAATTGAACACCTTTAGAATGTCTATATAAAGAACATATAATCTAGCGAGTCTCAGATAATCTATGCAAGTCTCTGTGAATACATCACACATTTTCTCTCTTCTCTCCCTCTCTCTCTCTCTCTCTCTCTCTCTCTCTCTCTCTCTCTCTCTCTCTCTAAGCATACATATACGAAGGAACATGAGTTTAAAGAATTCTTGGTATATTTGATTACAAGAACACTCTCGTTACAAAACCTGGGCTTATTCATGTATGGATCGGCCCTGAGGAGCATAAAGCTACTTTATTAGGTAATTCATTTCTAATGATTCAAATATCTTAATTCTAAGTGTTTTTAGAGTCTTAACTCGACCTGTTTTGATGTGTGATATGACATAAAGTCTTGAGTGTTTCTGCGACTTTATCATCATCGTAATGTCACAACAGAGGATCTCCTTTTATTTTAACCCTTTTTTCTTATTAGTTGTGTTAATCTATTTCTCATGGACCAATCCATTGAAGAAGAATCGGACATGGCACACAACCAAATAGATACACAAATAAGCATACTATTTAAATTCATGGCTTTTATAGGGATAGATCAATATTAGGTTACCAAATGCTGATAAAATTAACTCTCATATTATTCAGTCCATTTCTATAAAGAATCTATAAATTTGAAATATCGCTACTTGCCCTTTTATGATTCTTGAAGTATGAAATTTCGTGCATTTGATCTTGCTTAAATTAAGTCGTCAAAAAATTTGTCCCAGTCATCAGTAGCATTCATTCTTTGATTTTTACAGAACTGAAATTATCAACTTCTGTTCAACGTTTAAGGTTACTAGATAGTAGAAAGAAAAGGGTCATATGAAATAAGAATTATAAACAAATCTCAAGATTAAAGAGCTATCGAAAGCTTTTCATTGACTGTTATCATAAGTCGAAACACTGTAGCCCCACAAATGCCCTCAACCAACCGAATAATTCAAAATCTACATTACAACCCTATGCACTATCTAAAAACGTTTTAGTGCGTTTTTTCTGAAAGTGCTTAGTGGGGGGGATATTTTGAACCAACAATGTCCAAATCTTGAGCCAATATTTTATCTTTTATATTTCTAGGTGAAAAATCTATTTCTTCAGATAATTATAGATGAAAGATCTATTTTTTTAATATTTTCAGATTAATGATCTATTTTTCAAGGTAATATTAGATCCTTTTTAAAAAAAATCTTAGATAAAAGGCCTATTTTTTTTAGTTAATTTTAGATGTTAGATCTATTTTTTAAGATAAATTTAGATAAAAGATACATATTTTTAGATAATTTGAGATAATCAATTCTGGTACGAGCACTGGCAACGGCTATTCATTTATGCGATGTATGGATTCCGATTTCAGTTTTGTGCGACTGGCAAACGGTCTACTTTGGCTAAGACTTTAAGATTTGGCAAATTGCTAGGAAAAGGTTTTCATACTGTAATCTTTGTTTTGTTATTTGTTGTTGTTGTTTGTATTGTTGTTGTTGTTGTTGTCTTCGTATTGTTTTTATGGCTTTAGTTTAAATCGTTCTTCTGCACTTGTTTGATATTCACTTCAAGTTGCATGAAATATACGGTTCTTTTCATCCTGTAAATCTTTAAAAAAGAAGTTAGAAAGGGTCAGAGAAACTGGGCATTTGTAATAATTGTAACTTAAAGAATGAAGCAATAGGCCTGGTTAAGCACTGAATAGGAATCGTTGAGTGGCCAATATAATGAACAGGTTTGGTCAGTCACTCAATAGAAACTGTCACATGACCAATCTCTTTGGCAGCATGCAGCGTTGGGGGTGAGCAATTTTTTAAAAATGCCGGTTGGTAATGACTGAAACAGACTGATTTTTTTAAAAGTGTGAATGCGACCGGACACAAACTATGAAGCTGATTTAGCATAAACTTACGTTTCAAATTGATCTCACTCATGAAAGTGAACTCATTTGGGGGCGTAAAAAAACAAAAAACCTGCTATTCTTAAATATCATATAAATAAATGTTGAGATTTTCCGCCTTCTAGCGCAGTCAGTGTGGTCAGCAAGCACGAAATCATAGATTGTCAGCCGGCTAGATTCACTCAAAAACTGAATGAACATATGTTGTCTAACAAAAAAACCTGTAGCAAGGCTTTAATTCAGGGAATTCATTCATAGTTTTTGAGGAAATACAAAATTATTTTACTCATTGATGAAACTAAGGCAGTGGCTGCTTCAAAAGTGTATGTTTGGATGAGGCTGGTCTTCATGGTCTGTGAAGAGCAACCTGCCATAATTGTCATGTACAATGGCTTTCCGTCCATCGTACGAAACTTCGACATCGAAGTATTTCGATACTTCTTTTCAGTGTTGCCAATTTAGATATCCATATCTAAATTTAGATTTATTGTCGATTTAGACGTTTTACATCTAAATTTAGATCTATAATTTTAGATAAAAGACTATAATCTGTATTTTCTAATCTATTTCTATTGGATTTCTCGAGCACCACTGATTCCATAAACTTCGAATTTGCTGACAAATATGTGACAAATGCCAACTTCATTCAATGGCCAGTTGTCGATATATCACAGTGCTTACACGTGCCCACATATATTTTCAATTGTAGTTTGATGGAATACGGGAAAATCTCATCATTTAGCATTTATTACAATTCCCTTCTGAAATACTAATCAGTATTGCCAGTATAGCACTTTTCACGTTAAAGATAGCAAGTTCCAACTGTGCAAAAATTCAACATTTAGCGCTTTTTCAAACTACTTTTCAGCACATTTTTACAGCATTTTCAGTCGAATCTAGTTATTAAAACTGCCGATAAATGGCTAATAGATGTTAGTGCATTTCAGTGTTTTTGAGGTTTTTTCGAGGTCGATTTAGCAAGAAAAAAATTTAGTTCGCAACACTGTTGATAATTTGTTCCTCGTAATATAAGGGCACGGGTATTGTGTCAAATATGTAACAATTTGAGTATTAGCATGCATAAGAAAAATTGTTCCTATTGCATTTTGTTGTTTTGGTGTTGTTTCAACGCAATAATTTGGGCCTGCAAAAGGAAAGTTAGCCATTCAATAATTTGACTCATGAAAAATGTAGACAAAGAGAAAGAAACATCAAACAGGGTTTTGTATGATGTTCCCAGGTGTGGTTTTATGAGAGAAAGAAAAAAAGGTCTTGGCATATTTGTGCAACGTACGCTTGAGCCTTATAGGGATCAAATGAATGATCCAGACTTCAAAATTGATTCAGATTTCCAAGTTACTCTCTAATCAAAATCCAATTAAATTGATATATTTATAAAGTTTTGTGATTCTATTTCTTCACAATTTCCTTTATATAGTTAATGAGGTCTGAATTCTACATGTTGTCCTCGTTTTCATTAGATTTTGATTGTAATGTAATCTGGAAATTCTTGCTTTTGACTTGGTTCAATTTTGAAGCTGGGAGTCTACTTTTGATACCACGATAGTTAAGAAGCAAGTCACAGTAATCCTGGTATATTAGCAATAAACATTAGCGACTTCAAAGTTTTGTGAAGATGATCCAGAAGAACCTTGTGGCCAATGTGTATCCTAAATCACTTGACCACGGCTGACCTGACTGGTGTTCATCTTCAGTTCGTCCGAAAGGCGTCCAGAAAAAAAAAACCATCGCAAATAGAAAATCGTTCTCAGTGACGACATTCCATGACATTTGTATGACGTTCATTGAATTACATTTTATTACTCAGCACACACACCATTGCTGTTAGCTCCTGCTATATACACGCTTTCTTCTTCTTTTCTTGTTTTTTGTATTGAAAAAAAAAAGAATTATATGATTTTATTTGTAAGTACATTCATATCAACGAATATGATTGTATATGAACATGTAATTTTGTTTGTGAAAATATTTATTTTGTAAAAAAAAAAATAACATTTACCTATATACATTACATTGGAATGATTAGTTTCTTATAGTGGGAAGCTCTCTGTTCAGTTTGATTAAAATTATTCAAATTCATTTGAATAATCTCAACTAAGTGATACAGAGTGATCCCTACTGTAATAAGCGAATAATCCCCTTGTACTATTTAATCATTTGCTCTTCTTCCAAGGGTTGAGCGCTTTAAAAAAAATTACAGAACATATATGAGTGTTTTATACATATATTTCTATTATCCTTATGTATATATATACATAGATTGCTAAAACGTTATGTCCACCGGGCATTTAAGGTGTTAGTCTGTGCCCACAAAACAGCTCTTACTCGATCAGGCATGGACTCTAAAAGACTTTAAAGGTTTTATAAGAGATCTGGAGTCAGGATATTAGCTGCAGATCTTTCAAATACGGCAAGTTTCGCGTTTAAGTTCCTTTCAAAAGTGTTTGTCTGACACATCCGATAAGGTCTCAATTGGCTTGAGATATAGGGAGTGTACTAGCCAGGGATCACAATGAAGTCTCTTTCATGTTGCCGAAAGCAATCCATACAGCAAGGAGAATGCCTGAGTGAATTGCCCTGCTTGAAGATCACTGCCACCGAAGAAGACTGTTGCCATTAGGGTTTGTACTTGGTCTCCAATGATGCTTAAGTGAGATATACACGACAAAATACCTTCAAGATAATTTATGGAAACCATTGCTTCCCTTCAGAACATTATCTGAAACCATTATACAGCCGTCAGTGTTGTCAGACACTGCATCCTAGTGCCATCACTTCCTCAAGATTACGAAGCCTTGTCGTCCATCCATATGCAACAAGGATGTATGTATTGTGTTGTGATGCATTCAGCGCCCTTGATTTAGGCTATCTGCAATTTGTGCTACAGTAGCCTTTCTGCTGGCTAGTACCTGGAGGAAAAAGGTTACCTTCACTCCTCAAAGTCTTTAATAAGTCTTTTGGTAAGCCTTTTTCCTCCTCAGATTGCTGCCAATAGTCATTAATCACTACTAAACGTGGGAACCACCCCAAATAGCCCTGCAGATTGGAAACACTCTCATCTATTCTCCTTCAGATAATCTGGCTTCTTTCAAAGTCACTCAAATATGTCTATGACATTCAATACATCAAAATTAATGTCACAAGGCTGGCAAACCTGCTTATATCTATCTTCTCCAATATATACTGAGTTATTACGGAAAAGTAATTGTCTTTCTTTGCACGTCAATGGACATACTGTTTTGGCTCTTTACAATATATATATATGTATAAGAGGGAGAGAGAGAGAAAGAGAGATAGCGTGTATGTGTGCACGTGTCTGTAATTTATACCTATTATGTCAATGAGTGTCATTAAAGTATGCAGGCATACAGTTCTCAAAAAAGGGCCGTGAATCAAAAATTCTGAGTATATATATATATATATATGTACAATTATATACACACACACTTATATTCATGCACTAATATATATATATATATATATATATATATATATATATATATAATTATGTATAATTGAAATGTGTAATATATATATACACGCGTGTGTATATATATATATATATTTATGTATATATATGATGTACGTAGATTCCAATTATATATGTATGTTTCTGTGTGTTTTATTTCTCTGCTCTTCTATTCTGTTAGTATTTATACTTTCAACAACACATCTCATGGAAAAAAGTCTCACTTTACTCTCTACTTGCTCA
This sequence comes from Thysanoteuthis rhombus, assembly GCA_963457665.1. Classification (NCBI taxonomy): domain Eukaryota; kingdom Metazoa; phylum Mollusca; class Cephalopoda; order Oegopsida; family Thysanoteuthidae; genus Thysanoteuthis; species Thysanoteuthis major. The sequence continues at coordinate 14,930,700 of OY735229.1, read as the reverse complement.
CTAAACACTACAGAATGATAAGCAAACATCAATTCCTAAACTAACAAAAATATGATTAATTTCAATCACCCGATCATCAGCGAACTTTCACTTACAATACTGACAAGAATGGTCAAATGTTAGAAATACAAGAAAATATTGTCTATAATGGAGTAATCGTCTCCCTTCTTTCATCATGAATAAATCATCGATAATTGCTATCAAAAATGAAAACATCAGAGAAGCTGCAATCAAGCTCATGTATATATACATACAATAAAGCAATCATCCATACATACTAATTCGTGTACTTACACATACGTGCATACATTTCCACCCACAAACATACATAAACATAAGCTAAGAGAGAAATCGAATTGATTGTTGATCTTATTTGAAGAAAGATTCTCACGAATGCCTTGATTATATATGTTTACCTTTGTATGCATGGGGAAGAGGTTTCATTTTCCTCTCATTATTCATTGCTCATCTTGTATTTGTCATTACATTTTTCAGCTCTCATCCATGTTTCATTACTGTAATCATTATCGAATCCAAGGTAAAAAAAATGGGCTTACACACGCATACATACATTGCTGAACACAGACACACGAAACCAGACGTTCACTCATACACCATAACACTCACATGCAAAATTGATTGCCATCACTAACAAATCAGTAAATATAAACACTTCATTATTAAGCATGGATGATGCTTTTGCCACTCAAGAGTATTTCGATCATTGATTTATCATGATAATCAATTAAAACTGTACATCATATCCCTATCAGAATTGACGGGGCCATTTATACATGGATCAGCACTTAGGAACCTGAAGCTAATGGATTAGGTAATTCATTTTTAATAATTCAAGTATATTAATTCCGAGTTGTTTTCAAAGTCTCAGCTCAACTCATGCTGTTTCAATCTGAGAACATATACAAAATCGAAAGTTTCTATGACGTAATCTTCATTGTTGTGTCATAATTGGAAGGTAAATAAACCAACAAGATACGTGAGCGCAAACAAACAGGGAAGAAATTTATATATATACTCATTATATGTTTAGATAATAATCAGTGATTAAAAGCTGACTTGAATTTCCCCTGTATATTTTGTCATTTCCTAACGAACGGCAGTTTTAAATCAAATATCAAAAGTCGGAATAAGTATGCATAAAAAAAGCATACTCTATAGGTTCACCATTTTCAAGGGCTTTTCATTTTCAAGGATCTCGTGTTAAATGGTTGCAAGCTATCAGTTCTCATTCTGTGGCTCTGCAATTACAGTATGAACGACTGAATGTTTAAAGTTATCGAATTTGGCAAATAATAATTGGGTTTATCGTTCTAATGCAGTATCCGATCGATCTATGCTATCTGATGCATATACACTGCATAAATACAAATATATTTGGAACTATAGTCATAGCTGCAGCACAAAATTCAAAACGAAAATGAAGTAATAATACTCCTGAAGCGTCAGACATATTAGTCGTATTATCTTATGTATAGCAAATGAAGAAAAAATAATTACTATACCATGTGAGTAGAAAGTTTGTGTTCTAAAATCTATATGTATTTTTTTAGATATAGGGCTACTATATAACATACGCAACAGACTGCACGCTAGCCTGATCCAGCTTTTGAAAAGAGAAGTTTCCAAGATTCTCCTCTTTTCTAATTCTCATGCCTCCTCAGCAAATTGTCTGATGAAATACTGAACGTATCTCCGTTCAAATGATTAATTCGATGACATATTGTTGTCTACTGTACAGCGGGTAAAATGCTGATCACTGATTATGAAAACAGTTTTTTTCAAATCAAGGGTTTGGTTGTGGAGTTTCAAGTTGTATGACCCGTTAAACATGTTTAGTTGAACGCAATAATGATGTAAGGTAAAACAAGAGGGAGGCGTTTAGAATTTTTTTTGCGTCATGAATATTCGTGAACCTGTAAGCTTTGATGGTGAACCAATCTGAATATTGAATAATCTACGAGGGATAATAGATATTCCTAGAATTTTTTTAAAACACTATAATGCTCGCTGAGGAAATAAACATTTCAAGGAAAAGCAGTTAAGCCCAAACTATTTAACAATTCAACAAACACATATTCATTTGAACTTGTGCACACGCACACATACACACGTGCACACGCACATATGCACCCACATACTTGCACACATGTAAAGAGCCGGCTCGACACATAAGTGAATTAAACGGCTACATAACGCCTCGTGGTTTTAGGGACCAGGAGCTTCCAAAAGACGGCTGAGACCAAATCAAATATTTCTTAAGGCAGCATATAGGCTTGGGCCAGCCTTACAAACACGCATGCGCACACATACACATAGCAAACCAAAACAGAAAGCATGTACAAATCAAGCTGAAAGCAATCATCTTGCAGAAGTCTGCCCAAATCATTCATCTTGACTGACGAAACCATTAATCCTGGCCAAGAGTCGCACTGGTCAAGGGCAGACAGAACATCTTAAAAGGCGGGAAATTGAAGGGATAGGGGTGAACGACCGGGCAGAGTGTAAGAGAGTATTTTCAATCATCTTGTGTGTTTATATATTATCTTTTGCAGATGGGCTCGACTCTCCTCCAATCCATGGTACGCCTACAGACGATACCCATTCGGCGACTATCTGAAAAGGTTAGAATTTATTTACCAAGTTGTTCTTCCTTCTGTTCCTGTTTCCATGCATATCTTACTTTCACTTTCACTTTCACTTTCATTTTAATCATCAGCTCTTTTCCACGATTGTTTTTTGTTTTTTTTTCTTTTTAGCGACATGTATTTTTTCTGTTATGATTATATTGCAGTTTCAGTTGTTTTCTTTATTGCTATCACTTCTGGCTAACATATTTATGTTTCCCTGGCATTTTCTAGCACCTTTGGTTAATTTTATTTTATAAACAAAAATGTTTTTTTCTATTACTAATTAATTATTGTTTCTCATGAAGTAACTTGGTATATTTATAGGGATTCTTATGAAAAGACCTTAAGTGAGATTAAATTATAACTATATCAATCCTAAAGTATCTAATTCATATTACCAACCCGTTCAATCACCTCTATCTTTAAGTGCCCACACATACACACACTCACACATGCACACATACACATGACTGAATGTATGTATGTATGTTAATTTACATTTATGCACCTGACTATAGAAAAACGGAATTTTGACTCGGACATGAATGATTCGAGACCCCAAGATTAGATAAATATAAAGTATTGAATGCTGATCTTGAGAAGACAAGGTACCCTAACCTTGAATATTGGCACAATAGAATTTCCTCATTCTGCAGCAGGCAGTGATTCTGAACGCAGGGCGCCCGTCACTCACGTGGGCAAAATGAATAAATTTGAGTGCAATTTCGGATTAGAGTATGAAGAACGTAAGGCGTCCTATGAAGCTCAAAACTCGAAAGGATCGAGTCTTGCCAAGGCTTAACTGAATAATCCCTAATTATGATATTCTACGCTGAATAGTAGTCTGATTATGAATTATTCAGTTAATCACCGAATCCAACACAACACTCAAATGACAATGGGCAGGGCATATTGCAAGAATGATAGAAAAACGATGGACTCACACGACTAAATGCGTAGACCCCTAGAGATCATATGCAAAATTATGGTCGATAGAAAATATTGGCACTGCAATGCTCATGAATAGAGATTCGGCAAATCTTTGGAACAGTCTATGCCCAACAACTGATGATAACAATAATGATGCAAAATAGTTAATTGTTATTTTTACTATAGATTTCATAGAAAGCTTTCTGGGGTATAGAAATTATGAAGTAATCGCGTTGGTGTTACTAAATTTCATACGATAAAGAAAATTCATGATTTCAATAGATTGTCCAGAAGATCCTATATCAGTATATTTTTCACCATTAATCCTCGACATATCTTTTGAATTTTGTTATGGTAAGGGTTGTCATCTAATTGTTTGAGCTGTTGACGCGGGGCGTTGAGCGGGGAAGCTTAGGAATCACTCTTCAAAGGCAATTAGCAAGTTTTATGCTTCGCAAATTTAATAAGTAGAAAGCACATTCTTCTCAGTCCCATATAAAGAATGATACAAGGCAAAAGGACCCATAGGAATCCATATAACTCTCAATGTTTAATTCTTTTTATAAAATCCCAAATCTCATTTGAAAGATAGTTACAAGTTCTGATCAAATACAGATTTATTAAAAACAAGCCTTAAATTCAGGCCATAGATGAGCTAGTACGGTTTTGGTGCTTTTAAAAGCCCTTCCCTTTTGAAGTCCGTTCCTTTCAAAGCTCCCACCTTTGAAGTCCTTTTTCTCTGAAAGCTCATTCACTTAACTTTAATGTATCAAGATGGAATTTCATCCACGCAATCGATGCATGTTTATCCTCTGACGTATTCAAAGAGAATGATTTTTTTTTTAAATAGATATTCGATCAAAACTTTTAACTATTCTTTTTCAAATTACATATGTTTTTATAAAAGGAATTAAGCTCTGGGATTTATATGACTTTATGTATGCAGGCATATATTTGGGAAAATTTGTTCAGTTTATCAAATACAAGCTCCACCTTTTTTCCACAATTTCATATCACATTTCAAGCAACTTAAAATTCTATCTTCCCAAATATCATTTGGTTTCTCAATTAGGGAACTGTCCCTGTACCTTTTACGATCTTTCTGGGAATTACATTTTCTTTATTAAGATAATTATGTAAAAACTGGAGTAAATCGTAATCTTAAGGTACTATATCTGGTGAATACAGCAGATATGGACACTTCCAAGCTAAGCTGTAACTATTTTTGCCTAGTCACTAAAGGAATGTACAGTCTAGCATTGTCCTGATAAAACGTCACGCGCTCTATGAACCACTTTTTTCTTGATTTCTGCCTGCAGTGAGTCTAATTGGGGGCAGTACCTACACACTAAAATCTCACCATATACACAACATCATCTTCCAAGAATAAAGACCTCCGGCCTTTAGTAAGTTTAGTGGTTATGCAGTTCGATTGTTTCACGATTTCTAACGTTCAATGTTGCTGTAGAGCATCCACTTTTCATCGCCTGTTAAAATTTGTTTCAAGAAACGGAACGCGAAGAATTTCGAGCTAATCATATCTGGAGGTGTGTATTCACGTGTGTATATGTTATGCACATGTGTTTGTATATATATATATATATATATATATATATATATATATATATATATATACGTGTGCATGTGTTTATATATGTATACGTGTATATATGTATGCATAAATGCATACATACGCAAACACAAACACATGTAAAAGGATATTTACTAACTTCAGGTTAGCCTGATACAGTGCCGTACATATGAAAGAATATTTTATTGCTAGACTCTGTCTGAACAATCAGTATTTAATTTCCTGGCTCCTCCGGTCTGAGACACAAATTCTCCAACAACAATTCCGGCTGATCACATGTATTAGTATAAAATCCAATATTCAAAATGTTCTTGTTGAATATCCTTATTTTTTATTATTTAGTTTAGTAAGTCACGATCTTTCTATTTATTTCATTAAACAAGTTTTTGATATCGCTTGGGCATTTTTAGTGATGCTTCTTTAACTGGGGCACACACACAATATATATATATATATATATATATATATATATATATATATATACGCACACACACACGTACACACACACATAGATAGATAGATAGATAGATAGATGGATGGATGGATAGATAGATAGATAGATTAGCCAAAGCATTTTGAACAATGACATGTGGTTACTTTTGTCTTGTTAAAATGCACATGTGTCGATCAGGAGCATGTAAGGTAAATGATGCAGTTATGGTCAAGAAAAAGGAAATTGAGAGTTTTTATGATCAGGAGTCTAGGTTCCAGTATTTCTGAAACTCACGGCGTGCAAGGTGCTCATATTGTTGGGAGTACTTTTCGAGCATTTCGAGGAATGAAAGATTACCTGCAGTCAACAAGGCATTGAGCAGTCAAGATTTTTTCCCACAGTGTGTGGGGTGCTCATGTTGTTGAGAGTACCTATTGGCACTTCGAGTAATGAAAGATTGCCAGCAGCTGACCAGGCATTGGGCCGTCAAGATTCATCTAAACGATAGGAGTTAACGGATAGCTTCAATGAGGGTGAAGGATGGAATGCGTCACGACACAATACATAGATCCTTGTTACGTATAAGGCTGTGCAGGCGCAGACCAATCAGAATACCTGTGCTAAATGAACACACGAGCAATTGGCCAGGCCACATTGCACCAGTTGTACGAGGATGAATTCAGATACATAAAGAATTCACCATTTTGTCCTGGCTGCCATATCCCCCAGAACCCTTGATTAATTATAGAATGGGTTGGATCGACGAGTCCGCTCTGCAGGACTTACAACACGTAATTTGCAGCTGTTACAGGAACTCCTGTTAACATCCTGGAGCCAAATCAAAACTCTAGAGATCTCGTAGAAGTCATACCTGAACGGGCAAGATCTGATTTTTTTTCGGATGTATGGAGGAACAACAACACATTTAGTTAGTTAGGTTATAATGTTTTGGCTCATCAGTGTATATATATATTTATGTATGAATTCTTTCTAAACCAAATATTCATCCTCTTTATAAAGACCTTTATATATATATATATATATATATATATATATATATATATATATATATATATATATATATATATATATATATATATATGAATACTTGGTGTAGAGGGAATTCATAGATACATATATAAACAAAAACAAATGCAGATAAATACGTAAAAACACGGATGATTAAGAAAGTAAGAGTATATAGACAAACCAACCACTGTCTGGGCCTTGTTAGCTCAATTGGTAAGAGCAGACTCGGCTATTATGTGCAGGTTCAAATCCCACCTACGGCTCATTCTTTATTCCTCGATCAATACCGTTCGCTCACTATCGAAAGACGAATCAGACCGAGCAAAAACTTACTTCCTAAACTGTCAATTTCTTTATCAAACATATAATAATATTTTCATCGATTTGAAAAATTTATTTTACATGTTCCACCTATTCAGCTTCATTAAAGATATAGAATATAGTTGAAAATGAAAGTTTAAAAATAATGTTCCTCTCACATTCTGTATCATTCTATACAATTTGTTCTGCCCATTAAAGCAAAGTCAATGACGCCTGATAGACAAATCATGTTTTATAAATTTTCAGAATTGAAATAAGAATCATGATCTTGTCCGATCATAAATCCAGAACAATGCACGTGGACACGCATGAATATTCCACTAAAAGAAAGTATCTCCCCTCTACTATATATATATATATATATATATATATATATATATATACGTTGTCTAGGCCAAGTGATACATTAACCGTGTAATGACGAGAAACAATTTCAAATAAGACATTTTATCGCAATTTTTAATCATCATGTTGGATCCTATGTCCATTTCTTAATGCATAACTCTTGCGTTGAAAGAAACAAATAAACAGAGAATAAACGAGATGAAAAATTTGGAGTGAAAACAGTTATTTGGGCATTTACATTAGCGGCGGCCGTTTAGCTCAATGGAGAGAGTAACGCTACGTTGAAGCGGCTACCCTATCGGTTGCTGATTCGTTTCCTGCAGCAGCTCCATTTTCTTTTATATATATATATATATTTATATATATATATATATATATATATATATATATATATTTTTGCCTGAATAAATGTAATACGTTTAGATTTGATATTTAGAAAAGTATCATTGTTTTCTGTTTATGACATGCTCAATGCTTTTTTTTCACTGTTTTTTTTTCTTTTCGTTTTCAATTATTCGCTTAAATTTCATTCTTTTTCAATCTTTTTTTTTTGTTTCTTGTTATCGTCTGCCTCTTTCAATCATTGATTTTTTCATTCCGCTTCGAATTGTTTTCGTTCCTGTTCGCCCAGAATCGTAAGATCCGGAGTATTTCTCCTCACCAAGTCACTAATATCTTTCTGTTGCAGATGGGGATGGGCTGGTGGACACTCGTCGCCTTGGTAATCATTCGCTCACTTCCGGCAATAACCGGAAATAAAAGAAATTCTCAAAATTGATCCTTCCTATGATTATGACCTTTGACCTCCAGGCAAAAACAAAGAAAGAAAGAAAGAAAGAAAGAAAGAAAGAAAGAAAAAGATTTTTTATTTCTTTTTTTTTTTTTTTTTTGGCCGATTTTTCCCAGATGTCTGTAACGGCAGTAACTCAACTGAAGAGGAGACGTTTCTTTGGTGTTCATATTTGTTCCTGACGAGAGCCGTGCGATGCAGGTCGAAACAGGTTGACGATCCACCCTAACCAAGTCCTACCTTTCCTCAATTTTTGTTTTGTTTTTTTTTTGTTTCTTTTTTTTCCATTTTTCCCAATTTTTATTTCTGATAATAGTTCATTGTATCAGCGTACACAGAAAATTACACGCAAATAACAACCTTTGTAAACAGACAAACACATTCACAAAAATACGCGCAGGAGTACACAAGATATTCATAATTGAACTCCAATCCATATACATAAAAACTCAATTGTTTGCATAGTTTCAATTCTCAATATCTACATAAAAAATAAGTCAATGATATGCTTCTACATTATATGGAAACATAGATGGGCAATAAAAGTTAAATAAATGCCTATATTACTCGTGTATCAACGTATGTATGTATTACATGCATCCATACTGTCAGATTGGCTTATACTCGCCCATCTACACATAAGTGAACAATGACCTATGTTTGTGTACTCGTATATGTGCGTATAAAGATGATAATGATCACTCGAACACAACTATGGTGACTCGTCGATGTGCACATTGTCATATGCTCTCCATGGGGCAACTTTTGCTTGAGAAAAAGGTCGGCTACACCATTTGGTCCTAGCTCGGCAAGATGTTCTGCTGATCGGTAGCTGCTGAACAATCTTGTAATTGCACATGGCACTTAGTATTCCCAAACGGTCACCCGTCTTGGTACTCACCAGTCTTTGCTTTATTCCGGTGGTCATACGGGAATCGGTGTATCCAAAGTGATTAGGCTGTATACTACGCAATAAATCCATCTGAATTCTTCAGATGAGCTTCTTTGGCCATATGCACAGAAAATATCTCTACCGTAAAAGAGGAATAAATGCCAGAAGTTCCTAAGTCACAAATCTACCAGTTTGAGATCTCGAAGCTTCACAGTCTTCTGAAAGGCTAAAACTGAACTCAATTGGAAAAAGATTTCTTACTATACGATTTTTGGTCACAAACCCTCGTTGCTCAGTTAATGAATCGGTCCCCACCCAATTAGAATTGTCGGAAACCTATTTAGTTTACAGCTAACAAGATGATGTTCATTAGCGTAAAAATCTGTAAATGCATTAACTTATATATAATATATTCAAATAGATGCAGAATTTTTAATCTATACTTCCCTGTCAGTGTCTTTTGCAAGTATAGAATAAAACAAATCAACACGGAATTTTATGTTTAGGCCAATATTCGCTTAATTCGAAGCTGAAACTTGAATTTATAGCTGAATGTCCAGTGATTAGTATGTAGATTTTGAACAAGCTGACAAAGACGGTTTTTTTCAGTAGCAAGTTCATTCGTTCTCAAATGAACCTTGTGCTATCGATATTTAGTTTAAGAGAAGGCTACAAATTTAGAAGAACCGGTTTGGTTAAACTCAGTGGTGGTAATCATCTTTGAGATTACATCAGAGTTCAAACTTGAATTTATAACTGAATGTTCGGTGATAAGTATTTAGATATTGAACAAGCTGACCCAGACATTTCCCTCGATAGCTTGTCCATTCGGTTTCAAATGAACCTTGTGTTATCGATATTTAGTTCAACAGAAGGCTACAAATTTAGAGGACCCGGTGGGGATTGAACTCAATAGTGATAATGTTTTTGAGATTACCTCAGAAACCATTGCTCTTTGACCACGTATGCTTTGAATGTACGCGTTTAAATGTGTCTCTATAAACTTATATATGAACATAGACCTGTCAACTGGGCCTTCCAGTAACGATGTTAAATAATTCAGCGAGGAATCAGTATTTCAGTGAGAATATTGGCCATATCACATCGTTTTTCTTTCGTTTTTGTTTTTAGAAACTGTTGATCAAAACTGTTTTCTTCAGTTTTTGAGTGATTCTACCATGCTGACTGACTCACTGGTTGGCTTGTTGGCTATGCGTGTATGATTTACATACGCAGGCCCCACCAATGGAGACAAGAAAATTCAAACATTCAATTCTTATCATGTCTACATTTTTTTTTTGCTTTTTTTCGTTTCGTGTTTTTAAAAATTCCTCCCTAGATAGGTTTTTGGGGTGATGTTCAATTTAAAATGTAATTTTGTGCTAAATTGGTCCCTTAGTCTGTGTCCATCAACGCTTGTTGTTTCTTTTTAGCAATTCGGACTTAATTAGTGATCACCAACCAACAAAGAGCAAGAGAAGTAATCTATTTATCAATCCCCCGTTTTTTTCAATTAATCACCCCTAACACAGCAAACTGCCCGAAGATGTTGGTCAAGTGTAGTTTTCTACTAAGTGACTAACCATATCTATATTCAAATTTATTTACAAATCCAAAGGATGTTTCCAATGAAAACATTTCCTGTCGCTGAACTTGGTAACTTAGATTTGACCATAGATATATTTTATCAATTGTCTCATGGTTCACTAATTCCCCCGCATTGTGATATCAAAAAAATCTATAATCCACTCTTAAGGATTAAAGAAATAGAGCTGCACATTCTTGTCTCATACTTTCTCTCTCCGTTCAATTTATTCCAGGGTAGGAGCTTGGCTCCAACCTTTAGTGCAATGATTCAAAATCTGGGGACAAAGAAAATTGTATAATATCAGTAGAGATTCAGAAGTCGAACTACTATTCATGAAGTTTTGGTGGGGGGCCTTCCATTGGGGATTTAAAATCGTTCCATCCCCTCAGCTGGCTCCTGTGGACAAGTGGCACCGGGGAAAACATCATGTCATTTTCGGGGCTTTCACGATAGAGCATCCCCTGAGTCTATATTGTTTTGTTAGCTATCGAAGATAACATAATGACACACTTATAAACGAACTTATAATGTATTGCTGACAACATTTGGAAAGCATATCTGTATCGTTGGAGTCAAGTATACAAAGAATAATCTCAGGCTGGTTATTGCATGTATCTGACAGTATTTAAATGACACACACACACACACACACACACACACTCTCTCTCTCTCTCTCACTCTCTCTCTCTCTCTCTCTGTTTTAATCTGGTCCCATTTCCGTGACTATGTTGAGAGAGAAGAGAACGATAAAAAACAGAACGAACTTTTTGGCCCCGCTAATGTGTGTTAGTGTTACAGTTGATATCAAATTAAAGAACATGAATTGTTTGTAACTTATGTTCTTTAAACAATATGACACTCAATATTGTTTCTATTACGAAAATCTAGTATATCACTATGTGGCCTCATTCTGTTGTTCTGTCCGTAACATGGACTCTTTTGAGGTAACAATTTAGCTGGGGAAAATGTGTCCTACTCACCAAACAATGAACTCTTCTATTGATATGAAATGAAAACTTTGAATAGGAGGGACCACTCAAAGGTGAACCGCAGATAAGGGGGTTGGTAGAAGAGACACAAAATTATATTTAAAAAGAATAATCAATAATCCAGCGCTGATGACGTAATTTTTTATAAATCACCAGAATTGATTAATAAATAGAATAAATGTTCGTTGATAATGTCTGTTAAATGGAGACCGATAAATTTTCTTATAGAGATGTTCTTACGAGAACACACTTTAAAATAATACTTTAGAAATCTTAACATATCCGTGTATTTTTCTCGGGTATTATTTGCCTTGGCTATGAAGAGATGAACGATTTATGGTTATACTTCTCTGCATTGCCAACCAAAGCCTTTATGGGGCCCTAAGCAGATTTGATTTGATTTTCGGGCCCCCACTGCCTTTTGAGACCCCCATCACTCTTGACGGCTCTCTGGTGGCCACACAGCCCTAAGCAGCCACTTAGTTTTCTTATGCCTTGGGCCGGTTCTGCTTCTACGAGAAGTAAACAAAATGAATTATTTGCTCGATTCTCTTCAACATAAAAGGCAAACTATTTCGCTAATGTTATTAGATGTTTATGCATGATAAAATTCTTTTTCAATAAGTTATGAAAGACTTTAAAATGAAGACATATTTATGTTGTACTTGAATTGCGAAGTCCCCTTGGATTCTACACAATTATTTTAAATAATTGAACTTACTGGTTGATTTAGGATGAGGTTTAAAGCAAATAAACCGTTACAACTCTTCCCGATGTTCACTGATTTAGAGGTGTTTTATGTGTAGTATTCTCGGCTTATGATTTAAATAAAAACTAAGGTAAAATTAACAACAGCAACAGCATTCCCGTCAATAATACAATCAGCAGTCCTGTTTACAGGGAAAATAGATTTGCTGAAGCATTACCTTCACTCCGACAAGAATATCTTCCTGGCCATTGTACTGATATACATCACTACTTACCAGGCACAAGAGTAAACAGCTCCTGTCGCCTCGTGGTTCTGGTCAGCTGGGTGCAACTTCAATGTCATTGCATGGTTAACTGAGGCGTAGTACGATGCTGTATAAGCAATGAAAAACCATGCCTCACTTGCTTAGAACTCGTCCTGAGATTAAGTCAAGCTTGCTCTAATGTCTTCGTGACACTAATTTCGGGGGAATAAGAGCATCTTTTCGATCAGTCAGGGCCCCACTCAACTTCAGGGAAGTGAGTAAACAATCAAGGTATTTCACTAATGCCCTTCACATCAGAACAAGATGTCCTTGCTCGTATGTGATGAAGACGGTATATAATATGCACAGACGGTCACCCGGCTGGGTCCCAGCCACGTTCAACGTTGCTTAACTTCGGTGATCATACGAGAATAGGAGAAATAATTTGATAAGTGTAACCATACAGATAACTTGAATGTAGACGTATAATTACATGAAACAGCTAGTTCTACTCTTCTTTTTCTTTTTTTTTTTTTTTGCACATTCGGAGATGTGTGACAATGAACCAATCGATAGATTTAGCTTGCGAGTAGATGACTTTACATTCAAAGTGTGACACTTATTCAATCATGAAGAAACCGATTGATACAAAAATGTTATGTTTTCTAAAATCGCTATATCATTTTTAGAAGATTCCAAAGATTCTATTATTGATTAAAAACTTTGTTTTGGTGCTTATGATCAGAATTGTTATAGAGATCGGGTGGTAGTTGTTACCGTTGACGGAATATTGTCAACCTCAGACTCTTGAGTGAAACTTTAATTTTCCCCGATACCTACAAGGACAATTACAACAATAATGACCTTCACCGAAATTCAAATCCTCTTAGGCTGTTGAGGAGGCTAAAATTTGGCAAGCAACCAATTCTGACCCCACTAGAAAGTCTGTAAAGAAAAATTGGCTTCACCCGAAACGATTCTCCAACAGGCCACCTTATTTATTTTCAGTTCATATCTAGGAATATATCTAGGAAACGTAAAATGTAAAGGGTTACGTCTTTTAAGAGATACCCCGAATGGGGTTCGATGGCAGGTGTCAAAGACACGTTTTCAGTTGTATGTGTCAGCTTAGTGATTCTTGCAAGTCTCAAGTCTGGTCGAGACCAGAACTTGATACCCACAAGTATTTTATGACCACCCCCTTATCAGGGCGTAAGTCCACCCTAATCATGCAGCTAAGAGTGTACTCAATTAGCTGCTGATTACGTGCTAATGAAAAGTTTTCCGCGTTCTCATGGCTGATTACTGAGAATCGAACCAGGATCTTCTGCATGTGAGGTAAACGTGCTAACCACTACACTATCCGAGCAGACTGGAATTATATCTAGAATTATCTAGATTTTCATGTCATTTATCTAGAGAAATATCTAGATAATATTTATAGCCTCAATGAGTAGGAAAGCTTCAGTCAGAATAGAGTTGAACCCTGGGGCAGACAGTATTGTTATTTCACGTCCTTCTGACGTAAGCAGTAAGAATTTTCTTTCTTTGGTAAGTGTTTAGGTTTGGCTTATTGACTTTTGTCTTTCAAGTGGTCATCTACTCGATCAATGACAATGTAGACATCTTAATGACCCATAGTGTCCAAAAATGTTCAGCTCTCTCTCCATACAATCTTTCATGTCATAAAATGTTTCAATTCTGATAGATCACTCGTCAATTCTGTCGTCTTTTACTATCTTACTATATATATATATATATATATATATATATATATATATATATATATATATATATACATACATATATGTATATATATATATATATATATATATATATATATATATATATATATATATAATTGAAAAAATATCTTTTGCTCTGTGTGTGTGTGTGTGTGCACCCCGATTACTCAACAACTGGTCAGAGTGTGAGGTTGATATTCACGAGATCTATTAGTCGATTTTGGGTTTGTTTTTTTTAATTTGGAGTCGTCGAGAAATCTGAGGGAAATGAATACGATTTGAAGTTACCTTAAGTGTGTTCGTTCACTGACTCGACAACTGGGCAGTGAAAGAGTTTGATATCTTAGTCAGAGCAGTATTGATTTTTTTCAGATCTGTGATTCTCGAGAAATCTAATAGAAATGAATACAATCTAAAGATTACACATCCTTTTTTATATGTTTCTATAAATTATCTCCCTTGACTTTTGTTCTTTAGAATTATATAAATTTAGACATGAAATATCTTACTGACAACACAGTGAAATGATCGAATGATAAACTATGATTTATCATTCTAAAAATGATGCATTATAGTCAGCAGCTCCTGTCTCCTGATGGTTCCGGCCAGCAGGATGCAACCTCGAAGCTATTTCCAATTAGGGATTACTCAGGCGTGGTATGACTCTACGTAAGCAATGACAAGCCATGTCAAGCTTGCTGGGGACTCGTTCAGAGATCAAATCAAGTTTGCTCTAAGGTCTATTCGACATTAGTAGCGAGAACAAGATCCACGTTTTGGCCAACCAGGACCCGATCTTGAAGTCAACTTCACGTCTAACTTGCTGCTGTACGAAGGCAAGTTGGCATCCGAAATATGGTACATGAATAGGATATTCTTGTATTCCTAGTGAAGTAGAGATATTGATTTGGAAATAAAATTCTAAGTATTCTATCGTAAATGTTCTCACAATTCTGGTATTTACTGAGAGGCACTCAAGTATTTCATTAGCATAAAATAAAAATGGAATATCCTCATTTTTTTAATATGACATATTCTCGGTATAGTGTTTGATATCACTGTCAGACAAATACCTTTATTTTCCAAGGTCTCTGCTAAGTTACTGCTATATTGAAGAATGGGTGCAAGATCTCATTTTTTCCTATTTCCTAAATTATTCAATGTCATTCAGAGACTCAAATTATTACTGATCGATTCTCCTTTTCGGTGGTAAACACATAATGATAATTAACAAAGAGCAAAATAGTGAACAAAATATTAGTGAACAATAAATAGATTAATGGAAGAAATAACTTGAAGAAAGATTGATTGCCAAATAAAGTGAATTACGCTGTCGCCGTTTGATTGCAACGTAACAATGAGAGATGTTAATTGAGTCGTTAAGATAGCAAAGAAAGACGTAGTAATCAGGCAGATGATAAATCGATTTGATAATGGAATAAGTGTAGTAAATTTCAGAATTGACAAAGCGGTGATGACGACGATCATATCGATCCAGCGATAAGACCAGAAACAATTGATGAATTTAAAAAAGTCCTCTATATCACATTGTGGTCGACGTATAAAATTTCCGTCCACATTTACTATTAATCTTTTAGCTTAACAGAAACGCATGAAGACGTATTTTGTGGAAGGATTTCCACCATGATCCAAAACTGTCTCAACTAAAAATAATTCCCAGAATTGAGATGGTTTCACATTTAAACGATGAGCACTCGTGGATGAAGAGCTGTTTTTCCCGTGGTGATGATGATTGGATATAATACATATGGATATATGGATTTGTAAATGTCTATTCGACAAAGGTTGATACAAGGGAAGTACAAATGTGCATCCACTGAGGCTCAACCCATCCGGCCAGTATGTTTCAACATCATCAGTCTTTTACGGTCTGTTGTCAGGATTCGCCAGACTTCTCTATCATGGACGTCGTGGAGCCAATACTTTCTGGATTTGTGTAATATATCTCACCATCTTGTATTCTGCCAGCCTTGGTTATGCATGTGATGTCTAGGGATCCATGTTGAGTCGTGATGTCCATCGGTTGTCAGCATTGCAACATGACCAGCCAATTGCCATTTGAGTTTTCCAATGGAATCTATGATGCCTCAGATTCTTGTTTTTTTCCCTGATATATGGTGCTGTCTTGTGATCCCTCAATGTGAGGTTGAGCATGATTCTTTCAAGTGAATGTTGCATGCTTCTCAGTTTGAGGTTCAGTCTCTCGGTTATGTTCCATGTTCCAGCTCCATAGGTGACTATCAGGAAGATGCATTGGTTGTATAAAAAATAGCGCAAGTTTGACATGAAATAGAGTTCAGGGCCGGTTCCTAGCAGACTAAAAATGGTTCTTGCCTCTTAAAGTAGTGTCGCAGAGATATTAAAGCAAGATTGACTTTGTCTTAGGATAATTCCTGAGCAATCTCCACATATTTGTCATTGCTTACGCAGTCATACCTCACCTCAGTATCTTTCATTGGCCAAGGTATTGTAGCTGCGTCTAGCTAGTCGGAACCCCACCCCTGGTGATAGGCGTCGTCGGCTTCTGTGGCAGTGTGTTGAGCTCTCCGACCAGTGAATTATTCGGAATACCATTTATACTTGTCTTAACAAGGATGTGCCGTACGTGTCAAGTACATTTTGCCGCTTTATATTTGTTCTTAAATAAATACCTTATTGATTTGAAAGGCGGATGGTATTGTGGTATTGTTCTCAATTGAAGTAATACTACGAGATGATGCATACGTATATATTGGACAAATATTAAAATTTTGAACAAATGGTTTTTGAAGGAATTTTACCCGGGCTAGTCCATAATTTTGATTTTAAAATGCCGTGTGAACCTCAGCCGAATCTTCATCTCTCTCTGGTAATTTATACCCTCGTAATCATAAAATATACGAAAGTTTGACTACTAATAATTGTTCAGTGATGTGATAAGTTAGTCTGATTATTATTCTAAGTTTCTATAAAATGTCATGTTACTCTCAAATTAATCAGTCATTCCAGACATATTATATTAGCTGGAAATTTACAGATAATTTACAATGGCGTCTACAGATGACTTGAATATATAAAATATTCTTTCGTGCTTTTGAATTCCTATTATTGAGCTGCGCTGAAAGTTTCTGGATAAATTTCTGAAGTTTACTAACATTCAGCACCAGAGACTTAGACCAAAAATACCTGCTATTTTGTTTATAGAAACGGTGCATGTATGAAGCACATCATTTGATTCTGCTGATTTGCGCCGTTCTAAGCTAAACTGATAATGAAAAGTTGGCTCGAATAGGAGCGTTCACACGTCGTAAAGTAAAAGCAGCCGACAAGAATCGTCTGTTTGAGTGTCGTGTACGCTTGTCACAGAACTAGTTTGATAGATTTTATAAGAGCTATATGAGAATTAAAATACTAACATGAAATGAAAGTCAGCGGTTCTGAAACATTTCTTACTAGCGAACGTTTCATTTAGAAAGAATAAGAAAAAGATTGGTATTGAGGTGGAGGTTTTACTACATAGATTGATGTACATACACGAAGTTGAATAAATCTTACGAATAAGCGCAGCGGACAGAGCCAGACACTCAGGGATGTCCCGCCTAATGAAGTGAACACAAACCCTGAGTTCGGTAGACTGGCATACTAATATCTGACGCAGTCTATTATTACTTTGAGAGACAGAAGTGACACTTATTCTCCTACGTATACAATGCAAGAAACATCCATCCAATCAAGTACACGCCTACATAAAGAAAGGCATACAGATATTTATCGCGCGAATTCCAGACGCAGATTCGTTAAGACATAACGTAAAACATTAAGTTCGATATCTGCTCATTCTATTTCTCGTCTTTTATTACCGTTCTTAATGAAATTCTGAATAAGTCTTAGTTTTGATAGACGCCTGGAGAAACATCCCAAAATAATGATAACACCGTGCAACGCGATCTTTTTCTGATTGCTTAAATGTAAAAAGTATAGAAAATGACTATCATTCCCTTCAAAATTTGTTCTTGTGACCAGGGCAGACATATTCATAAGAAGTTTTTTTTTCTAACTCCATATAGTCAGAAAGGTTCAAATTCAACAGTTGTCCGATCAGAAATAAATAGATTTCAAATTATCACTGTCCTGGTCGCAAAATCAAAATCTGAAGGAAATTATGGACATTTTCAATACATTTTCGACATTATCAATCAGAAAATGATACTTATTCCCGAGGAATAAAGAAAAGTTTTTCCAAGTTACATAGTACAATCACTGTGTACCCAAAGTAAGTTATGTATACTTGTTATATTTGTTTTGCAAAGAGAAAAAAACAACGTAAAGTATCTCACCAAGCCAAATCGATCGTATCAATTATTAATTGACGAAACTTATTTTCTGAAAAGACTCAGGAGAGAGACAAACTTTTAGTTTTAATCATTATATATGGTACGGTCAGGCTACTTTCTTGGTCTATATATTCATTTATTTACAATGTTCAAGCTGTGTACCCGCCGGGCTTTGTTAGGAGTCCTTTGTTTTAGAATGTTGAATCACTTCCTATTTGACTTGACACATATGCGTTTTAGAATGTGATTCCGAGTTTCAATCTTCTAGAACAAAGAAGGCCCGACGAAATCTAGAGGATACACGAAACGATGTGAATAAATGAACATAAAGACGAGGGAAATAATCCCAACCTACCATGCACGATAAATTATACACTCTGATTAACAATACTTGGATAAGTAACTTTTAGTTTCCTCGGCTTTACATCAATTTGATTTCCTCAAGAATATGGAAGCTTATTCATTTTTTCACTTAACTGACTCTGATGGCATTGAATCCCAAAACTATTATTTGATGTAGAAATATTTTTTTTAAACTATTTCAAAAGTATTTCAGTGAAATCAAGTAAGGCTCTGTAGTCGATTATATAAATATTTCAATCTTTATAAGCACCATCCTAAAAGACGTGCATCGAAATTCTAAAACCAATTTGTAGTTTGTTTTTTTTTTCTAAAAATACTGATTTACCTTTGATTATATTTTTCGAGTGACTTTCATCCAATATGGAGAGGTGCAGGAAGCTTCCTTATGAATGTCAGCACAAAATGATTCACGACTTCTTCATTCATAACAGACGATAAACCAGCAGTCGATTTGTTGCATTATGTATTAGGATGGCGTCGAAGGAAAACACTGACCCAAAGAAACAACAATGTCTTGGTGTGAAATATCGGCAATTTCAAAGACAAAATGTCTCAATTCTTCTTCTTTTTCACAAAAATATGGCAGTAACAAACGTAATATCACTTTTTTGCTTTCTTGACACTGAATATGGTAACCCAGCAACGTCAAAATGAGAGGTCAAAGGTCAGATCATCATTTGAAGCAAAACGCGAAAATACTTTCCATTTAAAAAATTCTTGACATTTTTGCATGCTTTTTATATATATATATCTTTTTTATCTATATCTGTCTATATCTATCTTTCTTCTTTTTGAGGATCAGTTTTTTTTTTAAATCACCCTTACGGGTGTGTTTCCTTCGTGTTTCATGGTACAAAACTTTTATTATTATTGTTATTCTTTTTATTATTCTTATTCAGAACTTCTGTTTGACTTGTAAATTTTTTTAAATCCTTTTTCTTCTTTAAACCAACCGCCTTCGTCGTATCGCTGTCTGTTTTGTTCCTATCTCTCTCTCTCTCTCTAAGCTCTGCATATCTTTTCTTCCATCTTCGGATACAATCGAAGATCCTTTTCAGAGAAAATGCTGAGGTAATAAATCGTATTGTGTGCTGGATAGTAAACAAATTGTCTGCCTTTCTATTTGTGGTGTAGTCAATGTTATTTTGCCCAACTTCTCTCTTCTTTCAGTTGCTATTATTTTCGAACTTGAGACGTTTTAAATTTACTATATTTTTTTTTCTATTTTCATAATATATGAACGAGCTATTCTCTAGGGACATTACGTAAAATTGTTTGGTTCCAACATTATGTTTTTTTATGACTTCCATTATTTAAATATGCAAAATAGAGTCGATAATTCAGACCGGATTTTGCTTTCCATTTTCTAAAGCAAATTGTTAAATCGAATTCTGTTGGTGGTCGAAAGTTGTTAAACATCTATTACGAAGATCGCGTTGTCTTGCAAGAATCACATTGATTTTTTTAGATTTTCCTCGTCATTGCTTTCGTCTTCTGGTCATGATGTTCTCTGATCATCAACAGTTCATATTCCATGGATCTTTCATTTTTCTCTCGCTATATGAAAAGATCAAAATTACTCAGCCTTAAAATTCGAGCAATACAGTTTCGCTAATAAATGAGTACGTCATTACCACTTTTTATATAAAGTTAATTTTCTTCTTGACCAAACATAGCAGGATTTAATCGTTTCTTGCAGAACATTACACAATCAAAACGGACGTTAATAGGTATTATTTGTTGCCGAACTTTACTCCATACGTTGCCGTCCGAAAATGAGTACACCACACGGAAAAGTATTTTTACAGCAGTTTCAATGCTTTAGAGCTTGGTTACAAATGATACAAAATTAATTTTCTATGAAAGAAAGTGGTAAGGATGTACACATTACTTAGCGACACTGGATACGATTGATGTAAATTCTGATTTGAATTTTAAGGGTCAGGTCTCGGATAAGTTTGTGACTCCTTTTAGTATATTGACTTTCTTTACTAGTCATTATTGTCTAGTCTACTCTTGTAAACTTGGATACACTGAGAATTTATGGCTATGAGAATCGTAAATTTCAAAAAACTCAACATGCACTCTTGAAATTGTGAAATTTTGCAAATACATTTAGTTATGCTCAACATAAATACATGACCAAAAGTATAGTTTCACCTGGATCGTAAAAAAACAGTATCTTTCTCATTTTGTACTTTTAGAATACGCGTATGAAGTTCCTGAAGAAAAATACAGCATTACTAATCAATAACTAAAAAAGTTTTACAGACCTTTTTAGTGATGACAAACGAGATGATACAGTTCGGAATGGAGTTGTACGCTATACAATTATTATTACACACTAATTTTTGAACTGATGTCCTTATTTTGGTTATTACAGTAATAACGTTTCCGCCGTTGTACACTCTCGCTGTCATCAGGTGTTAGTCATATTAGGTAAGGTTCCCAGAACTTCAAACGGAACCCTTAGTTCGATCCATGGGATTTGATTCTTCTGTTATTACAGAAGAATTAATCAATACTAGATATTACATAACATGGGACGTAGAATGATACTCCTACCCATGTCGATTGGATAAATAGTTTAGTACACGATTCCGAGATCGTCTTCAAATATAAGCACCGGAAGACGCTGTGATGATGACTACCAAAATAATGACAACGGCTAGAATAAATCAGTGTATAATAATGATAATTCTTCACATTTAGACGGAAACTATCAGAAATATTTTGGCTGTGGAAGCCTCGATGATACTATTATCACAAGAGTCAAAAGTCGGCACTGGCTTGGTTTAGTTCTAGTACGAACCTGGCACTAGAGTTAACGGCTCCCGTCACACAGTGGTTCTAACCAGACGAAAGCAGATGTGATGCCGTTGCCAATGAAGGTTTACTGGGGCGTGATAAACTATGCTTCCCCTGGGTTCGTCCTGTAAGCCTTGCTCTAATGTCATTGCAACACTAGTTGTGGCTGAAAAGAGCCACTTTCTAGCCAACCAGTACACAACACTAAACTCTTCAAGTCGAATTTGTCACTGTGGGGCAGTGAGTAAACAGCCTTAGATAATAGCTTAGTTCCACCATCTTTTCAATGGGATGAATTGAAAAGTTAGCTTTGAAAAGATCGAAATCTCCCAATGGCAATAGAAAATATTTGATAATATAAGATCCACTGCGATTGAAAATTCCAGCATCATAAGAAAAACGTTCAAAAATATAGATCCTGTCAAGACTTTGGTCAATTGTACACCACGTCTTACATAATTGCGTCCACCTCTCAAGATTTTGAATGTTGTCTAGACATATTTAGTCGTTGAAATCAACCATCAATAAAATCAATCAAGTTGCTGTAAGGCATATCATTCAGATTCAGCTACATACAAATATATTTATAAAGTGATCGAATCATCATTTCACGTTTATATAAAGAAAGTCTACAGTATTACACGTGAAATCCGTTATACATTCTATTAATCTTCCGAGCGAATAAAGCTTTCCACGAATTTCTAAGGAGAAATGATTTCTGCCATAGAAAAAAATAGCTCGTTCGCGCAATTCAAAAATCTCGCTGAAATAATGTTGACGCACGAAAGACTTTTTTTAAATGTATTCTTAATAAGTAATTCGTTCAGAAAATTGCTGTGATTTTGATTAGAGCAATTAGGGGAACATATTTTATAGGTTTTTATTCTTGAACAATTCGTGTTGGATTTTTCTATTCATTCAAAATCTGATTGTTTCTACTCTTGGCATCACGAGCAGCACGCTTGAAAGACAATTTTAAACCTTTGCAAACAGTAATAGAGTATTGCAACGAAATTTTTTCTGTCTTTTGACTACTGTGACGCTCACATATTATGGTGCCTCATTGGTTCCTGTTTGAATATTTAAAATATAATGTGGGAAAAGGCGTCAACGAATATCATAGGCTTTTTTTTCAATCAATGCAGGAGAGAACTCGCCGTCACAGTCAATAATTGAACAACCGTAGCGTCAAAATTTAAAGCCATGTGAAGAAAAATTCACCAATGAATAGATATGGTCAAAATAAATTCTATTTATGACATCACTGGCGTTTTCCACTGGAAAGCATCTGAAATAGAGTTAACGAAAACATCTAAAAGCATCTAGATTCTTGGGAATCTAAATGCTGATAATAGACTATACGTGAAGAAATAAAGCCTGAAAAGGTAAAAAAAGCTTTCACTTCCAAAAATCAAAATAAGCATAAATAGAAAGGGGTAAATGGTGGACTGATGCCAATTAACAAGTCTGTAGACAGAATGGTGTGACCAGGAACATTGGAAAACACAAAACACAAGTATATATTTTAAAAAAAGATTTTTTTTTGATAGAACCCTCCGTCACTTTTGGTGGCTACGGTTGTTCAACATGGTTGTGCCAATCACTTAAGGTTACAATTGACCTAGAACGAAACAATAGCGGAAAATAATTTTTACCTTTAGAATAAAGATATAGGAAGAAAATATTAATTCGAAATGTTCTAATATTATCTTCTAATCTCTTTTTGATATCTTTGTCTTTAATCAAGGATTAATGCATTTTTTTTTTCATTGATTCTTCATATCATGCCTTATCTGAAATACCTTTTTTCTTTCTTTCATCCTGCTGTTTTTAGGGTCCGTATGCCATGGTTACTCCTCCCCAACAAAATGTGCTTCCGTCAGCGCTGTCGTACAAACAATGATTGCTGCCGTCGCTACAACATCTGCGATCGTTGGGCTAAGCTCTGCTATGACTGTTGGTATGGACACCCTTGCACTTCCTCCAAGGATTGCTGTGAACGCTACCCAAGATGCAGCCCCTCTAAGCGTGCCTGCACCAACTGAAGTCCTCTTACAGATTTTCACCTCGGGAAAACCTAGAGACAATAAACCCTTTAAAACCTACAGGACTTTGGCGCAGACATACTGAAATGACCAATGACACATCTGCATTGAGATTTTCAAAAATAAATCCCAAAAAGAAACAAACAAAAAACAAAAAATGAAATTATTATTATCTTCCAAGCAAATACACGCCTAAGATCTGTAAATCCTACTTATATATTTATATATGTATATCTATGCATGTATTGATAACTCTATATGTATATATGTGTATACCTGTACATATATGTCGATATATACACACGTGCATACACATTCTGTTGTCAGATTGTCGTATGCGCATGCGTATACATGACTTACATATGTAAGGGGATAAGTAGAAAGAATCGAAGAAAGACCCAAAAAAGATGTTAAAAAAAAGAAAGGAAAACATAAAAAGCAGCAAAGGATTCGACATCTCATCGTTTTAAATCAGTTTTGTGGCCCATAATGCATCACACACTATTTTCCCCCCTCTGGCAGCTTCTAAGTTTGTTTTCCCCTATCCATAACTGTACATCGTTTTTTGTTTGTTTTTTTTTTGTTTGTTTTTTTTTTCAACTTTTCCCCGACAATAAAGTACCCCTGTGTCGAAGTGTTGTCTATGGCGATGAATTATCTGAAATCTCTTGTTAAATATTGGAACGCCTGACTGACTTGGCGGCAGACGAAGCCTCGTTTCCACGACCAAGTAAAGAGAGAGAGAGAGAGAGAGAAGAAAAAAAAACAAACCAAGATACACTTTTTCGCAGGTATACACATACACACACAAACACGTAAACGAATAACACAATTATACATAGATACATATTACGTTAGTCTGACATACACACATGCGCGCGAGCACACGTGCGCTCACACACACTTTCACGGACAAACACGCCGAATCTAGCCATCAAGATGCGTGTATCTTGACATATGTGTGCATGTGTGGGTGCGTGTGCATTTGAGTGTGTATATATATATTTACATATATATATATATATATTTATATATATATATATATATATATAAATATGAATTTCTTAACAGAAGGGGAATTTATTTTTTTAATTAGTTAGAATTATCATCTGTTAGAAGTGGGTTACAGATTTATTTTATTAGATGCATCAAATTCTGATAACCCATTTTTAACAAAGATAAAAGGCAATTTGGGTTTCATTCTTACCCAATATTTTAACGTCCATTTTGTTCTTCCATACTTACCCACAGAATTCAAATAAAAACACGAGAGAAAAAAAAAATACAAATCAATGCGGCATTTTTGGAAATAAATAAGAAATATGTGACGGGAACAATAAAATTACAAGTTCTGTCGCAACGATACTAAATATTAAACTGACTGAAGATAAGCTGAACTTTTATTTGCAACTTTACTAGGAATCAGACATACGTCTTCGGTTATTCTTATATTTTTCATATAATATTTGTATTATAAAACATTAACGTATGAGTCACTATCAAAAGGTCCTTCTATTAATAAAAAAAAAAAAAGATTCAGTCTACCAGCCATCCATTTTATGACATCAACAAAGCCAAGCCACATTATCATTTGTAGTTCTTAAATTGATATTATTTTGCTCCTTAAGATATTTCGACAAACCTGGAGTTTTTGACCCTCGTTATCGGATCATTCTAATGGAACTGATTATGACACCTCGCCATCTTTACGTTACTTTCATGAACTCTCTTTCTTATTTTATTAATACACCATATTATTTTTACGTCAGATGTGCACTGGTGTAAGATGTTCACACATCTGCACAAACCTGATGTTAAAAATGGTGCTTAAATAAAAAAATAGGAACAAGAGTACCCCTTCAATAAAATCAGATAGATTTCAGTATTCGGAAAAAATCGTAGAGTGTCGGAATCATATCCATTCGAATAATTAAAAAAAGACGATCAAAAACTCCATGTTTGTCAATATTTATCGCTGGTCTTACACACAAGTTTTGTCTCCCGTGATCACGCTATTTAAAAAAAAAAAACTTTAAATAAAATCATAAAAACCCTGAAAATTTGGGGACAGAGAAAAAAAAAAGAAAACAAGCCAACCCTGTTGAATTAGTAAAGAAGAAAAAAACTTTGTTGCTACCATTGTTATTTTGGCATTAAGATTTTCGGAAGAGAACTCGTTTTGTTTTGTTTTAATTGCAGAGACAACCACAGATGCGTTTTCCGGTCTTATGTTTGAAAAAAAAAAAAGGCTGTTTGTTTGCTTGTTCACATTGCTTATACATTTTCCCAACCCTTCAAAAATTTCCAAAATGCATATTTTTTGAAAAAATAAAAATGATAGAAATAAATCAAATTATTGCAAACTTCAATTTAGGCATGGTAGCGTCGTTTTTTTTTTTGTTTGTTTGTTTTATTTTGTTTTTTGTTTTGCTTTTAATTTTGTTTCTTTTTTGTTTGTTTATTCACTTTCTTATGTATATATATATATATAAATATGTATATGAATATATATGTACATATATATATATATGTATGTATATATATATATGTGTGTGTTTGTACACGCAAATATACTCACATGTACACGCTCACGCACATAGATACAAACACACACACACCCACACACACACACACACATATATATATATATATATATATAGTGGCGTTTCAAAACGTGATAAGCGCCATTTAGAGAATTGATTAAACTAAAAATCAAATTCTTGATTGGAATTTTTCATCTTATCGAAACTTTATAGTATATATATATATATATATATATATATATATATATATATATATATATGTGTGTGTGTGTGTATATATATATATATGTATATACATATAAAGTTGTGATAAGATTACAAAGCTCAACGCTTGAATCGATTTTCAGTTTGATTAAATACATTTATTTTTCGTTGTGTTTTGGATCACACATTACATATATATATATATATATATATATATATATATATATATATATATATATATATATATACAAATCAGTGGCGTATGGTGCTATGTATATCTAATGTGTTGCTGTGAGCTACGGATGCATAACAGCGTAAAGATATTTCATTGTCTGTAAAAAGCAACATACCGTGAAAGCCTCGTTGGTACAATGTTGGGAAGGCCATCCCGATTGTAAATTGTAAGTTTCACACACTTGCTCATTAGAGATCAAAACAGCGTTTTAAATGGCATTTTTCGAATTTGTTACTTCCACACAGTATGTCTAAACATTTTCTCCTGGGTCATCCTCTAATGAAAGTGTCAATCGAAATAAAACCTCTAAGGACTCATTTCGAAAGAACATATCTAAAACTTTTTTCTCCTTGTCTTTTGCGCTTCACTATGCAACTTCTAAAAACGGGATTTCAAAATTTTGTACCATTGAAAGACTTTCCATTAATTGTCTTATTTTTTTTCATTTGTCTGCTGTTTGTAACACCAAATGAACGAAGGTGTGAAACTTACCATCCATCGCTTTTTTACAGACACTTAAATACTAATGCGTTTCGTGCATCAGTAGCTCAGAGCACACCTGTGATGCAAAGCACCCTACACCCATGATATACATATATATATGTATGTGTATGTGTGTATGTATATACGTGGTTATATATATATATATGTATGTGTGTATATGTGTGTAGGTATATATGTATATATATATATATATATATATATATATATATATATATATATATATGCTTATTTTCTTTGGATTTCAGCAAAATTAAAGAGAACAAAGTAAGCTTGTGAAACAAAGCAATAATTTACAAACACCGAAAAATGATTTTTCTTTTAAATAGGAACCACAAAATAATGTATTTGAATCCTCTCTTCATTAATGCGTCATAATGTTTGCCATTCTCATCGAAGAAATAAATATCATTGAAAAATACAATTGAATAATTCGAGAGTTTGCTGCTTTTTTTATCAAACATTGAAAATATATTTCAAAGTTTATTTCAAGTACAATTATTCAAATCATTCAAATCATATTTGAAATCATTTTCGAAAATACAAATAGACATATGACCAGTGTATATAGATTATGGTTAATCCGACCGTACGAGAGGGAAATGGCAATGTCAGAAGGCCGGCAGTACAAATGATACCTCATTTCGACGTTTCGCCCAACTTGGCCTTTATCAAGACATTTCATGGGCGAAATGTCGAAATGAAAGAAATTGTTAGTACAGTAGGACTTATGATATTATAATTCCTCTCTCAAATAGAAATTTAAATGAAGGATTACCAAATGAAAGTATAACTATTTTGTTTGGGCGTTGATGAACTTTGGCATATCTTCATCAACAACTAATGCATAGAATATTGAACATTTTCAGGAAAGTGGAGAATTAAATTATATAAATTTAATTATCGAAAGTGCATAACATCATGATATACAGCACTAACTGCAGAAGGTAATTACGAAGGCTACTCTCATCAAAATAAGATAACCAACTATCAGCGAGATATCCTTTGATCTCGGAGATGGTGTTTTGAAGTATATTTGAAGCTTTCAAGAGGGAGGTGACGTTGTCAGGACGCAACATGGTTTACAGCTGAAGAACTAAAAAAAAAAATAGATGCAAACGCCAATATCAGCAACTTGCGTGAAGTTTTTAACTGCACACAAAAACGAATCATTCTTGAAAATGACCAATGATGGTTGAAAGATCTCGAATTCCCGATTTCAGAATTTAGGGATGTTTTTACTGTCTCAATCTTATTTTGGAACAGCTTCTCCGTAAATAAGGAAAATATAACCAAAAAGTGAATAGACAGAATTTAACTGTTATCAATTTATGTTGGAAAGAAAGATAGCTGCCTCGAAACACTCTAATCAGATTATGATGCATAAATTTCTCCTTATCAACAAGCTAATATATATATATATATATATATATATATATATATATATATATATATATATATATATATATATATATATATATTCTAGCAACTAGGAAAAGCAGTCAATACTGAAGGTTACGAAAAACGAATTCTAATACAGAGCTTTTCAAAGTCGTGATCACAACCTCGAGGAAGGTCAGAATATGCCCAAATTCACTTTCTTTCAAAATTGACTTTTATTTCAAAATAGTTCTCACAGGAGGTCAGTGCCATTTATTCTATGTTCATCCAGGGACAATTTTACCTATGTTCACGAAGTTGCTGGCCAAAATTGACCTGATCTTAATTTGACCTTCAAGTCAACAAGGATCAGCGCCAGCTGTCATGTGCTAATCCTGGGATCAATTTTCCCTTAAACACGAATTGATTTGAAAATGATAAAATTGATCTGACCTAAAGCTAACTTTTAGAGATCACCCTAGGTCAGCAGGACGTATCTTATGTCCATCCTGTGGTCAAATTACCCCTTTACACAGACTTTCAGCACATAAGGTGCAGCTGTCTCACTTAGATTTGAAAATCCCAAAATGGTAATTGCAACCTATTCTATGTTCATTCTGGTCTCAAATTACACAAATTACTCAAATTACTGGCAAACCATAGGATACAGCCGTCTTCGTTAGATTCGAAAATAATTGCCAAAATTTACCTGACCTCAAATCGACTTCATAGGTCATCAAGTAGTCAGCATCGGAAGTCTTGTGTTCATCCGTGGATAAAGTTACCGGTGTACACAAATATTTATACTTTAGGGTGCAGATGTCTCCGTTTGATTAGAAAATGCCAAAATTGAGCTGATCCCGAATCAACCTTTATGGTTGCCAAAGATCATTGCCCCTAGCCTATAGTCAAGTTTCCCTTGAACACAAGCTTTCAGCTTGTAGGATGGAACCGTTTCAGAGTCTATAAAAAAAACATATTTACAAAGAAATATTCGTCGTCTTTATAGTATTAGATATATATTTTGATGTTGTGTGATTATACATGTACATAAAAATATGGGTGAGTTGATATGTTAGTATTTATCTTCTAAGCATGTATTAGAAAGCACTATATAAAAAGGTTCAGGGAAAACGGATATATCTACACACATAAGGATAACCTTATGTAAATACTTGCTCGCGTAAGCATCTATTTATTGAAAATATACAACGCCTGCAAAATATGTCTTATCCATAATTGGGTTTCTCTACCAAAATCTGTCAATCATATATTCTGAAAATTTTATACACACATAAGTAATTATATGACAGATACTAATGTAGTTATACTGACATGGATAAGTGTGAATGGTAGTCATAATAAGACACGTGTGCGTGCGTATTTGTGCATTTGCAAGGCAAACACATGACCCGGAAAGACGGGTTTGTTTCTATAATTCATGCACGAAACGAGTCAAAATTAAGAAATTTCAAAACTGTTAGCAATTCACTTCGACTGAACAAGTAAAATTATTGATAGGAGATAAAAAAAAAACGGAAAATGAATGATAAAAAATTTCACTCAATTCATCCATGTTCGATGATGTCTACATATGGGGCTTATTCAATTTATTGGACCCAAATTTGACTCGTTTCAAAAGAACTCTCTTTTCTGTACAATGGGTGACGTCATTGATACAAAATTTATCCCTACTCAATCATTTCTATAGATTCTACGGATATAAACAATTCAATTCATTCAAAGCAATAACAAAATAATTTATGCAATAATTCCTTTTGAATTTTCCACACGCTAGCTGAATTCCATTGCCACCTATTCTATGTTCATTCTGGGGTCAAGTTACTCTTATGCACATACTGCCAGGTCGTATGATACGGCTGTATCCGTTAGATTCGAAAATGCCAGTCAAAATTTCCCTGACCTTGAATTGACCGTTAGACGTTAAGAATGGCGCACAAAAGTTTCATTTCAGTAATTGCTTCGAACAGGTTCACCAAAGCATTAGGTCGATATTTTTTTAAGGGGAGATGCCCAGGATAGACGCTGTATATATGTTTGATCTTTTTATGCTGTCGGCCACGATTCCAATCCTAACACTAGTTCTAAATTATTTCATTTGTAGTTAAATTTGATAAAATACGGTTTCAAATATGCAGTTTGCTGCTTTCATTAGTTCTGTAATAGTTTAACAGCAGCTGATCGTATTTACTGAGAAATTATCACCTTTGCAAAATATCGACGTGATGTTTTTTATGAACCAATTCCAAACAATTGCCTCTAATTCAAACAAAACAATCTACGTCACTTGGTCTAACAGAAGAAAGAGACTTTTCAAAGCATTGTTCTTTTTCTCGATCAATTTTCCATGTGGTTTAATTCTTGATTACCCCTTATCTGCCAAAACAAACCCCTTGGTTGTCTGGGTCAAGGTTCCCAGATTATCAAAACCAATTTCATTCAAATGATCCAGTTTCGACGGTTAGAAACTCCATGTTAGCCGGGGGAAATAACAACAAAGAACGAAGACACACAAAACATATTCCAATCGAAACTGCAACTGAAAATACGTAAGTATGGCTTTGAAGAGTATACATAAAACAAGAGACGCAATTATTACTACCCATTAAAACGTACTACGACAAAGTTGAAAGTGATAGAACCCAAAAAAATAATGAATGCCAATTCGTTGGCGAGAGAGATAGGGAGAGAGAGCAAGGGTGAGAGAGAGAGACAAAGTGCAGACGCCGGGGAAGACTGACGTCTCTTGCCGAACAGACCGAAAAGAAGACCTTTCGTCCTAGTAGTGTTTCTGTGTAGTCGAAATAATCAGAAGTAATGTAAATTAAAAACTTTACACCTTCTTCAAAGTCTATTCTTCTCTTCCCAAAATTCAGAAAAGGCGAAAGTCACGCAATAGATACTTTCATGTATGACCAGCGTCTTTTGTCAGCATGCCGTGTTTGGCGTGATCAATTAAAAAAAATGGAATAAGGGGTGGTCAGTAGATAAGTTTTATTACTTTCCGCTGTATCATTGAAAAGTTGGAATTTTCAAAAAAACAACAAACACAAACTAGTAGCCAATTTAGCATAAATTTACATTGCAAAACGAACCCCTTCCCCAAAGAAATTATTTTGTGAAAATTTTGAAAAAAACAAAAAACATAGATATATCAAAGAGTGAATTTTAAAATTTCCACCCCCCTGGCTCCATTGGCGTTGCCTGTAGGTGTGATACATACATACATACATACATACATACATACATACATACATACATACATACATACATACATGAGCAGCTGTACCAATTTGACAACTGAAAGATACCTATTTTGACAGTTTGGGCGACAGTTCTAGACGTGACAACTCGATAACCAAAAACTAAAGATGTTCAACTTTCATTTCAGTGTTCTCACCACAAAGACGACGATCACTGGCCTTTGAGAACGGAACAGTTTATATATTTCGTATCCTGAGAATGAAATTCAGTAGTACTTCTCTTAACAGAGACAATTTGTTCCACTATAAGCCTTGTTAGATGAACAAGAACCACAAGTTCAATGCTACGTCTACCATCCGTAGTAGTAATATCAGGAGAATGAGGAGGGAGAACAGGAAGTAGACTTTCTTTGACATAATTGATTCTCATATTTATGAAATATTCCGATATGGAGATATTCTGCGAGTATTACTTACAGTAAAAATCATAAATGGCTATTTGGGCATTTTTCCAGCTATTTTGGCTTCTTGGGACATTTAAAAAATTTTAGATCGGAAAATGTGAATATCATATATCTTATTATGATATCATTGCAGCTGATGGAAAAATGATCTGACAAGATATTTTTTTAATTCCACCACACCTCTCCCTCCCTTACTATATATGTTGATTATTACCACTGGAACTTACTGACTGACATACTGATTCAAAAGTATCTGATTGAGATGTGCAGACACTTCTAAAAAAAGTATTATGAATAATTGAAACTATGAAATTTCAGTAATTCGTTCTAAATAAAAAATATCGGATTCCTAAAACCTTGATAATAACCCTGTAAATAATATATAATGTACTACTGGCTGAATTATGTATAAATACAAATAAACATACAAATAATGTGGCAACTGAATGAATAATCTAATTACGCTAATACCATTTTCATTTTTGTTCAGATATATGTCTGTCATGCTATTCCAAAACAGATATATAAAATCAATGGGTAGTACCGTGGCTCGATCGCTTGACGTATGATTTACTAGACTATTACACATGATTTACCACTACAGCTGAAGTTACATCTGGTAGGGGAAGAGGACATCAAATCAGCAAAAGTCGCTTAACAGATGGTCTTTTTTTTTTCTTTTTAAACCTAAAACGAAAATATACCACCAGAAATCGGAGATCATATACTGACAAGCAAATTACGGATGGCTTCTAAAAGGTTACGATGGTCTACAATTACAAAAAGCTAATTTGATACTTGACTTCCTTAATTTGATATCTAATGCTTATAACCGTATTTACTCGAAAATAATGCCATCCCCGCTTGCCCAAGCTAAAAATCAGTAATAAGTTTTATCCTCTATTTGCAGCAAATTTTATAACAAATTAAACACAAAAACTAGAAAACTAAAACACAAACACTTTTGCGTAGAGATTTTTCGTTCGAATTCACCAAAAGATCCAAATTCTGTATATTTGTTGATTTATTACCACAATACACCTAAAATGTTACCAGACATTTTGACACGTTCTATGGCAATCTTACAATTCACAGAATGTCAGTCCGTCTTCAAATAACCACATAGATAGCGTATAAATCTAGATAATCATGAATGGAGTTGATCCTGGATAATTTTATGAAATTTCGTAGTCTTCTTCCCTCTTGCAAACGAAAAATATTTTGGTGAACGACTATTCATTGATAGCAATGGTCTGGTTCGTATTGAATGCAATATTTCATCTGTAAAATATCGAACAAATTTGTTTCCTGCATCATCCTGAGTTCAACCTTTGTTAATAAGAGAAATGTTTATCTTTTTATATAGACATATCTCCTCGCCATTACAGAGTGCTCTGACCATTTACTCAGTTTTATTCATCTTTCGAAGACCTAGCTGATCATAAAGCAGCGATCTCTTGTCTTCCAGGACATTATTGGAAGTCTCTAGAACCCGGAACAGCATCTATAGACTACCATTTCTTAAAATGCCCCGATGAGAAATACTGATTTTATTTATCAGCAGTAAAACCAGAAGATGTGAGCATAAACTATGAATTCAAATCTCCATTGGTCTTAGAAAACATTTCTACTCGACGATAGTGGGGAAACGTAGCCTAATTAAACAACGGTCAAATCCAAAAATATCAATGTTTTCAAAAACATCGGCCATACCAAATTCGACGAGCAATTTTCGGATTAGTTTGATCGCACCCACACTGAACTGAAGCTGGCTTATTGACGCAATTAATTTGCAGTAAAGAAAAGGGGGGGTTAATTTCATGAATATTGAAGTACATTATTATCACTCATTCATCAAACAGGTCTGGTTAGTTACTCAATAAAAATCTGTCATATATTTTTGCAACATGCCGTGTTGGGGTTGATCAGTTAGCTGCAACATGCTGTGTTGGGGGTGATCAATTACCAAATGGGGAAAAAGGGGCAATTAATGAATTAGTTACTTCTCTTGTTTTTTTTTGGGGGGGGGCAGTGATCAAAACAAAAATCTTAATCTTAATAAAGAAAAAATAGGAAACTCAAACTAAAGGATTAGTTTAGAATAAATCTAAATTGCAAGTGGAAACTTCGACTGAAAACCTACATGGATGGGGTTAATTTAAAAGAAAACAAAAAAAGCGTTTTTTCTTGATCAAATGAGGAATAATTGTTTAAATTCTCAGTTCTCTAGCAATATTTCTGCAGTTTGTACGCGTGATACATACATAACCAGCCAGACCAACTTAGAAACTGAGAAAAAAACCTATGTTGACAGTTTTGTTTGACAATTTCTTGTGTAACCATTTTATTCTTAATATATTTGGTAAAGTCATTTCACAGGAAGTCTATGTAGCTTTTGACCCCTACAATAGTGTATTCGAAACCATAGCCAACAGCAGAAATTGAATATTAACAAGAGAATTATCTCAAGAGGATGGTCATTTCATAATTCATGATGACCCCAAGATATTCCTGAATTAGGACCTAATCAAGATACACACACACCGTGAACAGTTGGGGAAAGTCACAGGTGCAGGAAAACGTATTGAAAGAATACTTTATACGTGTCTAGAAGGTCGTTTGCCTCGCATCATTTCCATACGTCATTTGATACTCCTGCCAGTTCTCGTTGGAAAACAATAAATCTCGCGTGAAGAACTGGCTCGTTTGGAGATGGTCGCAGCAAAGGCAGGTGGAATTGATTGGCTTTGTTTCCGAAGGATTGTGGCATCTCTTTCATTCCCAACTAAAAACTGGTTGAAAACGTCGCCTGAATTCAGGAGAGATGAAGAAGATAATAGGAAAGAGAGTATTTGTTTTTTGTTTGCTTTTGTTTTGTTTTGTTTTGTTTTTTTTCATTTCGCCATTTTTTTTCTCAAAGTCTGGTATCTTCTCGAGGGAGAAGAAATCAAATGTTCCAAGAAGGAAAACGCCTTGTTAGTCTCCCAATCAACGTATTTTTGGCAGCATGTCGTGTTGGGGTGATCAATCAAATAATTTGGAGAAAAGGTGATCAATGAATAAGTCACCTTTGTCACTTTTTTTTGAATGATGATCATGAAAATGTCCGAATATCCCCAAAGAAAAACAACCGTGGACACTACTGGACACTAACTGAAGGATCAAATTAGCGTAAACTTACACCGTAAATTGAACATTCCGCTATAAACTTTTGGACTCTTTTGTAGACATAATAATGATTGAATGTTCAGATTTTCAGCCCTCTAGCTCCATTGGTGTTGCCTGTACATGCAATATATACACAGAAAGGTGGCCATCCAGCTATTCGATGTGATAAGATATAGTTTCAAATGATCACAGTTTTCTGCTCTCATTTGTTCTGCAAAAGTTTAACAGCAGCAGCAGCTAATCGTGTTCACGAAAACATCATGTCAACGAAAACATCGTGTTCAAGAAAACATCCTGTCAACATTTGGCAAGGGAGTTATCCCTTGCCGAATGTTGACATGATGTTTTCGTGAATTAATTCCAAACAATTGCTGCCTTTTTAACATCAGTTACATTACTGAATAACGAATCATAAACGCTGAAAGCACATTTGGAATTAGATTCAAAAGCAATGGCTGATTTTCTGAAATCCTGATTTGGGACGGAAAATCCGTGACAAAAGTATGGCTTCGCTAGTCATTCCACAGAAACTGTCACGTGACCAACGTTTTTTCGTAGCATGCCGTGTTAGAGGGAAAATTGGGAAAGAGACCGATCAATGAATGAGATGTTTATCTCGCCTCTTGGTAAGCAGTGATCACTATCATTTTCGAAAAACAAGTCGAGGGGTCAATTTAGCATAAACTTACATTCCAAACTGATCCCCCCCCCTGAAAAAAGTATTTTGACAAGGGAGGGGGACTTTTTTCTTGACATGATGAGGGTTATTGTTCAAATATTCAGCCCCTGGCCTGTACGCGTGGTACATAAAAACACAGCCAAACAGATCAACTTGAAAACTGAAACAAACTTATGGTTTTGGTTTGGTTTCTAGTAATCCTATCAATCAAAGTTGAATATTTTGCCATGAAATTATCAGCTGGTGACCTGAAACTGTTTTCGATGAAATATAATGAAATAGTGGCATTAGTAGGACAACTTGAATTTCCATTGATTTGAATGTATCATCTAAATGGCAATGTATAGTAAATGAATTCAACTCTGTCCTAATACCATATGATATCTATCACTGACAAGAAAATTGATTTGAAAACAGCTGTTGCCAGCAATCATTTTGAAAAATGGCTGCCATAAGAAACTTATTGTAAATTTTTGATGGCACAATATCCATTTTTCAAATACTTTGGCTATAAGTGTACTTGATAATATGCTCTTATCACAAAATGTACAATTGGTTTGAAATTTCAGTTGAGCTACCCCACAACATAATCATCTGAATCGATGAATTATTAAAATAAATATCAAACCATGCAGATATTTGTGTTATCTTCCTGACAACAGCTTGTTTACTCACCTGCTTACTCGTTTATAATGGTGGCAAGTTTGACATAAAGTCGTAGGTGGTGTCCTGGCTGGCTGAAAATGCCTCTTGTCTCAGCAACTAGTGTCGCAAAGACATTAGAGCAAGCTTGACTTGATCTCAGGACAAGTCTTCAGTAAGACGGACATGGCTGGTCACTGCTTACGCCGAGCTGGTAACCTTTCATTGGTAATGGTATGGCAGCTGTCTAGATGGTCAGAACAACCGGGCGACAGGAGATATTGACTCCTGTTCAAGGTAAATATTTCTATGTAAGTTTATTCCTTGTAAGAAGTATGGATTTCAAAGGATGCCTCCCCCAACACATAAAACTAATCTTTTATGCACGGATCTTTAGTTTCAATGTATATATACTTTTCGAAAAGATAGAGTGATTTTGGTTGTATCTTCTGCCATTTTAAATATTAGGGTGGAGCTGTACTGTACTGTTCAGTTTCATGGTAGCTATGTTTTTTATCTGATGATAATTCACTATTTAATTTTACTGTTGAATTCGACGTTTTTAGTTTCTGTTTGTTTTTGTCGGTTGCTATGGGTGTTCCAGTGACGTCATTTAGTGACATGTGAGCATCATCTCTTTGAAAATATCTGTATACACTGAAACCTAAAGTCCGTTCACTTGCACAAAAATAAGAAAAGATTAGTAAAAAAAATATTGAAAGATCTCCTTTGACGTCATTTTTTTATAAAATATATCGAATTTTTTCAGTCTTCTTATATCATATATATTTTTAAATTTTTATCAGTATTTTTTTTCGTCTGTCTTTTCAGATATTTTTTTTTTTTGTAAAATATGATAAATAACGTTTGCCTGTTCAATTTTTTCTTGTTTGCTAGTGAGTTGAAAAATGGATCAATAGTACATAAAAACTGTCCAAAATTCATTGTAGTATTGGTTCAAGTACTTTTAACCGTAATTTGTCATTCTCAAGAGCAAGTAATATGTTTTAGTTTCGAACTCCAGAAAAATAATGATGTTTTTTTTTCATATTGATCGTGAAGTTTGCTGATAACGTTGCGTTCTTTTATTTCTAAATTCATGTCTTTAATCTAACGGTGATGACGTCATTTTCCCTCGGCTTACACCTTTAAACTGTTGGAAAAAACGATTATTTTGAAAAAATTTTTGTTTCAAAATAACCACCTTTCGAGCTGTGGAGTCACACGCGCTAATGGTGAATTTAAAGTTAGAGAAGCAGGCGATATAAACTTAATCCCAACACTAACCCTGAAAATACTAATCCTAACTCTACAAAATACTAACCCTAACACTAACCCTGAAAGTGCTAACCCTAAACTGCTTGAGCTGGAATGGCAGCCATTTTGAAACGGAAAAGTAATAATAGACATCAGTTCAAAGCAGTTAGGAGACTACGAATGTTGAGGACATTTTAAAATTCCTTTCCCTTGGTTGAAGTCTATTTTGTTTATTGTAGATTGCGTTGTTTTCATAAGTACCTTTTTCTTTAAAAAGCAATGAATAGAATTTCAGTATTTTCCCCTAAAAGCTGGCGAATACCAGTGGTAGTAATACGGCATTGTGTTACATTTTTACAATTGTTTTTTAATCTGCAGTATGTTACTCTTCAAAGATGGAGACGAAGGGAATAAATAAGAAATTATGCAGTTACAATATTCAACCACAAGGATATTTAGTAACAAGAGAATGAATCATGAGCGGAAGTTCCAGTGGGCAATCAGTTAACGGTACGGGAACTGAACTGGGAATGGCAAATTTAAATTCTGACTGAAACTAGCATCGATGTCTTTGGGCTAAAGTATCAATTCGTATATGGTAAAGTACTTTATGGAAAAGTGAATGACGCTAATTTTCGCATCGGAGAACTAGCTGATATAGAAAATCTTGTGATACGTGAGGCCCGGACAGGAACAGTCGATGTTATAGCCTGCGTAAGGACAATATTTTACGTCTTTTTTATGAGTCAAGAGAATCAATCCAAGTAATGGAATACTTATGAATCATTTAAATTCGAGGCTAAATGGCAAATTGAAAGGGAATGCAGAATATTACATAATCGGAATTTGCTTCCAAAGGAATACTTGACAATACTAATATATTATTCAGATACGTAATTAATGCCTGAATGAACTTTTCTTTCGCAAAGATAAAAAGCATAATGACTATATTGTGGTATTTACCAAATAACTAACTGTCAGTATAGATAAATAGCATATATATTAAAAGTCCTCTGAAGTGTAATAACGAAACGCAATTTTACAAAAAGTCACCCGTTTGAAGGTACTGATGTATAATTTTCTCAGTGGATTTACGGAAATAGTTCAAGTGTTCAAAAATACTTAGATAATGTACATATGTCAAATAAAGGCAAATGTTGCAAGACATAAAAGACATATGTATTTTCATCATTGCTTACAACCATCGCTCACAATTTCAATGGTTGAGATGAAATGAGCCATCGTCTTTGCCTCACTTAAAATACACAAGGCACGGACATAGTAGGGAGGAAATACTTTGAATTCAAAACCTTTTAACAAAGGCAGGTAAAATCTATGTTTGTTTTAATTATATGTGCATGCATATATATATATATATATATATATATATATATATACGTGTGTGTGTGCACGCATGTTATATGTTGTTATATATATATATGTATATGATTTTCATTACAAATGACAGTCAAGTAGTCTTTTTAATCTTTTAGTAATATTTTCTTGTTTTCTCACAAGTAAACTGGTCTTCAGTTTCAATAAATACAGATATTTTCCGATAGATAAAGCCCTTACAGCAGCACCATCTGCCATTTTCAATTCAAGGATCGTTTTTAATGGAAGATGTCTTTCGGAAAATTCGCTGCCAAAGTATGCAGCCTATACGCATATAAATATATACATATATGTATATGAAAAGGGAGACGGTAAGGATGAATTATTGAATGAATAAATAAATGATTAAAAAGCAGGGAAATGTGAACCCAAAACCAAGTACAGAGATAAGTTAATTATCTAAAATAGTCAAAGAGAGTCGGGGAAAGCATATTATTAAACAGGAACAACAATGATGACCGATGGACATGAAGGGCAAGAAAAGTGTTTTCAGCGTTCTGTTTGATTTCATTGTCCTTAACAATAATACACAGGGGTGCATTTTCCTTCTATGTCTTCCATTCAGCTTGTTATTTTTCACTTACAAAATATATTTGACATATTTTGCACATATCGTAGGGATTAAGCAGTAATACGGTAAAAAGATCTCTAATATGTTTTATATATCTAATTTTTCAATAATTCATTGGCTTATGTTCCCATAGAAACATGGAGAGCTCGTGTCCAATTAATAGGAATTTCCGTTTGTAAATTGGATAAGACAACCATTGGTCCTCATATATAGAATAGACTCGTAAATAAAATCTATGGCATTGAATTAGCAAAATAAACAACACATATATGATGTAAATAGATAAGAAAATAAAGTATCGTTAGAGGAGTCAAATTAACGAATAGACTTGTGCAATTCATTCCGGGACATCTAAATCATGAATCAAATAACAGTAAGATAAAACTAAACATGATAATTTAAATTACCATTGACGAGTGAAAGTTAAACAGAAAAAATACAAATAATCTAAATGATATATTAAAGTTATACACTGGTGGGGAGGTTGTATCCGATCAGCACGGCTAGGGGAGGCTCTGGCAAAATGTCGGGTACTGTTTTGTATACTCGAAACATGTCTGTCGTAAAACAGCTGATGATACAACTATAATGTTTAACATAGAGCATTAGAATCAAAATATAAACAACGGTAATAAAGGCTAGTATTCTGTGTATGACGCAAAATATTTGAACATAGTACATCGACAGGGATCAGAGTGAAACCGTCTTGCATGACGAGATATCGTAGGGGGATTTAGAAAACCTTATGTTGAAAATAAAATAAAATTTCGAGCTAAATTGTAAAGCTTATCACAATATATTGACTGGGAGAGTAAAGGGATTAGAATAGACGGCGAGTAACTGAGCAACCTCAAATTTGCAGAAGACATTGCCCTTTTCACAGAAAACCTGCACGACCTCCAACTAATGAAAGATGAACTAAATGAAGAGAGCGATAAAGTTGGCCTACGCATGAACTTCAACAAGACTAAGATCATGTGCAATAACCACATCGGAGATAAAAACACTAAGATCGAAATCAAGGACACAGAACAGGAGAAAGTAGATCACTACGTCTACCTAGGACAACGAATCTCCCTGAGACCCTCAAACGAAGAAGAAATCAAGCGAAGAATCATACTAGGATGGCAAGCCTTTTACAGAGCAAGCTTAACCTTCTAGAATTAGAAGATCCCATTGATCCTAAAAAGAAGGGTGTATAACCAATGCATCCTATGGAACCTAACCAAGAGACAGATCCGCAAATTGAGAACTATGCAACGTGCACATGTAAAAAATTATTCTGGGCTTTACATGGAGAGACCATAAGACAGCACAGTACATCCGGGAAAAGACAAGAGTCAGGGACATCAAAGAACCCATTAAAAATCTCAAATGGCAGTGGGCTGGCCATGTTGCACGAATGGAGGATGGACATCGCGACTCACGACATGGATCCCCCGAGATCATATGCGGAACCGAGGCCGGTAGAATATTAGATGGAGAGACGAGCTAAAAAAATTCATGATAGAGAAGTGTGGCGAATCCTGGGGAAGGTCTATGTCCAACGACGGACGTTGAACGACTGATATATATATATATATATATATATATATATATATATATATATATATATATATATATATATATATATATATGTGTGTGTGTGTGTTCATGTGTGTTCACTGTTAGGCTTCATGGTGGATAGAGATAGCTCGAAACTTTGACAAACAAAACTTAGTAAATTTCCCCTGCCTTGGAAGCACGAAGCACCAAGAAGACTTCGAATTTCAGAGACCTTTGAATGAAACTGAGTGAGATGCATCGAATTGATTTTTTCGATAAAACATATACATATATGTATATAGTAAGACAAAAAGTAATATCTGAAGAGAAAAACAGATTGAGATAAATAACACGATTGACATAAAGATAAATATTTAGCAAATAGACTAATGAATGTTAATGTGTTTTTTTTAAGAATCTTATGACTCCGTATCCGAATAGGGCAACTATTTGTTACTGGCTTGCAAACTAGCGCATCAAAGGAGTTAACGAAAGACGCTGTCTTATGCGGCTGCTGTTGCTGCTACTAACGTAGTAAGGAACAAATGGAAGCAGTAATACAGACCATTTGAAACTGTATTCTATTAATTATCATCATTAGTCTTTTATCTTCGTCGTTAGACATAGACCTTCCCAGGGATTTGCTATACCTCTCTATCATGGGCATCGTGGAGCAAATATTTTCTTGGCTTGTTTAATTCTTCTCTCTATTTTGTATTCTATTGGCTTCAGTTTTGTATGTGATCTCTGGGGATCCATGTTGTGAGTCTCGATGTCCATCAGTTGTCTTCCATTTTTGAAATATAACCAGCCCATTGCCATTTGGGTTTTCAAATGGATTCTGTGATGTCTCTGACTCCTGTTTTTTCCCTGATACACTGTGCTGTCGTGTGATCTTTCATCGTGAGGTTGAGCATAATTCTCTCGTGTACGCGCTGCATGCTTCTCAGTTTGAGGGTCAGTCTCTTGGTTAGGTTCCGCGTTTCAGCTCCATAGGTGACAATTGGGTGGATCCATTGGTTGTATACTCTTCTTTTCAGGTCTAATGTGATTTTCTTTTTCTTGAAGATTGCGCTTGCTCTACCGAAGGCTTGCCATTTGAGTGACTCTCCTTTCTTTTTTTGTGGATTTCATAGAGATTCGTTGTCTTAGGTAGTAGATGTAGTGGTCAACTTTGTTCAGTTTTGTGTTTTTGATTTTGATCGTTGTGAGTTTTTAATCATAAAGGATGTTATCATTAGCTGCCTACTTATATTTTTTATTTCATTTTTATGAAAGACAATGCTTAATCGTTGAAAAAAACTGACAATAACCGTAACTGCTAACCCTATCCCTAAAACCGAGTTTTATCTTTTATAGCTAAATTTATCAAAATACGGGTTTCAATCGTCAAGTATTCAGCTTTCATTTATTCCTCAATACGTTAGTAGCAGCAACCACCCAAGTCGGCGTTATTGTTACCTCCTGTAGATATATTAGTTTGCGAACCGATAAGAAACCTGTACATTTAGATAGATACAGAAAATACAAGCTTGGTTGCAGCAGGGTCAAACTCGATTTTTACATTTATTCCGATTGAAGGTGATTACTACGATTCCGAATCACGGTAGATAAATGTTGGTTTTCTCTTCTATATCGGCTCGGTTTGATGAGACGGGACGGACAAAACACTGAAGAGTTAACTTCCCTAGACAAGGTGAGGATTGTTTTGGTTGTTATGGAAAGGAAACAAAGTCAACTCCAGCCTCTGACTATGACTAGAGTTTGACAAAACGGTTTAATTCGATTTGTTGCCAAGGGTGTTCCGCTTCTTCGGTAATTGAATGATACTGGCTAATTTGTATCCGTCTTCTGCGTGACAAATCGTGAGCAGTCAGACAAAATACTACACACCCACCCAATCTTTTTAAATTCCCCACCCTCATGAACACACCCACATCTATCCATGATGTCTCCACCCATGTCTTGCCTTGAACTTACAAAAGTGGATACATATACAAATAAATATTCAGAGACTTGTTAGTAACGCAGACAAGATTTTGTTTTTTATTAGATTTAATAAAGTCGTGCATGTCTGGGTGAGTTCGCAAGTACATCTAACTCTTGAATTCATAAAAATAAAGTAAAATTTCAATTTCAATATATAACTTCTGATTGGAATTAAGTCCCTTGACTGTTCGGTGATTCTTCTTATTCAATTCACAGAATAGTATTTCCTCTATTATGCTATACTTCGAAAAGTTCTACCGCCAATTACAAGCAGTTTATGAATTTCAGAGTTAATAATGATTGTTAACTTGGCTGTTTCGGTAACATTTGTGCTCAAAAAACTTCAGTATTTGGGGGGGGGGCAAAATGTAAATACAGAAGCTATGAAAACTGAAAACTTGACCATTTGAACCTCTATTTTTATAAATTTAGCTATAAATGATAAAACTCAGTTTTAGAGATAGGGCTAGCGATCAGGGTTATGGTCAGTTTTTTTTCAACGATTAAACATTGTCTTTCATAAAAATGATAATAAAAATATAAATAGGTAGCTAATAATACTATCCTTCATGATTAAATCTCACAACGATTAAAATCGGAAATGCAAAACTGGGAAAAGTAGATCACTACATCTACCTAGGACAACGAATCTCAATGAAACCCACGAAAGAGGAAGAAAGAAGAGTCACTGGGATGGCAAGCCTTCGGTTGAGCGAGCTCAACCTTCAAGAACAAGAAAATCACATTAGACCTGAGAAGAAGAGTACGCAACCAATGCATCCTCCTGATAGTCACCTATGGAGCTGAAACGTGGAACCTTACCAAGAGACTGACCTGCATACTGTTATATACTGTAGCAACACAAAATAACCATTCTTTGTATTGATAGCATTTTGGGAGCTGTAATTCACTTACGTAACTCTAACCTAAACACTAAACTCAAGCATGAACCTAAACACATACCCTAATACTAGCACTAATATATACTTTGCCGTAATTGACTTATATCCTTTGTAGTTTAATCTCTTGAACCGTATTTGTGTTTTAATGTTCAAAAATACAGTTTTGAATTATCAAAATTGCTTAATCCACTTCAATACTAGCTATTCATAGAGACTTAGTTTACACTGTTCAAATATAAGATTAACGTTTTTTTATATATACCAGTTTCTTCTATCAATATTAAGGAGCTGGGAAGCAGTAGAATGAAAGACGCTGCTGACGGAATAACCCCATGACTAACCCCCCAAATTACTAACCCTAAGCCTGAAAATACTAACGCTTACCCTCTGGAACCGGTCATTTTAAAATACGAAAGGT
This sequence comes from Thysanoteuthis rhombus, assembly GCA_963457665.1. NCBI lineage: Eukaryota > Metazoa > Mollusca > Cephalopoda > Oegopsida > Thysanoteuthidae > Thysanoteuthis > Thysanoteuthis major. Next base: position 14,885,779 of record OY735229.1, on the reverse strand, counting down.
AACAATTACAGGTTTTAATCAGAGTATCTCGGTGGAGCAAAAATTGAATTTCAGATGTGAAAAGAAAAATTTGTTCAAAAATCCGTGATTCACAGAAGATTATAAAATACATATATACTGTATCTACCCTTATAAAATCCAATAAACAAATTCAAATCCCCAGTCCATACCGATAATGTTCTTTAGCAAACACTTCGATCTTTAAAAACTGAAATTTTCCTCATCGTTCGAATAATTATTCTGAAAGAAGAGTGACGTCACTTCTAATTCTTACACATAGCTATGACACTCATTGGACTTGTTGGATTATTTATTGATGGACAATTATAATATCATATAATATTGTTCAAAAACTGATAGAAAAGGATTAAAAAATACTAACCCTAACCCTAAAAAACACTAACCCTGTAGCTGGAGCAGCAGCCATTTTTTAAATGGGAAAGGTTGCAATAGTCGTTTTTCCTTGCTCAGGGGTGATAATTTTTAAGTTTTAGAGAAATAAAGTTTATGACACGAGAAATGATTTTTATAGCATCTTGGTACATTTCTAAGGGAGGTGGCCCTGATTGAAATATTACCCATGGTAGTTTAATCGATGTGAGAAACGGGGCACAAATAAAAAGAATTTAACAATTAGATCCATTCGAATCAATTACTGTATAAATTATGTATTTACTTCTGTTTTTCTTTAATTGCTCCATTTGTATGTGGTTTTTGAAATTGATGGAGTGTGGGTGTGACATTTTACAATTGATCATCGGGACCACATTCCCTGTGTAATGCCGGTTATTGAATTCCTGGATACTCACTTCCTCATATCAACAATATGATCATCTCGAATGATCCCCCACTTGAAAATATCTTTACAAAACATCGATTCAAAACTAAAGAGGCAATTAAGATCTTTCCCATTTCAAAATGAGTGCTGTTTGGCAGGCGTTGATGGTAAATTTGAAATCAAAGAAGCAGACGACAATATAGCAAAACTTATTCCTAACACTAAATCTGAAAATACTAACCCTGACCCTAGAATTACTGACCCTAACACTAAACCTAAAAATACTGACTGAAGATGCAACTTTAGCAGTGGCCAATTTCTAACAGATAACAATAAAAGATAACAATAGTCACTACACACACACACACACACACACACACACTTCTGTATGCAAAAATGTACACAGAAAAACGCCCAAACACCACATTTTTGTGCGTCATTTGTTAGTATATGTGCGTTTTGGTTTTACAGAATTAGATTCTCACATTATGTAGCCTCAAAGCAGCGTTTTTTGTCTGGTTCATTTTGAAATTTGGCGGATGAAAATTAATTCATATCCTTCCAGTGAGGTACTGTTACGAATACAGAAACACTGATTTCTGAAAAATCCAAACTGGATTCCAACAATCTTATTCTTTTAGAAAATTCCATCTGATTATAATATCATTTTCGTTTATTGAACTGGTTCAAAATTCTCCGTAATTTTTTACCCAACTTCCCAGAAAAGAAATACTACAGACAGAAAGTAACAGTCAAGTTTAGCTTTACAGTTACATTGTTAATAGAAATTTTGCTAAAATCTTAAAAATCAATTTTTTCTAAGAAAAATTACAAATATCAATTACCGAGTAGTTTATACGGTCCAATGGATTACAAGTACAAAATATCATTAGTGGAAACATTTCCTCTGGGAGATAGCTTGGGTTTACGGTCGACTTAGTGACAGATGAGCTCGGAAAAAACGCCTCCTATCTACAACGCAGCGACTATGATTGAAAACAATACACTTTTTAGCTTGAGATCGACAGCAGCTTTCGTAGTTGATGATTTGAATTTTTACACAAAAATGTGTTGGCTTGAGATCAACAGCAGCTGACGTTCTTGGTGATTCAAATTATTTGATTAATAATGAATTCATGCAGATTTATATTAAAACAAAAGCCAGTTTCGATCTGTTTGAAGCAGTTTGTTATAATAAATTATAATTTTCTCCGACGTGGCGAAATGATATGAATCATAATCAAATAAATTATCTAGTCAACAATAGCCAGACAATAGAACAAATGAATCTCTTTCAACAATGAAGAAAAAAAAACTTCGAAATATGAATCCGAAAATGAAGAGAGAACGATAAGCTCAGCTCGTGTGAGGAGATTTGGTCATTTCCACGGCCTGCATAACATCAGTGAACAAGATAACACTGATTAAAATGCACCTCGCGTTCTAACAACAGCGTCCATACGGTAAACATTACATCCCATACGATAGCGAAATGGATGAGTTGGACATAACTATCCAATTCAGAATCTATGCAAATACACTTTATTCCTTCGAGAGCAAGAGAGAGTAAGGATGGAGAGAGAAAGGAGGTGAAAGATAGATAGAGAGATCGGAAGGAATGGAGAGAGAGAGAGCAGAGAGAAAACGAAAGATCTTCGGTAGGAGAGGGTGGTCGGGGAGAGTATCAGAGCGATAAATGAGGCCCAGACGTTGGCGAGGGATGTAATCTTATTGTCAACGGAAGTTTTCACAGCTAATTGGATAATGGATCACGACTATGCGGTTATCGTTTTCATTGGAGGTCATTAATTTCATGAGACAATTTTTGATAGGCCATTACCGAATCAATACAGGAGACACGTGACGAAACGACAGGACTCGCGTGAAAGATTTCCGCCTGGTAATAAATCCGGTTCTAATAAATTGCCGATCGAGAAACGTGATTGCGTCTGGACGGTGGAAAGCAATTTATCCTATCACAGTGAGAACGGAAATAAATTCAATGATAGCAGAAGTATGGAGACAAATCGATAGAGAGTAAAGGAATTACGTAAAAGCATAAAATATAACATTTTAAAGGACAATGTCAGAATAGTCATACATCTGATTATTTCTTTGTTCGCCTATTTATATGTCAATATGTATATATATGTGTGTACACATAAACATATACACGAAATAAAAATCAGGCATACAATATAATATAATACAATGTCCGATGTGAGATGGGTTAATTTCATAATGTGTTCAATGCATTCAACATTAAATATTAAGTTGGGTTAGATTAGAGCTTGAATATGGTGAAGTGAGGGATTTGCTAGACAAACACGTTTATGTTTCTGTATTGTTTAGGCTTTTTCGGGCAAATCATCTGGTTTATTTCAGATCCCTATATAGGGAGGGTTTTTTTTGGGGGGGGGATTTTTCTTGGTTGGTGGACCTTCCTCTTATTCTATTTATATATCTTTTCTTTTTCTTTTTTTCTTTCCCTTGTTTTGTTGTTGGTCATTGCTTTTTCTGTTTTACATGATGGAGATACTGTGCTTGCAGGTAGTTATAAATGATAAATCAGCAAGAGATAATCTTGGCATTTTCTTTATCAGTAGGGTCTTAAAACATCAGCTCTTTGGGATATGTTTCCACTCTGAGCGTATTTTATTCTAACTTAAATCTGTTTCCCAGTGTTAGGTTTCACTTTCACATGACCTTAGTTGTAAATTAAATTATTGTAGATCGAGTTTGTTTCTATTCATCTAAGATAATTATGGAAAGGAAATTGGGATCTGAATGTCCAGGTGATTTTGATGTTATCTCATTGATATCATGCATTTTTACCAATAAATAGATGAATAAGGGAAACTACTCAGTAATTACTATTTTCTATCTATCATTATATATATGACCCTGGTGCCAAACATAGTTTTTGAGTTTGAAATCATTACCATAAGTGAATGGTGATCCTGAAATGCCCCACAAATCCCAATCCATTCAGATGCAACTCTCGTCAGATATTTAAGCATATATATATATATATATATATATATATATATATATATATATATATATATATATAGTTGTGTCCTCCACAGACAGCTGTTTCGTTGTGTTACAACTCTTCAGTGTGGCTATAGACTATCCATTATCCCATCAGTACCACGAGGCAGGATCGAAACCTTAGCTTCAGACCCGGAGCCACGGAACTGGACGGTCAGTGAAGTTGAATCTAATTGTGTATATTCCTCATCCACCAGAGTTCTCCATTCAAAAATGGAAGAGCATTGCAATATATATATGTATACATATATATATATATATATATATATATATATATATATATATATATATATATATATATATATATATATATATATATATATTCTGTTGTTGTCATTCCGATCGGGAGAATGCACCGTTTGTATACCCTCCATTTTTAGCACTGGCGGAATTCAAGAGAAGATAACTTGAGAATTTACCTGGGTTTAAGTGTCTATCTACCTTTGTTTGTTGATGGTTCCGCTCTACGGTGTCAGAATGTTTGATCATCAGCATGTTTTAATTATGTGGAGACCAACAAGAGATGAATTTCTAAACGACATTTTCATGGCATTCATAACAGACGCAACTGTAGTTCACTTTAACTCTATTGCTTAATGATATAACCGTTGTTATTAACAAATAGCGTCAATCATGAAACCTATCTCCCCATTTTGCAACATCGAATTCACGGCTTTTTAATGAAAAAAAAGCAACTGCGCTTGAATAAAACGTCTTCTTTACTTCTGTATGTTTTTTACGCTAACAAAATATTTCAGTGATCGAAATAAATGACTACCCGAAGATGATGGGTCTGATGAATATGGTAACGAGGTGAATATTATCAAGTTAATTAGAAAACCTCAATCACCAACCAAAATTGTCCATTGGTCAACACAGATTTCTTTTAGTTTCCAAGTGATTCTGCCTTTGTGTTTATCTTAGAGTATGGGAACAAGGTAAATGTCATCAGCTTGATCAGAAATTGTCAACTGCTCACCAAAACTGTGCACGGGTCAACTCTTGTCTCTTTAGTTTTCAAATGGTTCTACCTGGTTGGCCATCTATCTACGTATGTATCATGTATACAAGCCTTGCCAAAGGACTTCGAGAAATGAAAACTCAGAATCATGCTCAAGCTCATGTGGAAGAATCATAAGACAATACAGTATATTGGGGGGGACAGGGGTCTTTGACACCATGGACTCCATTAGAAAACTCAAATGGCGATAGACTAGTCATGTTGCAAGAATGGTGGACAACCGATGGATATCACGACTCACAACATGGATCCTCAAAGATAGCATGCGCTACTGAGACCAGCAGAATACAAGATAGAGAGATGAACTAGACAAGTTCAGAAAGTATTGGCTCCAAGACGCCCATGATAGAATGGTCGAGTGAATCGTAGGAGAGGGTCTATGTCCAAAGACAGACGATAAAAGAATGATGATGAAAATTCAGCCTTTTAAGTGAATCATCATCATCATCATCATCATCATCATCATCATCATCATCATTATCAGTTTCTTATCGTCCGTCGTTGGATATAGACCTTTCCCAAGATTCGCTGGACATCTCTATTCTGGACGTCACGGAGCCAGTACTTTCAGAACCTATCTAGCTTTTCAGACCATCACTCTAAGGACGTCTTGCTACCAGGAGACATTAATCACGTGACAGTTTCCATTGATTGTGTCTTACCAAATCTGTCACTGTGTTTCCTGTTGGGAAACTTCTGTTAAGTGGGTCCTGCATTGCCCTGTTGAAAGATGGAACCCTATTTCTGTTTATTTCAAAGCTGCATGGATCGTAATTCACAAACAGCACATTCAAGATGTCGGAGCAAAAGTCTGATGGTTTCCCCAGGATCGAGTAACCCATGGTAGATGTCATGGCCGTAGCAATATACAGATATGACATGTAGCCTGGAAAAAGAATTGGAGTTGTTGACCATTTCTAGTGTATCATCATACTGTATCATAAGCAGTTTAATTCATACTATACTATTCCATTCACCAGGATTGTTGGTGCCTCCTTTCCACATTTCCATCGTTTAGAATAGCACATCTATCCTATAAACCGAAACTAGTACCTACAAAGTATGTACTAATCATGACATATTCATGATAAGGGTAGCAAGGGTGGGGCAATTCGGGGCTAAACGTAATAAAACTGACCAAACCGGTTATTGTACATACTCTAAATAAAGTTTCGAACATATGTGACAGCTTGGAATAGCGTTCGTACAGGAGACCATCTAGACCACGTGACTCGTTACTGCTAACAACTCGTTACTGCTTCAAACCCTCCCGGGATTCGTCCTCTGTAATCGACCCTTAAAGCGAGCTGTTTCGGCAAGTCTAGGGAAGTCAGCTTAAATTTCATGTCATTTTCCGAACGGCTTAATTTATTTATATGTTTCTCTCCATTTTCATCTCTGTGTACAAAGAAAATTACCGTGGGGAGCGAACTTGTCTCACTTATCATTTCTTGTTACTTAAGCCTCCAAAAGGTTCTCAATAAATTCGACCATAAGCTGGACTAAAGTAATTGTAGTAAATATCTGTTTATTGAATAGAATCAGTCATCACGATTGTCAACATGGGTTTCTCGAGTTTTTAAGTCCGTCTGACTGGTTGTGTGTGTAGATATCCCTTTATATCAAGATGCTTGTTCTTTTTAATTATTTATTCAAAAAGCACCTAGAAGTTTTTAATAGGGGTTCGATTTTTGACTCAATTTTCATGCTGAATCGAAACCTTTCTTTGTGCCGGGCGGTATTCACGCTTGTCTATGGAAAATTGAGATCTTTCTAGTGACCCTTGTTCAACAAAAAGTGAGATGAGTAACTCATCCATCAATCAAACCTTTTTCCAATTCTTTGATTGATCACTCCCAACATGGCATGCTTCCAAAAGATCTTGGCCGTATGGTGGTTTCTATTGAGTGATTAACCAGACCTGTATATTCTTTACTTATTCCCCTAAAAGTATCGACACAATTAAATAGGTAACGGAGTATATTGATACGTAAACCCCCGCAATGAATTTTGTATAGATAAAAATCGGATTTGACTCTATCTGGACATATTTCGTAAGTGTCGTTAGTAAAAAAGATAAGTTTTTTCCCAAGAGGGGAAAGGAATCCATCTTATGTTCTACAACATAGAATCGTTCACGCAAATTTATCATTCGGTCGATTTATGCTTTGGAAACAATTTTCGAATCAGTCTTGTCCAGGGAATCGATGAAGGATAAGTAGAATCATACAACGGCAAAGAAAATGGAATCCCAGTTGATGCAATATACATTACATACCTCTGTGAACAAAGGAGACGTTTATCAATTCCGCTGTGTACGTTATCCCTCTTATTCTTACATACACGTACACACACACAACTATATATATATATATATATATATATATATATATATATATATATATGATTTTGGAATACAAGCCTATATTGAAAATTTTCATATCTTCAGGATTCAGGAAGATTATAGTAAATCAAGATAAAATACTAACGGAGATCAAAAAGAAGAAAGAGTCATGAAAATATCAACAAAAAAAAATCAAATAACGCCACCGGGACGTGATGTCGTTGCGTGACCCTCATAAAAACGACGAGGATCTTATATTTGGAAAATATCATTTGAAACCAATCTGATGACTGGATATACAAACTTTCCACAAATAATCATAACCAATCGAATCACAAAAACACTAGATGAAAACCAACCACGAGAGCAAACTGGCTTTAGAAGAAACTACTCAACCATAGAATATCTGCATCTGATGAATCAGCTGAAAAAAAAGGTAGCAGAATATAAGCTACCACTTGCAGTAGCATTTATCGACTTCAAAAAAGGCTTTCGATTCAGTGACAATCCTTACGGTCATGGAGGCCATCACTGTACAAGGTGTAGATCCAGTATAGGTCGAAGTGCTGCAACATATATACATTCATAGCAGCTCTTTTATCAGACTACATAAAGACTCAGAGCCCTTTGAAAAGGGGGTAAAACAAAGTGATACCAGCTCACCCAAACTCTTCAGTCTGCCTCAAGATGATCTTCAGAAGACTAGAGTGGGAGAATGGAGGGATCAAAATAGATGGTAGGCATCTGAACAACGTCAGATTTGCAGACGATATTGCCCTTTTCGCAGAGAAGTTACTCGACCTCGATTTAATACCAAATGAAGAGAACAAGAAAGTCAGCCTAAACATGAAATTCTGCAAGACGAAGATCATGTGCAACAACCACGTCAGAAATAAAAACACTTGGATCAAAATGGAGTACACAGAACTGAAGAAAGTAGATCACTACAACTATCTAGGATAACAAATCTGCCTGAGACCCCCAAAAGAGGAAGAAATCAAGCAAAGAATCACCCTAAGATGGCAAGCTTTTGGCAGAGCTAGCTCAACCTTCAAAAATAAAAAGATCCCACTAATCCTAAAAAGACAGGTATACAACCAATGTATCCTCCCAATAGACACTTGTGGACAGCTGAAACATGGGACCTAACCAAGAGACAGACCCACTAATTGAGAACCATGCAACGCACACATGAAAGAATTATGCTCAACCTCACGTGGAGAGACCACAAGACCTCACAATACATCCAGGAGGAGACAGGAGTCAGAGACATCATAGAATTCATATAAAAAACTCAAATGGCAATGCGCTGGCCGTGTTGCAAGAATAGAAGACAACTAATGGATATCGCGATTTGTGACATGGATCCCCAGAGATCACATACTCCACCGAGGCGGGCAGAGTATTAGTTGGAGACACAAGCTATACACATTCAGGAAGTAATGGATCGACGACGCCCACGATAGGGAATTGTGGCGAATCCTGCGGAAGGTCTATGTCCAACGACAGACGTTACAAGACTGAGGATGATGATGATGATCATGATGATGATGATGATGATTGATATATTTGATAATTTTTCCCAAATCGTCAAATCATAAATAAGTATCTATTTTTTTTAATCTCCGAAACACTTACATGGTGAACAAGAAGGAAAAATCCTGCACCGTACGATTATGCATAATTTTGTAAAACAGTGAAAAAAAAACTAAGGCAATAACAGAACCAGATATTGGGAAATGATATTGCATTATATTTTGACATGAATCTTTAGGGAAAAAAGTTTTTTTTACATATTCAACGTTTAAAGCTACGAAACTTTTTAGACTATATATATATATATATATATATGCATATATATATATATAATTGTGTCATCCACAGGCAGCTGTCTCGTTGTATTACAACACTTCAGTGTCGCTATAGACGATCCGTTATCCCATCCAGTACCACGAGGCGAATTAGAAACCTTCGCTTCAGACCTGGAGGCCGGTATCCTACCGCTGAGCCACGAAACTGGATGGGCAGTAAGACTGAATTTAAACAATATATTCTATATCTGCTTAAATCCCCCACCCACCAGTGTGCGGTATTCCTATAGAAGAGCATTGCATAATGCTTACAATGGACGAGTTTCCTCACTTAAAGAGCGCTCAACCCTGAATAGAGGAGCGTTGATTATTGTGTCATCCACAGACAGCTGCTTCGTTGTATTACAACTCTTCAGTGTGGCTTTCGTGTGGTTTTAGACAATCCGTTATCCCATCCAGTACCACGAGGCAAGATAGAAACCTTCGCTTCTGGTTTGCGTAATGCTTACAATGGACAAGTTACCTCACTTAAAACTGATATGATTAACTTTGTTATATACATATATATATATATATAACAAAATTAATCATATCAGTTTTGACCTTGCGTTAAAATTTTGCAAGTGTTGTTTGTCATTTTTAAGATGAATGATCTCGAGGTGATTAATGGTTTCAAAATAACCCTCAATGTTGTACTTTTCTTTCGACGACAGCAAAGATGAAGCCAATCTAAATCTATATTTCATGATCAAAATCACGACAAGCCATAACTTATACAATTTTTGCTTGTAATATGTCTGAGCAGAAATCAGAGTTGTTGCCGAGAGAAAAATAACCGCAGTTTTTTTTTACAGATATCCTGGAATCGTCACGCTTCAAGCACATCTGAAAAAAGTTCTTATCTCCTAATCATGTCTGCTTTACTCATTATGTTAATTGACTTGCTGATAATATCAACTTTAACCTTATATAGGTTTGGTTAGTCCCTCAATAGAAACTATCAAATGACCAATATCTTTTGGCTACATGTTGTGTAAGGGGTGATCAATTAAAAATTCGAGATGACTAAAATATCTGACTTGGAAAAAAAAAGTGTCAATGCTACCTGACATGAAGTAAGTGGTCAATTTAGCATAAATTCAGTTTACTAATAGAACCCTCTCTAAAAACCCATTCGGTAAGATCTTAAAAATAAAAACTTGTCATCAATGAATTAGTCACTCCTCTCTTCTTTGTTAGCAAGTGATTACTAAAAAGTCAAAATTTCAAAACACACACGAGACAATTTAGCATGAATTTACATTGCGAATTCAACCTCAAATACAACAAAAAAACTCTTTTGGGGGGGGAGGAATTTTAAGAAACCTAGATCTAATGAAGAATTAATCAATTATAAACCATGACCAATATATATATTTTCACCAATTGTGACAGATTTTTTTAAACACTACCCCTTATGAAACCTAACCAAAAGATTGACCTTCAAACTGAGAATCATGTCACGTTCAGAAGAGAGAATCATGCATAATTTCGCATGGAGATATCATAAAACAGCTGGGTATATCAGGAAAAAGACAGGAGTTCGAAACATCAGAGAAACTGTAAGAAAACCCAAATGGCAATGGGCTGGACATGTTTCAAGAGTGTCAGACAACTGCTAGACATCACGACTCACAAAATGGATCCTCAGGGATCATATGCGAAACTACGGCCGACAAAAAGTAAGATGTGTGTGAGTAGGGTATAAATTTACAATGTAAGCTTATGCTAATTTAGTCCCTCAGTCTATGTCAAGTTGTGCATTTTTTCTTTTTTTTTTTTTGATAATCACCAACCAACCGAGATAAGTAATTTATTCATTGATCACCATCTTTTATCATGTTTTTTTCTTTAATTCATCATTCCCAACAAAGCAGGATACTAAAAGAGTTTGGTCAAGTGACGATCTTCATTATATGATTAACAAGTCCTCTCATTTATACTTCTTTCCTTTTTCCCTGATGATTATTTCATGATTGATTATTCTAATTACTTAGAGTTGAGCATTTCTAATTTAAAATCATTAAGTTCTTGAGTTGTACAGTCATATGCAAAAATTTAAAACCATGCTCATAAAGAGATAATGTTGCAAGATATGGCATCATCCGATCATTAGTATTGTATCAGCTTCCTAGAACAATTAGAATGATGTCTTGAAGTACCTAAGGTCTTATATGTAGTTTTCTATTGCCCTTCAAGATTAAATTTTGCTGATTTCTTTGATTTCATTTTTGTCGCTTAAACATTTCCATTATATCCTTCATCCTGGTCTGCCAATGTTGATCTTCATTTTATCTCCTATTGCTCTTTCCATGGCTCTTTGAGAGATTCTTAGTTGGATTTCAGGCCGTTTTATCAGTTCTCATCTTCCACGTCCAAAAGTCGTAGCTGTTATCATGTATTCATTGTATATTTTACGTTTTAAGCACATCAGCAAGAAGTTTTTTCAATACGTCCCTATTCATTCCATCCACGCATGATATTTAGCTTTGTTTTTTTCTACTCTGTCGCGCCAAGGGACTCGACAAACACAGATTTTATGTTTTGATGACGCAGCAAAAGAAAGAATTTACAGAATCAAATAGATATAAAAAAGAATAATAGAAATAAAGATTTCTGTTCGTAATCAAAAGTCCACTATTCTCCAAGCTTACTGCAATGCAAATCTCTGTAATATATATATATATATATATATATATATATATATATATATATATAGAGAGAGAGAGAGAGAGAGAGAGAGAGAGAGATATTCAAAATGTAACTCAATCATAATCAAATCAGCTATCGAGTAAAAACAAGCATTTATAACCGTTTTTAGATTGTATTCCCTTTCAGTGACTTTTTTTTCCTCTAAAATTAAAAAAAAAGATTCATTTGTGTGTAAGAACTATTTTTTAGATGTGTCAACTCATCTCTATTTGACGCATTTCGGTCGATCTGCGGGTCGGTCCCAATTATGTTAAACTGCAGAAATAAGGCGGAAGGAGAGAGTGTGATGTCATTAATAGATGTGACGTCATTAAAAGTTATGACATCATTAAAAAAAACACAATTTCTGATCATGTTTTCACTAACTGCTAATGATGTTATGATATGATTTTTGCTTGAAAGAAAAGCTGAAAATGGCTCCTAAATGCCGAAATTGTCATTTACGATTTTTATTGAAAATAATACTAGCAGAATATTTCTGTATCGCCATATTTTACACGTACAATAATTAAATGACTCAAAGAAATTTTACCCGTTATTCTTCCCCCTCCTCCTCATACTACTACTACTACGTATGGTAGATGCATCGTTGAACTTATAGTTCTTGTTTTAGAACGAGAAAGGATAATCTAATTTTTTATGACCAATATCTTTTTCAGGCTTACTTTTGAAGGATGTGGAGGTTGTCTGGCCGAGTTCGTTCTACAGAATGGTGACTATTACGACCATAAAAAAACCTTCTCACTCTATTTGCTTCCTGCACTTGAGGTTGTTTGCTATATCCCTGCATATGATTGCAAAGTGAGGGTTTATTATATATATATATATATATATATATATATATATATATATATATATATATATATATATATATATATATATATTCGTACAGGATATGGAGTTGCCCAATATGTTATTTATAGTTCCCATTATTCCTTTTAATATCAAGTCAACTATTTCTCGGGCTGACCAGCGATCTTTTCGATTATCATCTCTCATTTAAAATAGTGGAATTCATTCTCTAGATTGAAGGGTAATTTTTGGTCAAAACTGGAAAATTAAGATATTCTTATGTTTTAATTCAAATTCGTTGCGCAGAGTTGTAAGTGAATGCATATTTACGTACGTACGCGTGTCATAGTGAGTTTTCTTGCGTGGGCAAGAGAAGAATTATCTAACTGTATGCACTTGCTTTCAGATGAAAATGATATCGTAGAATATCAATACAATAATGTAAATCAAGGTATGTCTTTACTAGATTGTACAATATGAACTCACTAATTTTATTTGTTGGCTTAACTGTTTCCAATGTGCCTTAACGAGTTCATGGTGTGCATTCTGATAAAGACATGCGTACATTATTGCTTTAATTTCTGATATATAAGTTGTTTCAATATCATAATCATCAGTCTTTTAACGTCTGTCGTTGGATTCGCCAAACTTCTCTATCATGGGCGTCGCAGAGCCAGTACTTTCTGAATTTGTCTAGCTCGTCTCTCCATTTAATACTCTACCGGCCTCGGTTGCGCATGTGATCTCGGGGGATCCATGTCGTGGGCCGCATTGTCCATTGGTTGCTCACCATTCTTACAACATGGTCAGCCCGCTGCCATTTGAGATTTTTAATGGATTCTATAACGTCCCTGACTTTTGTCTTTTCCCGGATGTACTGTGCTGTCTTGTGGTCTCTCCAGAACCATGCAACGTGCACAAGAAAGAATTATGGTGGGCTTCACAAAGCATATGTTCCAATATACTTTGTAATAAAGGAATACTCTTCAGAACCCATGTTTAACTTCGGAAACGTCTTTATTCTGGTTGAACGCAACCATAGATTTATATACGTCGAAGCAAAGATTATCACAATGAACCTAGAAATAGAGCAGAAAGAATTACTGGACGATGACTTGATCAATCAACCTGGATAAGATAAGATAAGATACCTCACGTATCACTTAGATATTACTCGGTGGGAGACATTATACAAAAAAACAAATACCAATTGAGTCAGCAAAAATTGATAATGTTATCTATTATAGTACGTTAATTGTATCAGTGATGATATCTTCATGAATTTTTACGATATGAAGCACTGTCAATTACGAAAATTTGACTTGTATTTCTTTCAGCAATTTTAGCTCCTTTTGATGGTGATTATTGTACGTGAGAATAGCAACATCAAATATGGTGGCAGATGACCGGGGAAAATGAAGCAGTTTATATGATTATATTTGATCATCTGCCAACCATAAAGCTCTTGTGGTTCCAGCGGTAGAGCAGCTGTAAAGGGAAAAAAGACTATTAAATGGAATGTGTGTTTGAGTCTCACCGTAAGTTTTCTGGTTCTGATCGGTGTTGTTCTCTGATAGCCGCAGACTGACGGTCTGATTGGTTGCAATGAAAAGCAACTGAGATTAAAATGAAAGAAATGTCAGTCAAAAATTAATAACGGTTGGTAATGCTCCATGTAACGAAAAAATCTAGACAATGGAACTTAGTCATATTTCTAACCTATTGGAGACCGTAAACCAGAGCTGTCAACCAAACTGTTAACATTAGTTTCTTCAGTTTTCAAGTGTATATGGCTAGTTGGCTATGCATGAGTCACGTGTTCAGGCAACATCAATGGAGCTAGATGGCTGGAATTTTGAATATTTACTCTGAGTTATGCCCAGAAGAAAAGTTTTGTTCTTGTTTCTTGAACACCACCAAACTAAATTGTTTTTTTTAGTAGGTGGCGAGAGGGGTCAGTTTTGCAATGTAATTTTATGCTGAAACTCCAGACCTTTTTTTTTTACAGATCACTGCCCAACGACAGGCGAGAAAAGTCATTCATTCATTGATTATCTCTTTTTCCAATTTTCTTTCAATTGATCACCCCTAGCACAGTATGCTGCCAAAAGACGTTGGTCACACGACGGTTTCTATGCGAGTGACTAACCAGACTATACTTCCATATTTTGTTATAAACAAACCGTTTCCATCTCTCGTTTCCTTCGTTACGTCACTGTTGTCAATGATTGTTCCATTGTTAGGCGCACCGAACGAACCCCGAGAGGCCGTCTGCGGAACAGGAGTTTATTATTAAGCCAATAACTTGTCAATTACGTATGTGTTTGAATGGGAAAATATTTCGAGGGAATTGTGAAAACCAGCAACACAATCCCAGTGCTGAAAGAAAAAGATGTAAAAATGTACATTGTTTTTTGTTGTTGCTGTTGTTGTTTTTCTCCTAGATTTTAATTGGACACATCTTCAGGGAAAGAAAAAAAATCTTTCCATTCCCTGATTGTAAATAGGCTAGCGTATGAATACATTTACTTTTGTTCGTTAACCAATACTGCTCTACATCGAGTCCTTGTTGATATTTCCATTGAGGAATTTCCGTGTTTCCCCTCCAGGCTTCCTAAATAGGTTCATTATAGAGGAAGGTAGAAATATTTAATGTGGTTTTTTTTTTTGGTTTTTTTTTTCAGATATTAAGAAAAAAGGTACCGAGAAAACGTTACATTTTTTTTCACGAAAAAAACCTGCTAATAAGAGTGAGCGTATAAGCAGATGTGAAACTGATTCATAATATAGGCTATATGCGCTGATTTGCAGTCATTTGCCAAAATTTAGGACCAACTTTGGAAATTGGATTTTTCCAAGCAAACACACTAGAATGACAAGCCTTTGGCAAAGAAAGCTCAAACTTCAAAAATAAAACGATCCCAATAATCTTAAAAAGAAGGGAGTAAAACCAATGCATCCTCCCAATAGTCACTTATGGAACTGAAACATGGAACCTAACCAAGAGACAGACTTGCAAACTGAGAAGCATGCAACATGCACATGAAAAAATTATGCTAAACCTCACATGGAGAGACCATAAGACAGTACAATACACCCGGGAGAAGACAGGAATCGGGGACATCATAGAATCCATTAAAAAAACTCAAATGGCAATGGGGCTAGCCATGTTGCAAGAATGGCAGACAACCAATGGACAACATGACTCACGACATGGATCCCTGAAGATCACATGCAGAACCGAGGCTGACAGAATACTAGATGGAGAGACGAGTTGGACTAATTCGGTGAGGACTGGCTCTGCAACACCCATGATAGAGACGTGGGGCGAATTGTGCAGAAGGTCTATGTCCAACGACGGACGTTGAAAGACTGATGATGATGATGATGATGATGATGATGATGATGATGATGATGATGATTCTAAACTACTTTAATGTTATATATTCGGCTTGAAATTTAAAAAAAAAACAATACATCAGAAAATGTTCCTGTATCAAATTTAGAAAGAAATCCACTTCAATAATTTATACGGTTTCCTCTGCTCTTTACGACTGCTTGAAGGAGAAAAGGCACGTGGCTAAGGAGTGATTTGCAATATTCCTTTCAATCGAATTTTATTAATAGCTCTTAAAAACGCTTGGGCTTTATGGAGCTGTCTTTCCACTACATCCAAAGATTCTGAATCTGGTTCAGTTCTGGAAAGTTAGCAGGATCATCCAGGGTTTTCACCTTGAAATATTCAGTTTCAATTTTTGATCTATGGCAAGGTATGCCATCTTGCATTGATATTTTGGTGTTATCAACTCCCAAATGTATTTTCAGTTTGTCTTTTAATGGTCTTAGATACTTTTGTCCATTTATCGTAGACCCAGGAAGCAGAATACACAGTCCAGTCATGCCGTTTTTGCTCATGGTATAGCAGATCATTAGGATGTTTCCATAGTCGAGTATATTTCCATCGAATATACGTCATACAGGTCTGCAAACATGCCTTTTACGTACTACAAATAGTCGCTGTGTAAATTCATCAGAGAACAACGTGGCAGCCCATTTTTCAGCAGTCCAATGAAGATGCTTCTCAGCAAAAACCAATCTTATCTTTTTCGTCAGCGTATTCAATATTGGTCTAGACACCATTTTGTGTGATTTTATTCGGAATTCTTGGTTCAAACTCCCCATAATAGTGCTAAAACTCACATGTGTTCCTTTTAGCAGGATATTAGCACGAGACCTTTTACGGAAGCTTATTAATGATCGAGATTTTATCAGCTTCATGGTATGGTCGACTCTGAGTGTAGTTCACCAAGGTGTTCGAGGTCTCATCTTCTCGCAATAAATTCCATCTGTTTTGAATTTCTGGATTGTTCAACGTACTGAACTTTTACTAAAAAATCATTTCTTTACACCGAAAATACTTGTAGTTCGTAAAAAAAAAACGTTTGCTGACCTGTGGGACGTATATTCGGTGGAAAATACACTTGACTATGGAAACACCCGTATAGCCAAATGATTTGGGGTACCACGAGCAAAAGATCACACGGCTGGACTGTATTTTCTGCCACTTGAAAGTCTTCCTTTGAGATAAAGTACAACTTGAAGTCGTTGACTTTCATTTTATGACAGTTTTTTTTATTATTTTTCCAGAAAATATGTGGTTTAAGATATCACGAATTTTTTTTCCTCCTCAGAGTTTTGGCGATGTATTAAGATGGACTTAGAGCCAACAAGCATCCCGAGTGGCGTTACACACTCCAACACACGCTATTTTACCAATAATCATTGGATGGAGTCTGATTTATACCTTTCCCAAGGCCAAGGGAATCAGTGCCAGTCTTAGTTTGAACTCGACTCAGCCCAGTCCATTTTCTGCTTGTCAACCGCTCGGCCACCGGCGTTTCCACAGTGTTTTTTTAGTAAACAGGAAATTTCTTTCCTTTCACAGCCAAAATGGCGGAAAGCAGATAAGTGAATCCTGACGGGAAGGATGGCAATAGTGCATAATTCCGTCTTCAATTTACTCGCGTCCATTATGCAAATTGTCTTGTTAAATATGGATAATGGCTGCAATCACAGGAATTAACACGTGAGATTTGTCGCAGAGTTTATTAATTCTTCGATTAAGACACGGAGAGGTCGGATATATTCAGTGGGGTCTGCCTGGACGAGTATTAAAAGGGTAAAACAGTAACTAACAATGCAAACAAAAAAATATATCCATTGTTATTTACTATTCATTTTGTATGAGCCCAAACGGATATCTCTCAGCTCCACTCTTTCTCTTCCTTTCGCTCTCGCATATATATATATATAGAGAGAGAGAGAGAGACAGACAGAGACAGAGACAGACAGACAGAGACAGAGAGAGAGAGGATTAGAAAGGTACTAGTATATCGAAAGGTGGGTCCAAAAGAAATCCCTTTTGAAACTGGTTTCAAAGAGATTAAAAAACTTTAAAAATCGCTTTTGAAACCGGTTTCAAAGGGATCTTTTTTTGAATTTTTGACTATACATCCAACTTATTATATACAAATTTATTTCCAACTAGTGTAGCTATTTCTTACTTCTCACTCATTCTCTCACTCTTCCGTTGTTGATGATATCTAATCACAGTGTTCAATAAGTCTTTTAAAAGTGGTGTGTTAAGATAAAATTCTTTTTCCAAATCAGGAGCCGTATACGATGCCACGTGTGGTACCAGTGTTTAAAATCGGGAAGAGCTTCCACTAAATATGATGCGAATTTGGACGACATTTTACGTTGACGGAGATAGATCACATTTTTCTTAAATGCATGCTGTGATTCGTGGAAATCGCCGCCTGATTGTCTGGGAGGTGTCCAGTTTTGGAAGAAAAGCTGATGTTGAATCATGTTGCTGTAAAATCTGTGCTGCGTCTGTTGACAGATTAATAGAATGCAATACAGAGCATCAGTTTTTTTATAGACCAAGCACACTGAACACATGTTAACTCTGGTATGTGTTGCTCAAAAACTAACCAATGTGCCTTATGCAGTCTTTTTATTCAAAACAAATAAACAATATATATATATATGTGTGTGTGTGTGTGTGTGTGTGTTAATTGTGGACAAGGGAAGGGAAACGTGCAAAATAGTATACTTGACCGTACCCGTAGATCACAGAATAAATACAAAAGAGACTTGAAAACTAAGGAAATAGTAGGACCTAGCAAGAAAAACTGAAAGTGTAGAATATGGAAGTCATGGTAGTGCCAGTAATAGTAAGTGCAGCTAGAACCACACCAAAGACACTGAGAACGAGATTGGAGCAACAGGGGATAAAATGAAGGACTGAAACTATATAGACCACAGCACTACTGGGGACTGCACGAATAATCAGGAGAGTATTGGAAATATGAGACCTGCAACCCTGAGATGGTAGCAACGACTGAACAGACAAGAAAAGGGCATGGTCGAGACGGTAAAAATCACAGCACTGCTGTGATAGGCGAGGACGATATGAGAGGAAGGCTGGAGACCTTGAGGTACTAACTGTTACCCAGTCCCCAGCGGTGACCACCAGGCAACTGGTGTAATAATAATAATAATAATAATAATAATAATAATAATAATAATAATAATAATAATAATAATAATAATAATGATAAAAAAATCGACAGAACACAGACAAACAGCAAATGCCGTATGTGCGGTGAAAGAGATGAGACAGTAAACCACATAACTAGTGAATGTAGCCAACTCGCCCAGAAGGAGTATAAGCATAGACACGATAGAGTAGCAACGATGATACACTGGGAACTAAGTAAACAAATGGGATTCAACCATGGGGAAAAGTGGTATCAGCACAAGCCAGAGGCAGTTTTGGAGAATGACAACCACAAACTACTGTGGGACTTTGACATCCAAACTGACCACCTCATCCAGGTAAGAAGTCCAGACTTAGTAATAGTAGACAAAAAAAAGAAGGCCTGCCAAATAGTAGACGTTGCTGTGCCTGCAGACCATAGAGTAAAAAAGAAGGAGGGTGAAAAAAGGGAAAAATACCAGGACCTAGCAAGGGAGTTAAAGAAAATGTGGAACATGAAAACCAGGGTAGTACTGGTCATAGTGGGAGCACTAGGAACTGTCCCCAAAACGCTGAGGGAGAGACTGGAGGAGATCGGGATTAGGGGGAGGATAGAGACCGTACAGACCACAGCACTACTGGGAACTGCACGGATACTGATGAAGGTACTGGAGATATAAGTACTGCAACGAATAGTAGCTCTGCCATGATATGCGAAAGAGAGAGGAGACGTTAGCTGAGGACCTGAGGAGACTTATTGTCACTCAGCCTTCAGCGATAACCACTGGGCAACCGGTGTGAAACTGTAAATCGCAGAATCACTGCGACCTATGAGTACTAGGAGAGGAGGGCTGGAGACTTGAGGAGACTTGCTGTCACTCAAACTCCAGCGGTTACCACCAGGTAACTGGTGTGAGATTCAATAATAATAATAAAACATGGGTTTTGAAACATTCGAGTTAACCATAGAGAAAAACACCAGAAAACCCGAAAAACTAGAAAAATGAATACACAAGGAATTCTATACCTTTCAATATACATACATGTGGGTGTGTGTGTGCGTGTGTGCATGTGTTTGCATGTGTGCTTTGATGGCGTACAGGAAGGACCCCGTGCGACCATAGTCTAAACCAAGAAAATTGAGAGTCGGGAAGACAACCGACTTGACCTTTTTTTCATATTTTTTTATGTTTTAAAAGACCTCCCTCCTCGTAAAGGGCTCCAGGAGAAGAATTGAACGAAAAGAAAAAAACACACTTCAATGTTGCCGTTCAAGTTAGTTGCTGATCTGGACAACTTATCAAGAGAAAAAAAAATCGTCTAATCTACATCTAATCGATATAAAAAAAAAGTGAAATCAGATGTGATGAAATTCGTCAGTAGAATGAACAATTATTGGATCCAATTCAAAACACACCCCAGGGAGAAACGGAAAACAATTTTGAAGAAACCAAAACAAATTCAACAACTAGATGTAGAAATTCAATGAGGGATCAATCATATCATGGGAGAACAAGAACCATAAGTTCAACAAGGTGTCCACCAGTCGTAAGCATGTCGTTTTCCTTTGAGGCAATTGATTCTCATTCTAACAAAGTATTGCGATGTGAAAAATAATCCAAAGTATTATTTCAATGAAAATCGTAAATGGCTTTTTTAAATACAAACAGGTATATTCTATAATCACATCATAGCTTTAATGTCGTCACATTTCATTGACATCATATCTCTTCCTTCCTATCCCTGCTTTTCAACGTAAGTTTCACTGACCGATAGACAGAACGACCAAAAAGCGTCTGATAGAGATGTGTGGACGCATAAAGAACACCCTCTTACATTCATGAAAAACATTAATTATATAGATGTAAAACCTCCAATGAAGAAAGTTCATGAATTACTGCGCTCTACTAAAACGGACAACAGAACCGCCGATGATCACAGCAGCTTTTGAGTTGTATGTATAATAAATAAAATCGCAATTATGTAAGACTTGTCAGCTTGGCTCAGTTGGTAAGTGAGCAGCTTACCGATCTGATCTGGTTCAGATTTCAAGTCACGGAGAAAAAGATGGAAGTTTTACATATTAGTTTGGTTCAACGTGGCGGCGCAGACAAATAGTGAAGACTTTGGTCCTCTAAATTTAGTGAGAATTGTTATTGTTGTTGTTGTTGTTGTTGTTGTTGTTGTTGTTCTTCTTCTTCTTCTTCTTCTTCTTCTTCTTCTTCTTCTTCTTCTTCTCGATGTCACGATAGAAAAGCAAAGTTAACTCCAAACCTGGACTGGAGTTTGAAACTTAGCACTTCTACACAAAAGGCAGATGGAAAAACAAACATGCCAAACCAGGATAGGAAATGAGATGCTAACAAAGAATAAGCGAGTAAAGAATCGAACCATTAGAGACAAATGTAAAAATGAGAACAAGCTCTTACGAAACAATTTGGAAGATACTTAATATGCAGCAAAAAAGGGAAAAATTTTCTCAATTATAAGAACTATGTTAAAAGAAATAGCTGAGGAAGGTGAGCAAAGAGGATTCCAATACAGGATTCAAGAACACAGACGAAATCAGATGTTCTGAAAATAACGAAAGTAAATTTTACTGGCACGTAAGGCTTTTTAGTTTTCGACGTTCTCTCTTTATTTGCTATGAAAAAAGATGAAGCTTTCAGGAAGCAACAGTCTTTAAGCATATACAAGAGAAGAACAAGAACAGGTTTGGCTCAAAAACAGTGACTTTCTATACACAATATTTGACAACATATGTTAACAGTGGTTTGTGTACTAAAATTATTTCTTTTCAATTGAGTTTTCAAGTTAATCTCCTGTCAGAATGAATAATCGTAGTATAACAATAAAACAAAAAAAAAATATCATAAAAAATGCAATATAATTTATTGTAAAATGAAAATGTTATAATCAAATATATATAGTGTAAACACTAGAGTATGATTTCTTAGTTTCTCTCTTTTTCGTACGCTCTGTTTCGTTTTTCTTGAGAATTTATCTAAAAGAAAGAATATGACGTCGTTTTACGTAACAAAGGAAGAAATATCCTCCTTTCTTTGCAAACTCCCGATATCATATCTTTCTTTCTTGACCTACGCTTTTTCTCATTTTTTAAGATGACGACTTTCTTTCTTTGTTACATGTTACAAACTCTCTCTCTCTCTCTCTCTCTCTCTCTCTCTCTCTCTCTCTCTCTCTCTCTCTCTCTCTGGGTCACTTAATTTCTAAAAAAAACGCAGTTAACATACTTAAATCTGGTCTTATCATGATAATTACCCCTGTCTCAGAACTGTTGACTTGTGTGGCAGATAAAACATGTAGCGCACATTATGACGATAATCATGACGACAATAATAATTAAAATGAAAAGGTCAGGATGATGAAAAAGACAAAAGAAAGTCCCATCAGTCCATTGGAAACTTCAGCATTGTTTACCGTACCCAATTGAAAATATGACGTTTGAAGAGGATTTGCGTACAAATCCTATTGTCGTCAGGAACAGCTGGACAATGTGTCGGCGTGTTCGGGATGAGAATCTAAATGAAGCCATATGATGTCTGCCATTTTCTGACTGAAATTCTAGTGTGTCCAATTCGCCACTTTGTTGCCAAGTCAGGCGAAATTGTAATGACACAGATGATTAATGCCTTCTGGGCAGAGAAATTTCTGTGAGTATTCTCCTGAATATATGGAAATCATAATGTCAGTATATCTATCTATCTATCTATTTGGAAAGAGAACATAACACTGTGTTTCGCGTATCTTTACGCTTTCCAAAAGTGAATACACATTAATTTGTACTGCTTCTTATAGAATAATTATGTATACATATATATAAGATATACAAGGATATATACCAGGTGAATGACAGCATTTCGTGCCTAACGTACTCTTCAGCGACCTGCAATATGTTTTTTTCTTGTAGAGCAGATTGTAGAAAGTCAACATATTGAGTACTTTGATTAGATATCACCAGCAACGGGTAAAAGCTATTTATTTATTTCTGTATTCTTACAAATCGAAAACAAGTATTATCAACTAATATATATATGTATATATATATATATATATGTGTGTGTGTGTGTGTGTGTGTGTGTGTGTGAGTGTGTGTGTGTGTGTGTGTATGTGCGTGTGGGGGAGATAGAGAGAAAGAAGCTACAAATTCAAGCAGCCATTGTTGTCAGAAAATACTTCTCTGGAATAAAACGCCAAATGTTTGGATATGAATTTTCGATCAAAAAAAATAATATCAAAACTAGTCTGGTTAGTCACTCAATAGAAACTGTCATGCAACCAACGTTGTTGTTTTTTTAATTCCAGGATGCTGTGTTGGGTTGATCAATTACAAAATTGGTAAAAGGTATATGTGTATGAGAGAGAAACAGTGTGTATGTGTGTGTGTGTGATTATGTCTGTGTATGTATCAGTTTGTCTGTCATGCTCTAAAAACCACGTAAACATTGACGCAGCCCATCCAAATTTTGCATAAGTACTCGATAGACCTTTTAAGGTTTCAGGTAACTGTGTAACAATAATGCTGTAGTGGACACTTTCATAATTATGATGAGTTTTAATGTGAAGGGAAACTTTTTGAGGGACCAAAGGTGAAGAGAGACATTTTCCTCTTTTAAGATGTCAAAAGTGAAAGGAGTATTTTCCCCTTTCTAAGGAGTCAAAAACGAGGGGAACACATTCCCTTTTTGGGGGATCAAAAGCGACGTTTTGACTTTTCCCCCACTTTAAGGTCGAAGACACCTTTTTCTCCCTGTAGAGTGCCAAAGATGATTGGAGACTTCCTTATTCTTTTGAAGGGTCAAAAATATCGGTAAACTTTCCCCAATCCTCAGGTGTCAGAAATGAAGGGAAATGTCCCCCCTTTAAAGTGTGAAGGGAGACCCTTCCCATCAAGGGATTTTTCTTCACCTTTACCGAATGACTAATCATTAATCTCCCTATTAACATTTTATCGCTTCTAAGTTCACATTCTATATTAATTAGACGTAGAATCGCTAACACAATCAATAATTGAAAAGCCTTAACATCAAAGTTTGAAGTCATGTAAAAGAAATCCCATCGAAGAAAAAATATAAGCAGAATAAATTCTATTTATATCACTGGCGTTCCCCTCAGGAAATTATCTAAAATAGAATTTTTAAGAAACAAAAACATTCTAGAGAATGTAGATATTTCTAATAAACCAGTCGGAATGAGCCACCCACGTCAAAGGTCAAAAAGCCTTTTTATCTTTAAATTTAAAACAAACATTTTTAGATGGAGTTCAGGGAAGTACAGTTGATATTTCTCTGTAGACGAAACGGAATAATCAGGAGTGCTGGACCACTCGAACACATTAACAAGCTTATAAACACAGAGACATCTAATCAAAAACATGGATAGAACTCTTTGTCATCTATTGTTGTTCAACAGACAACTTTTTCATTATTGCTTTTTCCACGCAAATAACTTGAATGGCAACATTGGAGAGTGTTTTTTTATCCTGAATTACCTTCTACTTACATCCAGCAGTCATTTTCAACGGGGTGGTCCATTAAAATATCAATATAGAATAAGTCCGTTCCATTTGTATTGGTTTGGCCTATGGTTGTTCAGGGTCCTTCCCGTAGGCCATCATGGCCTACTTCCTTCCGCCAATCATGAGGCACAAATTTAATAAGTCTCACACCTGTGATCCTGAGACAGATAACATTCTCCCCAAAAGTTTGAATTCACCCGCAGAGCACTATCAGCTCTCATCAATCATAAAATCTTCTCATGGTCGTGATATTTGAAACAGTTTAGTCAACTCTGTTACAAACCTATTTATCAATTATTTTCTGAACAATGTTCCATTAGGTACATTTGGAAAAGTTCTAACTTATTTCAGGTCGCATTTTGAACTCGCCTTACAGCAATAGTTGATATTTATGCATATATTGAATGAAAAGAATGATTATTTCATTTAGAATTAATTTACTCGACTTGCGACATTGAAATGCGTTTTGTTACTCCAAATTTTGTCCCATTCTTCCCCTATAACCCTTCAGCCCGGGGATGAGTGGATTTTAAAATATCAATAAAAAATAAATTATCTTCCCTGTTTATTTTTGATCTAGCCAATGGTCGTACAGGGTCCTCCCTGTAAACAGTCAAGGTAGGAATTGCTAGAAAATAAGCAAATAGGACAAAATGTTCTGCCATATTTTAACAAGCAGACTATGGAATAGTGAGATTAACCAAACTCTAGACCATATTTCATCTCATGCCATTCAAAAAGAACACAATTTATTCATAGGTATATGATCACATCTTTCGAAAATTGTAATGAATCTATCCATTAGGAATAGTAAAAACGTGACAATTTTGCCAGTACAAATTCAAATAACAAGTTTTGTTTGTCACTCAATATAAATCATCGTGTGACAAACATCTCTTCGTAGTATATTGCGTTGGGGTGATCAATTAAAAATTGGAAAACAGGGTGTTCAATGAATGAGTCACGTCTATCGTATTTTGTTTGACAATGATCACTAAAAAGGTCCGTTTTCTTCAAAATAAAAACAAGCAAGCAAGTGAATGCTACCAGAAAAAAACAACAGACCTATCTAACGTAAATTCACACTAAAAATTGAACCCCCCACTAAGAACCTATAAGGGTGGGGAAGCTTAAAACAAAAGCCCTTTTCCCTAGACATAATGAATGAATGTTTAAATGTTTCGCCTTCTAACTCGATTGATGTGGTCTGTACGCGTGACATATACATAGATAACCAGCAATCCAGACATTATGTTAATGTTGACAGTTTTAATCGATACTTGTAAATACTCCAGGGGCAGACGTTTCTTGAAAACAATTGCCCCCAGTGTATAAAGATTTCTCCACGGCATCCCAAGTCAGAAAATACTGAGCTATTGCATGTACAACCATTTGCCTCTGTCTTTGATGTATCTGTTGTATCACCACATTCAGAATGCTTATTCATCATCGTCAGTCTTTTAACGTCCGTCGTTGGACATAGACCTTTCCCTTGATTCGCCACAATTCTCTATCACGGGTACTGCGAGGCCAGTATTTCCTGAATTTGTCAAGTTCATCTCTCCATTTTGCGTTCTGTCGGCCTTGGTTTCTTATGTGATCTCTGGGGACCTATATTGTGAAACGTGATGTCCATCCGTTGTCTTTCATTCTTGCGACATGGCCTGCCCATTGCCATTCGAGTTTTTTAATAGTTTCTATGATGTCACGGACTCCTGTTTCCTTCCTCGTGTACTGTGCGGTCTTGTAATAAATAAAAAAAATTGTGAAATAACAAAGACTGCAACTTGGAGAAAACTGCTGAATTCTTTTTTATTATTAACTCAGTAGTATAATCAAATTTTCGAATATCCTGTGGCGTCTCTGGAAGCAGCCGATAGCCCCTAGCGGCGCCGCAGTGCACTCTGCTCCAAAGGACTTTTGTCAGACTTTATCAATGTTTTCAAAATATTTTGCATCTTATTAGATTCTCTCCTTTTCTTTATTACATTCCTCTTTGTTATTCTGGCGCTGATATCGGTGTCATGATTGTTGTTGAAGCTGCCATTAAGTCGGTAAACAATTCGATTTGTTTTCAGCTTTTATGTCGTGGTCAGATTATTTGGCTTGGAGGCAGAAAAAAAGATGTTGAATAAAGAACGTGAAAAAATAACAGGTTTACTTAGTCGTTCAATAGAAACAGTCAATTAACCAACGTTTTTTTGGTAGTCTGTCATGTTTGGGTTGATCAATCAAAACATTGGAAATAGGATGATCAACGAATGGGTTATCTCTTCCGTCTGATTACAAATAAGGTACTCATGGGGGAGGGGTAAAAACCAAAAAAAGACTTTTTGAAGACAAAATTAAGAATAAATGTTCAAAATGTTAACTCTCTTGCTCCATTAGAGCGGTATTTATGAGCCACGAAGCCATAGATATCCAGTCATCCAACCAAACTTAAAAACTGAAGAAACCTATGTCAATGATGACTATGTTGATGTTGACAGTTTTGGTTGACGGTTTCTGCCGTCAGACATCAATTAACAGTCACTTGTGAACAATTTATTCTTGTGTTAAATCACTTGAAAGATCTGAACGGCTTTCAACCAGTTATTATGAATACCTTTTTTTGCAGGGTATCTGTTTGCAACTGTATCAGAACCTTTGTGGTTTAACAAGAGAGAAATTATGCAATACGTGGAAGACAGTGACGGAGCAGCATTACGGGAAGGAGCAGCACTTATGTCAGGATTCAAAATTAAACCTACATCATTCTTTTCCGGCCAACCGATAAATAAATAAAAAATCTTCGTTTGAACACCAAAATAAAATCCTCACATATATATATATATATATAGAGAGAGAGAGGGGGGGTTAATCAGTCCTTCTATTGCCAGTAGCCAGGAGCCAGTGGCCCGTTGACCGTCTGTAGTCACCCGACTACTCTACGTTTCTGCTGACCAACCCACAGTCACCTAACTTATAGGCAAAGGTCATTTTTATATATCGCTTTTTCTTTCCGCCAAATTACCTTACCGTCTTCTTTTACTTGATACTGGGAACTAAATCATCATCTACCCTTTTCTCTCCTATTTTCCTCCTGCTTTCTTGCATTTCTTACGCCACTAAACTTACTGTCTATCTTTCTCACTTCTACTGTAAAAATCCTCATACATCATCCTTTTTAATCTTTCTTTCACTTTCTTTCATATCTCTTCAATTGAGCGGCTCTGACTGGCTATGTATCTGTAGGGGCGGGGTCAAAGTGACCACGCTTTGTCTTGTCAATAAATCTACTTTAGATGTTTCTATAATCCTTTAGGCATCTGAAAAGGGTTTTTCTATAATTGTCTTTCCTTTAACTAGGAGTATGTAAGAAGAGTTCACATATACCCACGCAAAACGTATACTTAACAAAAGTGATACTAAAAGATAAATTGAAATATTTAAGAATAAAAATGAAATATCCGATTACACAGTCCCCATTAGCTTTCATACTGTAACATACTTTCTTAACCTATCCTAACAATATATGCTCATTTATTTTTTTCACTCTCCCTGTTGGATTTTTTTAAAATGCATTACCACATGAATTTCTTTTCCTAACATCTCGATCACCCTATATAAGGCTTTTTTTTTCAGTGCATGTATTTGAAGGGCTGTCTTTTCCAGATCCTTTAAAATCTACGTTATGTCCTGTCAAGTGCATTTTTCTCTGAATCATATCAAATATTAACAGATATTTCTGTTTGTCATTTGAAGTATTTTTCTTTCCCATATATCTCTGAAATGTGTTTTTTGTTCTCAACTCCGTCTATCTCTTACCGGAAAATGTTTTTATTCACTTAACCCCCCCTCCCCCCCTCTCTCTCTCTCTCTCTCTCTCTCTCTCTATATATATATATATATATATATATATATATATATATATATATATATATTATTTTTTCTCTGAAAAAATCACATGAAATGACAGGAAAATCATTTTAAACAACAAAACAATGAAACAGTCATATCTGTATACACGAATTCATTCCTCAGTGTGTGTACGTGACGAAAATATAAAAGAAACCGAAAATCCGGTCTTTCAAACTTCCGATACAAAACTCAAAAAATACTTTTCCGGATGAACATTTCACGTAAACCACTATTCAAGACTCATTTTTTCCAAAAGAATTTAATTCTTCCTGGGCTTTCTAAGGCAGGGCTCACTCAATCATAAACGTTTTTCATATCCACTGCAAAAAACTGTTGCCTAAATTTTGACGCGTGATTAAGCAATGTCACCACAAATGATCACTGTTTCCATCTATGGTAAAGTTGCCAAAAAACATTTCCAAAATTCAACAAAAATGACCACTTAAACAAAGCCCACGGGGAAAGAAATGCAAACGTAAAAATACAGTGTCACTAATACAGACAAATGTATAAAAATACAATGGGAAAGAAGACAAATTCCTTTCTACTACAAAGATCAAAAAGAAAGTCCATAGTCTTTTTGTTTCAACACGAGTCTATCATTTTTCAAAGTATCATGTCCATGTTTCTTTTTTGCTGGTTATAACAATTTTCTTTCGTCTTTCCTTTTTTATAATTATCTTCTTTTTTTTTTCAAAGGGTATTTTTATGGAAAAATACGTACACAATACGATGAAAACTGTTGGCAATATATGCAGACCTTTATATTTTCATGAATTTCTCCCCGACAAAGATGAATAATTGTTGCGATTCACCGGCCACGGGCAAATGGTTGCCATTTGAGAAATTAATTCACTGCCCAAGGCGAAGTGTTCAAGAAACAGAAAAGAGAAAATAAACGTTTGGTCTTTCCCTTCTATCGGACAGCAAAGAGTCTGTCTAACGTGCATACGCGAAAGAGAAAAATGACACAGGTAACAAAATACATACAACGCAATACAAACATGAATTTGAACTTAAAATCAAGTGTAACATGATAGTCCCTTTAAGAGTAACAAAAATCCCCTTCTGCAGAGAGCACCAAATTGTTTTGCAACATGACTAGTTCTGCAGAAGTAGGATGCTTTCACCATATTCGTCGACATAATTATTTGAACCGTGCTCTAACTTCATCGAAAAAAACCTACGATTCCACAGGTAAATTCAATTACTATTGCCAAATTCATTGGAACAGGTGATCAGTCCGTTCTTCGACCTCAGGAAAAATTATGAACCAGTTCCACCTATAAAACAAAGTGCACATGCCACGCCTTCTCTTGTACGTCTTGGTGAAGAATTCTACCTTTATTCATCTGATTTTTCAACAATTCGTTGTATCAGCTCGCTTTAGCTGAGATTTAAAGTAAAAAAATTATCCAAGTTCAAAAAACTTATTCATATGATACCCGGCAGAGGCCAAATCGGGGCCTCACTGGTCAAAATCTGTCTGCAAATAAAAAGTTACTTAACAGAGATACAAGATTGCCAATCATTCTGAACTTTCATTCATAGTATGGGCATTTTTAGGTAACATCTCAAGGCCAAATCACGGGTAGCATACGCAAAAGAAAATTACAATGACAATCTAAAATAGACGCAAAAATACGGATGCACAAAACCTTAAAAGTATGTTAGGGTAGAACAAAAAACTCACTCTTCAATCAGAAGAGAAAAAATGTTAGGTTCCAACGAAAAAAGAATGGAGGAAAAGTGTTGTTTTTTTTTGGGTGTGTTTTTCGATTCATTTTTTTTGTCTTCAAAACATTTTTTTCATTTCGCTATGAAGTCTATTTCAATATCGAGAAGTCATCTGCCCTTTTGTTATAGGTGAAAAGTTCTCCAAAACTTAATTTCTTCACCGTAACTTTAAACGTGAATGCGTGTGTGTGTATGTGTGTGTGTGTGTGCAAGAAATACCTTCTTGATGTTGATTCGATCCCTCATCGTTTTATCTTGAGCCACAAGAATGTAAGTATACTTCACATATACCCACGCAAAATGTAGCATCAAGAAAAGTGGGGGGGGGGTTGATAAAATGAAATATTAAAGAATTAAAATTAAATATTCAATTACACTGTTCCCATCAGCCTTCATATTGTGAGAAATGACCAGCAAGCTAATCCCACTGTTGGTGCTCTGATATCAAACTATGCTAAATTGATAAATTATGTGATAAAAGCAGAACAGGAAGCACGCTTTATTGCAATGATCAGCGAGCTAATCTTGCTGGCCATTGTTAGTGGGCTTGTTTCTCAGTATCGATTTTATGATACGAACTTATTCTGAATCAATCTGCTTATAAAATGAGCAGTGTGATTTTTTTGTTTCTCTGTCCGTACTAATCAAATGTTTCATTTAAAAATTACAATTTTACAGCTAAGAATATTTCCTACGCATCATTTGGAACAATGGACTCTTCCACAGAAGGGAATCTGGTAGTATTTGATTGATCATCTCATACGAAATCAAAAATATCCGTAATTTTTGTCACGCAGACTTACTAGTAATTGATATAAATCCAGTTTAAAATTATCTTAGTTACTAAGGAAACAGTTATCCATTTAGTTACTACGCTACTATATCGACCTTTGTATGTTAGGTGACACTTTCAGATACATCCCATAGTTGTTTATTTCATTTAAAAGAACATATTGTAAGGAGTGTCACCAGCCCTGTGTTGGGAATGCGAATCCTGATCTCTTGGTTGACAAATCCTTGATTTATCGATAAGCAGTGATGGGCTCAGCTATCGGAAGCCCTGAACTGATGAACAGATAGAAAAAAGCAGAAGCAAAGATAACCGCTAATCACTGACTTTTTTTATATGAATTTAACTTCGGTTCGGTTTTTGCTCTAAAACTCTTAAAAACAGAACAGAAATTGTATTATGTGGTAGCTTAGACATAGAGCTTTCCAAAGAGTGTTCAGAAATAATCATATGAACATATGGAATCAACAATTAGTCGCTAGCTTTGCCCACTATTACCAATAAAGCATATCCAGAAGTGCTTAAGAAAAAGAATTGTATAACAGAGAAAGTTACGCTGTGATTCTTTGCACTGAAAGTAGGAAAGCGCATGAAAACCAGAATTTATTAATAATACTAATACCAGAAGGAAGTTCAAGCTGAAGGACTTCATAGAAAATCTCAGTGATTTGATTTGAATCGATACAAAGATTACATTTATTTTCAAGGGATAAATCAAATCTGACAGGAAGAGAATGCAATCAGATATTTATCATAAATAGTGGATATAGTATCACTGTTGCCCTACAAATGACCAGCCCGACTGACCAGCTACAGTTTTTTAGGCGGTGGGGATGGGTGTGCAAAAACTTTGAAATTTTGCGAGAGTCCACCGATAGGCACGATCTAGAAACGTTTTATTTTTTTTTGTTTTTTACTTTTGCTTCTACAAAGAAATACTTGGGGGTCTCTAGGTTCATATAAGACCTTATTTCAGTCGAAAAATATATTTTTTTAGATGCATTTTAAATAATGTTTTAAATGATCTTAAATAATTTTAAATGAAGTTCTATTCCTTTAGATAATTTAAGCTAAATATCTTTTCTTTTTTCCAGATAATCTATTCAGATATTTGGTTCTCATACACACAAGGGCTATGGTGATTCGTTTATGTGAGGTACAGATATCTGTTTAGAACTTCAGCAGATTTTGTAGAGAAGTCCACCAGGAAGAAGATATCAAACTATAAATAATATCGCTGAAGATATCCCGGTTTGAGGAGAGTAAGTAGGAATGGCAAGAAGGTAATATGGATGGACGGAAAGAAGAATGGAGACGGACGAATGAGAAAGGAAAGAAAGAATGAAAGAAAGAAAATAAGTCGTTGAGGGACGGGGGCATGTGACATATGAAAAATGCCAAAAGTGAATCAGTATGAAAAAGGGAAAAAAAATATGAAAAAAAATTCTTTCAAAAAGGACAGGTCTGGTTGGTCATTCAATAGAAACCGTCACCTGACCAAACATCTTTTGGCAGAATGACATTTTTAGAGTGATCAATTCGAAAAATTGTTAAAAGAAAAAACTGACCAATGAAGCAATAAGATATTATGTTCAGAAATCAACAATACGCAAATCGAGTTTTAAACAATATAGGTCTGGTTAGCCAGTCAATAAAAACCATAAACTGACAAACGTTCTTTGGCAGCATGCTATGTTTGGGTTGATCAATTAAAAGAGATTGAATGGAAAGGGTGCTCAATGAATAAGCTACTTTTCAAGCCTTTTGCACGACAGTGATC
Organism: Thysanoteuthis rhombus; assembly: GCA_963457665.1. Classification (NCBI taxonomy): domain Eukaryota; kingdom Metazoa; phylum Mollusca; class Cephalopoda; order Oegopsida; family Thysanoteuthidae; genus Thysanoteuthis; species Thysanoteuthis major. Next base: position 14,852,938 of record OY735229.1, on the reverse strand, counting down.
ACTGAAAAAAGTCTGAATTTTCAAAAGAAACAAGCATGAATGCTACTTGACACAAACTGAGGAACCAATTCAACATAAACTTACATTGTAAATTGAATCCCTCCTAAAACTTTCTTCTCCATTTATAATAAAGACTAACTCTATTTGTGTGTCATGTACGTGTTATGCATACATAGATAGCAAGCTAGACAGACAACCGGACTGACTTGAAAACATAAGAAACCAGTGGCGTATGATGCATTGTATTCTGGGTGCTGGGTGCTACGGATGCACAGAAATGCAAAAATATTTCTGTAATATTTGTCTATAAAAATCAACGGACATAAGAAAATGTACGAGGATGGGACACTTTAGAATTTACAACAATTACCACTTTCTTTACATAGCACCAACAAAAGTGACGACCGTTGTAAATTCTAAATTTTCACATCCACACGCACATCTGATGTTACAAACAGCGAACATATAAGAAGAAATAAGAGAATTAATGAAAGAAAATCAAAATTATGATTGAACACTATTATCCACTGATAATAGTGCCTAACCAAAAATTCTGTTTTCCTTTAATTCACCAATTCCTACAATCGGGACTTCCTTTTTACACTGTGCCAGAAAGGCTTCAACAGCCCATTGCTTTTTAACAGACACTGAAATAGTTTTACGTAGCCATGATGGAAAGTAGCATCCGCCACTGGAAGGAAGCTATGTTGAGATTGACAGTTTTGATTGACGGTTACTGAAACATAACTGGTAGCATTTCAGTCTTGTTTTTCCTTCATTGCATCGTTCTGTGATTTCTCAGATAATCGTAAAGGTTTCTCGTCCTGCGTATTTGCTTAGTTGGAAGATTCACGGGCAAGTCGAACAGGCAATCAATATAACAGACAAAAAAAGCCTTGGCTTCTAAAACAAGGAGACATGGTTTTGCAAACAAACAAAAAAACGAAGGCTTCGGAATTTTATTATTTTCAATTCCCAGTAAATACATCCATCAATTTAATCCTAATTCATTTTTGCTTTGCGTGGAAGAAATGTACAAAAATAGAATGGTCATTGCTTGCATTCACGACCAAGATAACCATAAATGTGTACAGCACATTGCTAGAAAAAAAAAGTTTTCAGCGAGTCTGACGACAGGTATCTGATTGGGTTCCTTTTAACAGGGACTCAACTCGACAGTTCTAAGAACGGCAGAAATTTTATGTATGGACCAGGTTTGAATAGGTTAACAGTGTTTATAAGGAATTAAGTGTCCTGAAGAGAAGGTGGTTGAAGAGAGAAAAATAACGCTCCAAAGAAAGAAAGAGAGCTGTTATCTTGATAAGAGTGGGATAATAAGAGAAAGAGAGAGAGAGAGAGATATACAGACCATATTGAAGAAAGAGAGCAGACTAAACTGTTATAACTAATGTATACACTCTATGAATACTTATAACTTCTTCCTTTATCAAAGAATTATATTGCATTTTGAACGATATTTTTCCTTTTTTTATGCAATCATTTTGTTTCGGACGTTCTAATGAGGATTAGCTTGAAAAAACATTCGGAAATAACAAAGTTTTTCGATATTATTGATATTTCTATTACAGAAACAAATGTTTACAAATGTTGACAAATGCTACCAAAAATGTGTAAACAACGTCGCAGGTTTTGAATAAGGTCTGTTCTTTTTCTTGTTTCACTTTATATCATTCTATTCTGTGGCTGCAATCTGTTTGACTAATACTCAGTTTATCAATGTTACTGATGTTTTGGAAAATATTTTTTATAGTTTATCTTTATTTCGACATATCTACATAAACTTCGCTGCTAATCAACAATGAGTGCAAAAGAGCAAAAATCTTTCTCAGCAAGCTTAATATCTATGTCGAAGTTTTCTTGTGTGTCAAGCTGGTCACGTGGCAAGTTAATTAGAAACCATAAATCAAAACTGACAATATATTTTTCTAAAGTTTTCGAGATTTTCCAGCTGACTGACTGACTGACTGACTGACTGGCTGGCTGGCATACAATCAATAGAGCCTGTGGCTGTACCGGAACTATTCATCTAAAAAAAAACAACAAAATTATATTTAAAAAGATCATTTACTTATAATCACCTAAAAAAATTATCCTTTATCTAGAATTATCTAAAAGTATAAGCACAAGATTTGGGCTTTGTTGGTCCAAAATGACTATATGAACCTAAAAAGGCACTTCTTGAAGCAAAACAAATGAATAAGGCGTTATTGGATGGTGCTTGTTGGTGTATTCATGCACTTGTTTTAACCGCAAAAATGTGACTGCAAGCTTCCGGAGACACACATCCACAGAAAAACGGACACTCGAAAATAGAAGAATCTGTAGCCAATTTGGCTGGTTGGTCGGGCCGACCATTTTTAGGGCTATGATAATTCGATTTAATCTAGAAAGAAAAAAACGTATTGGTGCTTTTATTTAGACAAACAAACAGCAAAGTCGGGAAGAGGAACATATTTTTAGGGCTGATCTTTTTTTGAATTCTGTACAGATGGTAAAATAACCCCATGTTGTTCATTCATCGTGATTGATGTCAGCGTTAAGCGGCTGCTGATCCTTGAGATTCGAATATTGTCAGTTAATTGTGTCATTATTATTGTTTATAACGACAGCCGAATACCAAACAAACGCGAAAGAGCATTGCTTGTCTGTTCCCTGCTTGACAAATATTAACAATTTCTAATTTTCATTTCACTTCATTTTGTGTGCAGATTGGTATCTGCTGTCAGGGGTTAGGTATAATCAAATCATAAAAAGAACATACTCTGTTCAAAACCTGCGACGTAGTCTACAAAATTTTGACAGCATTCGTCAACATTCGTTTCAGTAATCAAACCATTTGTTTCCAATTGACTGTTCATGTCAATCTCTGTTGAACGTCCGAGACAAAAATAAATAATCACTGCATCAGAAAGAAAAGAAAAATATCGTCCAAGATACAATATGGTTCACTGTGAAATAAAAAAATATAGATTTATATATGAACGGTATACATTAGTTACGAACACTGTATAATCTAGTATATCTCGGAATTTTTGAGATAGGTATTATTATTATTTCTATTGAAACGGCCGAAACGTTGTATGAAAAACAACAAAGATGAGGATGGTCCGAATATCAATAGAAACTGTATAATCTGCTTTCTTTCTCTCTAACTTCATTCTCTTTCTTTCTCTCTTTCTCGTACTTTCTATTTTTTTATCTTGAGGATTGATTTCAAAACAAAGCATATGACGTTGTTTGACTTGGAAAAAAAATATTTCTCTCTCTTCAGCCTTTTTCTCTTCTCCTCTCTTCGTGTGAACGCTTTGAAACTTTTCAAATTTGTTCTGAAAGAAAAAGGTTTTAGCACTAATAAACCAGGCAGCGTTCTTCGCAGGTAATAACAGAAACCGAATAGGTGCGCCTCGGTCTGGCTGCATTGCAATGGCGGTAATTTGCATAACTCACCAAAATATGAAGTAGACAATTATTGAACAACCATAGCCACCAAAAATGTACGTGTATTTGTTCATATGTTCTTGTGTCCCAGCGCTACTGGGCATACCGCTCTGTCTACAGATTTCGAAATTGGCATCAATACTCCACCTGACCCCTTCAAACATGTGTTTTGTTTGTTTTTAAAAAAGCTTTTTTGGCCTGGGGGTGTTTATCTCAACGGGTTCAGCTCATTGATAACATCTAGATTCTGGAGAATCTAGATGTTTCCAGATGTTTTTTCACTCTATTTTAAATGTTATCCAGTGGAAAACAACAGTGATGTCATATAGAGAGTTTATTCTGATCATATTTATTCTTTGATAGAATTTTTTCACGTGACTTCAAATTTTAACGCTACGGTCGTTCAACAATTGACTTTGATGACAAACTTCATTATTTTAGATGAAGCCTTCCAACTTATTGTCACCAACTTTTAACGACCATTTCATCCGAATTCGAGTTTCAATTATTCTTCAAATCTCGACCCAGTGTTCACTCACTGACAGCCTGAGTCAAGTTGAGGTAAGAGACAAGAATTGGGATCAAGTCGTCAAATGTTCACCCATTAACTGCTGCGGAGGAAACTACGATTTACTGATAATTGAATAAAATAGATTTGCCAAATAACACAACAAAATCGCCATTAATTACTTTCCAAATAATGTTCACTGACTTTTGGTTTGTTGTAAATACAGGGTTGTTTTAAAAGTAATTTCGTATTTCACTGCTATAAATTATAAGCCAGTCAACTAAGGCAAGGTCAAGGTTATATGGTACGAAACGACGTCTGCGTTTAGTCCATCATCTCTTCTATCCAGCCGTGCATCCTTTACAGTGTAAAGTAAAGTTTGCTGACATGGAGGATAGAGATTTTGAAGAGAAACATACTCTCCATTGCTTACTGTATGCATTTCGAAAGGGATAGTACTGCCACACAGACCATGAGAAACGTTTGTGGAGTGTATCCTGATGCAGTGAAGCCTCCTAAATACCAGCTGTGGTTTAAAATGTTCAAAAAGGGTGGTGGCGATTTAAAGTACGTAATTGCTTTCCGAACACGAAATGCGCAATTACTTTCCGAACATGAAATACGTAATTACTTTCCGGACACCTTAATACAAATCTATCCAGAATTTTTGATCTTAGAAGATTAATCTATACGTGAATGCGACTTGGGATTGAATCTCTGGTGGGTTGGACTTTGTATAAATCTTATCCGCTTTGTCAAAAGTTTTATGATAAGTTAAAGGTTTGAAACCGTTCCCTTCTTAGAATGGAAACATTTTCCGAAACATTATTAATTGCAACGTGTGGTTTTTAAATTCCTGTGTGGTGACGAATCTATGGCACGCGTGAAATTTGTGAAAACATTTTATTAGTAAGCGGGAAATGTTTTTTTTGTTGGTGATTTTTTTTCAACCTTCATCCATTAACAATGTTGCCAATTTAACGCGTTTCTTGTTTTAGGCAGCGCAGATAGATAACGAGCGGCACAGCAAAGCTAATTTTGTCTTGTTTGAACATTTTCAGCCCTTCTTTTAGCGCTGATGAGGCCTACTGAATATTTTTTCAATTTCTTTATTGTTCCACTGTCTTTGAACGGGGGTAGGGGGCTACTTACCTCTCCCAAGTTGATCTTCTACTGCTCTCTCTCTCTCTCTTTCTCTCTCTATCTATCTATCTATCTATCCATCTCTCTCTCTCTCTCTCTCGTCTTCATATTGTCACCTCCTTCTTCACTAGTCGATTCGGCGGGCGCCGATTTACGAAACGAAACATTGCCATTAAATATTTTTTGATAAAAAGAAATCAAGTCATTTCTCTATCCTCAACAAACATGTCGTCGCGCGGTCATAACCTTTATCGTAAAACACCCACTCCGCAAAATATCGATTATTGTGGAATATCTATGAGAACGTCATTGAAGACGAGGAAACAAATCAATGTGATGATCACTAAACCATCACTTAATTCGTTAAATATACAAATTCCCTTAATCTCTCTCTATATATATATCTATGTATCTATCAATCTATCTATCTATCCATCTATCTATCCAAACAAATCAAATATATATTGATTTCTTAAAAGAAGTTAGAAAAAATAGATAAATAAATAAATCATTCTCTAGTCGGTGTCGTTAAAAGGATATGATATTTTATCTCTTCCGGTAAATATTATACTTCCCCGATGGAAACAAGTATTTCTCACGATGCTCCTTGAAGAATTGTTTTTTTGAGATGTTTATTAGTATGCTTTACCACAGCACAAACTAATTCAAACTTACCAAAAAAATTGAATGAATAACTCCAAAATAAAATCCAAACGACTTGGATTCGTGAAGCAGAATTGAGTTTTCGTCAATTGAAAATATGAATAACCTTTAGTGCATTCAATCTGGTATTAGTGAACCAATAAACCTTTCTATATAAGTAAGTGAAGTAATCTTCATGAATATGTTCTTTTGAAAAATACTTGAGTGTATTCAGTATCTTAGCGAGCATGTTTTTTTACACATTTACACACATTTTAAAATCTATATAAAACGGGTCTGGTTAGTCACCCAATAGGGACCGTCACGTGACCAACGTCTTCAGGCAGCAAGCTGTGTTGGGACGATTAATCCAAAAAAAAATGGGGGAAAAAGGAGATAAGTCAATAAGTAAATATTCTCGCCTCTCCTTGAGTAGTCATCACTAAATAAGTCCGATTTTCTTCTAAAAACAAGCGTGAATGGTGCTGGATACAAACCAGTGATCAATTCAGCAAAACCTTACATAGCAAATTGAATCTATCACTAAAAACCTATGGGTGATCTTTTTAAAAAGAGAGAGATTGTATATTATGGATAATAATGTCAAATTTCTCGGCCATCTAGCTACATTGGTGCAGCCTGCACGTGTAATGCATACATACATACATACATACATACATGCGTAGTCGGCCAGCCGGACCAACTTGGAAACTGGAGAAACCTAAGTGGACAGTTTTGGTGACAAGTTTTAGTTGACCGTGTCGAATACTTTTACTGACACGTTAACATTGACATAAGAATTGAAACGACAACTAACAGTCTAGGGGAAACGTTTATAAAAGCCCTTTACATTAATGCCAAGCGACATACTAACATGCCCTGCAGATAAAACAGTAATATATTTATGCATGAACACATTCAAACAGTCAGTGTACCTCAATAACATTGAATCCATATTTTCATTCAAATTCTAATAGATGCTTTTTTGGCTCGAAATTTTATTGAAATACCAATTATAAAACTATTACTCAATCATTTTGAACAGTCCAAAATGATTATTTAATCGCCAAAAGCAATATTTCTATTACTCTACTTTTTTTCTGGCAATGTCTCAACTTTTAATCTTAGATTAATATAGTTGACATATCCTTATTCGAATTTGCCTAAGGTACTACGGTGCATTTAGACGTAAACTCTGGAAACCCAGGGTGTTTCAAAAATATTTGACACTTTTAGAACATTTATTCCTGGACAACCACAAATGATAGAAACGTGAAACTTGTACCAAAGAATAGTAAAACCCTTAAATTTTGGGGGCAGTATACACGATGACTCAATATGTGCACCAATGGTTATGTAGCAAAGACCAAACCAGCGATCTGCTTTGTTCCCGAACATACTCCGGCACATACTGCGTAACATTAACCAATGCCTCAGTATATTTGATTTTTCGGTTCACCGAAATTACGAGGCATTGGTGATACAAACTCAAGGTCTCTCATATATTCCCTAAGTTAGAAATCACAGGACGTAAGATCTGAAGACCGTGGCGGGTGCAAGTCGTTTATGCTAGGGGTACGCTGGGAAGAAATAGATTATTGGTTAGATGTTTGCTATGTGATCAACGGTGCACACATTGATTTATTGTAAATACTACCAAAAAAGCTTTAATGATTCTTGTTTCCAGTAGTGCAAATTTCATCTTACTATCCTTTGTGGTTATCCAGAAATTAATGTTTAAAAAGTTTCAGATCATTTTGGAACATCCCCGTATTTCTTAGTCTCATTCGTAAATAAAATGCATGATATTACTTACACTTGTGCCCCGTTTTTGATTTCTTTATTCGTTTCTTTCACATGTTTTATCTTTTCAAATCATTCAAACACCCGAATATATAATTATAACTCACTGGTCCGAGCTAAACAGAACTTGTTTCATGAAGATTCCTGTACGACTTTTTTACAGATATTTTTCTATTTGCATTGTTCTTTATGACGTCACTGGAGAAGTGTACACTCATCGACTGCAGTCGTTACGTCTTTTCGAGCTCATCTATCACAGCGTTCGCCGTTATTTATGGTGTCATAAAAATTGCATAGTTTTCAATCATAGTTGGGATGTGTTTTCGAGCTCTTGTATTGCAAAATCGGCCATTTTTTATGACATCAAAAAAAGTGTATAGTTCTCAATCGTAGTCGGGACGTTCTTTCAAACATCCCTGTCGCTAAGTCGACCATTAACCTGAGTTGCAGTTCAGAATAATTTTATCATTATTCTATATATATATATATATGCTCTTCTATATGAATAAAGCACTCTGGTGGATGGGGAATTTGTGTGTAAATGAATATATCGCTTAAATTCGACCTTACTGACCTACCAGTCGCGTGGCATAGAAATATGATACCGGCCTCCGGATCTGAAGCGAAGGTTTCAATCCTACCACGTGACACTGGGTGGGATAATGGATAGTCTATAGCCACACTGATTAGTTGTAATACAACGAAACAACTATCCGTGGATGACACGATTATATAAATATTATTCAGACATTTTTTCTTTCTTCTTATTATTTTCCGTCCTTTCTTTTTCTCTTTATCTCTCTTTTTCTTTTTTTTCCCTCCCCCTCCTTCGTTCATCACTACTGCCCCCCATTCTAAGTTCTTCTATCCACAAGTCCCTCTTTCCCGCGGTCAACGGACATGGGTGTAGGGCCAGGGTATTCTCCAAATTCGGGCAAAACCGTTTAAAATTTCAGGCAAATCAAGATCAGTACCCACCTAAACAAAAGGTTTCCATACACCAATGACAACAGGACTCACTGAAAATATCTCAGCAATCATCAGCTTCTTCGATTAGATTTTCGGAGACGCAAAAAAAATGAGGCCACATTCTGCAAGTATTATACGATTAAGTATCGAAAAAATATATTTTACACGCTTGAATCGAAACAAAAAAAATCATTGGTTTCTCTTTCTTCTAAGACAGCATCATTGTTATACATGTTCTGGGGCATCGGGACGAGACACCAAAATTTACTCAGCCATTCGATATTTGCTTTACGTTCTCCACAACAAAAAATCCTAATCTGCCGTTCCATCCTGATTATTCAAATGAACTATGTGCAAATAGCAGTTGCAAAGTTGGGGAAAAAACGCAATAAAGTTTGAATCGAAGGGTAATTATCAGATGTCGAAATCCCATAAGGTGCGGGTCACTGGCTCTTACAATAATATATGAAAAGTATCCTTCTTCATAGAAAGCAGTTACTTGCTAAACCAAATCACATGCAATGTACTCTAGGCTATATAAAATTGCAGTCGGATATTTTGACTTCTTTTATATTTTTTATTTTTTGCAAATATAAATTTTTAAGAGGCACACATTGTCAAATCTGAATCTAAATACGCTCTTTGCATTGCAAATAGCTTATTAACTCATTTTTGCCCTCTCTTACCCACGGGCATTTGCCCACACTCGAATGGACATTAATAAACAGAGCATGAACTTGACTAATGGATTTGGGTGCTAGGTAAGTAAGTAGTGGACTTAGTTATAACTTCTACGAAGAAAAGAATCGGATTTCGATCGAAAGCAGATTGAATACCTACACAGAATCAAGTACTTGTAATACAGAAATAAACGAGAAAGTACTCGGAGACGGCATACCTCTACCAACGCTATTGTCAGGGGATGTAATTCTGCATGGATCTGCCCCGAAATTCCATTGCTTCTTCTGTATTCTATCACCTGATCTTTCATAAAATTTAATTGAAATTCATCGTGAAATTCGGAAATATCGTATGGACAGACATGGTGATATTGTTTTTTATGGACACATAACTACAACGTTGGTGAGATATCAAGAACCTTTGGAAATATTGTGGGGACAGTCATGATGCATGACCAGAATCAGAAAAATATACATCTCTATCAAAAATTCCTGGATCCGCTCCCGAATATAATCACTTCATCTTTTGATCATTACCCAGCCTTTCATTTGAATTCATTGAGCACTTTCGGAGATATCGTGTAGATAAACAAGCAGACGGACAAAATGACAAATAGGCAAAAGAACGTGTCTAAAAGCATAAACCCCGGCAACTCTGCAGGCAGATGTAATAAGCAAACATAGAGACGTATATACGCTTTATTCACACATGTATGTGTGTATGTCTATAATGAGGTGTATTATTTCACATACATACATACGTACATACACGATCTCATGTACACCAGATTATGACGAATAGGTGAAATTACCTAATAAACGGATTGTATTTGTTATTTTGTAAAATAAAGTTTAATTTCATTTGGATTGAATGAACTTCTGATCGTACAAAATAGTTGTTTAATATCTTTGTTTAGATTGCATAAACCTTTAATTAAATCAAAATGGTGGACTTATTTATTTTTTGTAAACAAATTAAAAGTTGGTATTTACTTTTCATGATATAAATTTTTGATTGTAAAAAAATAATCGTCTTATATCCTTGTTTAGATTAGATAAGTATTTGATCAAATTGAAACAACGTAATTATTTATTTTTTGTAAAAGAAAACGTTAAAATTTCGCTTTGATTAAATAAACTTTTGAACGCACAAAACAGTTGTTTAATATCCTTGTTTTGATTGCATAAACCTTTGATTAAATCAAAGCTTCGTACTTATTTATCTTTTGTAAACTAATTAAAAGTAGATAGTTACTTTTTATAAAATGATCTTTTGATTGAAAAAGAATGATCATTTCATATTCTTGTTTTGACTAAATAAAACTCTAATCTAAATACAACTGCGTAATTATTTATTTTTTGTAAAAAAAATCTTAAAATTTTGCCAATCTGGTAATCTCATCAATAGGGCGGAACAGACATACTGATTTTCGATATTTCTTAATCTATATGTACATAGATCCGCGTTGAATGGCATTTATTCTCATATTTTCTTTCTGCTCGCTCTCCAGGATCCAGACTTCCTATGATGCTGCTATCATTTTATGGTTTCTCCTAAAATCAATTTATATATATATATATATGTATATATATATATATATATATATATATATATATATATATATATATATATATATATATATATATATATATATAAATGGCTCTTGTAGACTGTGGAAAAGCCTTTGATTCAATAGGACACACGGCAGTCTTCAACTGAATGCGAGAACAAGATATAAATGAGAATAATATGAAAGTAATCGAGAATATACGGCTCTGCAAGAATGAGACTCCATAAAGATACGAACAGGATAACGATTGGGAAAGGAGTAAGACGAGTGCATATAATATCACTAAGACGATATGCAACGAGACTTGAAAGCAGCCTCTGTAAAACAGACATGGAAAAAGATGGAGAGCAAGCATTGATGGAGGATATTTGAACATTGGTATCGCATTGATATCAGAAACTACAGGTGATCTTCGAAACATGCCAACTGATCTATATAGAGAGAGCTAAAATGGAGTTAAAGACGATCAAATTAATGACAAAAGTAATTTTCAATGATGAAGAACCAAAAAAGACTATAAGAATAGAGGGTGAAGTCTTAGAAGAGATAAGAAATACATTTATTTTGGTCGGACGTTAAAGGTAGAGAAAGATCATAGAATAAGATAAGACAGCGCATTACGGTTGACTAGAAAGCATTAGGTATGAATAGGGAATACTATGAAATAAATAACTAATGTGCTTAAAACGTAAAGTATATAAACAATGCATATTATCAGCTATGACATACTGTTGCGAAACCTGGAAACTTACAAAACCACTCAAACAGAGGGCAATGTTTGGAATAACATCTAAAGATATAAAAAAGATTAAAAAGAATACTAGAGAGTACCACAGTGACGGGGAATTGTACAAGTAATTAAGCAACAAAAATTGATGTGAGCAGGACATAAAGCGAGAAGAAAGGACAAAAGTTGGGGCAAAGGCTAGCTGATTGGTGCCTATAGGACATAAAATGCAGTAGGAAGAGACCAGACAGAAAAGTTTGTCGGTAAGACATGTCAAAGCTCAGTGAATCATGGAAGAAGATGGGAAAAGCTTTTGTCCAGCAGTTACTGATGATGATGATCTTATATATATATATATATATATATATATATATATATATAGAGAGAGAGAGAGAGAGAGAGAGAGAGAGATGGTCAAATATTATATCTATCTGTCTGTCTAGATGAGTATCCGTTACGCTGAGTAAGCGAAATTATTTGAGAATTAAACTCCATATTTATTTCATTTTAATTTCATGTAAAATTTTGATAAAGAATAATAGTTGTTCTTATCTTTGTTTTGAGTAAATAAAGCTTCGATCAAATTTATTCCTTTTTTGGAGAAGGAAAAATAAATGTGTAAATTTAACTTTTATATATGCATTCTAGTATAGGAAAAAACCCTTATGTAAGTAAATACATGGTCGTGTGTGTGTTTGTGTGTGTGTTTGTATGTGCATGTGCATGTGTGAAACGGTAATACTTAACCAATTTAACCATGATGTACAGCTGGTTATATGGGATGACTAAAAATACATGCAATTGATATTTGTCCCGTCTTGTCTACCGTACTTCCATCAATGAACGTGACCCTTTACGCTGACCTCCGCGAGCGATTGCAATAATATTTGTGCCAATAACTGACAAATGCCATACCACTGGGAATATATAGGTTTTAATGCTTCTCATTGCAAGACGCTGACAAAGAGGTAGTAACTTTATTGCCATTTTATTGAGAAGGCCGGTGTGTGTGCGTTTCGAACAATCCAGGAACCTTTTAAGTGATAAGGGCAACGCTCGCCTCCCTAGGGTTGGCAGAACAACATTCGTTGTCATGGTAAATTTTTTTATCACATCCACAGAACTTGCGGAATCAGATGGTAATCGGCATTATAGAAAGAAAAAAACTTTTCATGGCGTCGTGACATCACACATAACTTCCCAGTGGGGCTTCGTTCTGACACTTATTGCAATTGCCTAGTCAAAAGGGTAAGTGAAAGTGAAAGTGAAAGTAAAGATGATGATACAAGTGCAAATGTCGTTATACATGACGCAAATGTCGTTATACGTGACGGGTATGATTATGATCAATACGTGTGATGTTTTGTTGCAACGGACTCAGAAATTCTGATTGAGAGGCAGTGCCGACTGCTGCTCTTAGGCCACCGTCATTTCATCCAATCATCTTTACATGAACAAAGATGCTGCCATTCACACAACGGGTCACATTTCGTTTGGTCGTCTATCTCCTGCATTTCTACTATTGATTGCTTCTACTCGATACGAGTGTACTGACTCTTAAGATAGCACACTGTTATATGTCGTCAAGGAAGTAGCGTGTGTGTGAGAAAGATTCTGATGTACAAACCGGTCCCAGCTTGGCAAGTTGTTCTAGTAATAGGCTGAGACGGCAGCTGAACAATCTTGTTGTTTCTTACTGCACCTGTAATTCTAAGATGGTCACCCATCTGAGTAATAACTAGACTAAACGTAGCTTAACTTTGGTGATCTTACGAGAGCCTGTGTATTCAACGCGATTTTTGCTATAATGCAATAACAATGTTTTTGACGAAACAAGTGATAGTACATATCTGTTGATAGGAAATTTTCCTCTTTTATCAAATCTCATTGAATCTCGGAGAGGCTGCGGGAGGAGCTAAGCTCTTGGGTCCCAAAATCTGTATCTACACCCCTGTTGTCCATCCAGCATAGTTATTTTTATTTTTCTGAATAAATTTTTTATCATCAGCTTTAGACAAAATGATCATAGTCGACTACCAAAACTTCACTCGGATTTTGTAACATGTGGTGTTCGGGATGCTTCAAGGCAGATAGGTTAAAATCATGAGAAAATACTTCTTCAGAGTTCTTATCTGAGTTTTTTTATAGTTAAGACATCATATTTTTTATAGAAAGTAGCTCTAAAAAATACACTGAAGAGAACGAAGCCACTGCAAACAGATAAATGTCCAAACCTCTACAACACTATAATTTAATGATTCCTACGTGAAGACTACAGACTTGAATAAGAAAAGCCTGGATGTAGAAAGAAAAAAAGAAGCGATTTTATAATAGTAGTAGTAGAAAAAGAAGAAGAAGAAGAAGAAAAGAAGAAAGAGAAGAAGAAGAAGAAAAGAAGAAAAAGAAGAAGAAGAAAAAGAAGAAGAAGAAAAGAAGAAAGAGAAGAAGAAGAAGAAGAAGAAGAAGAAGAAGAAAAGAAGAAAGAGAAGAAGAAGAAGAAGAAGAAGAAGAAGAAAAGAAGAAGAAGAAAAAAAAGAAGAAGAATAAAAGGAGAAGAAGAAGAGAAAGAAGAAGAAGAAGAAGAAGAAGAAGAAGAAAAAAAAGGAGAAGAAGAAGAAGAAGAAGAAGAAGAAGAAGAAGAAAAAATGAAGAAGGAGAAGAAGAAGAAAAAAGAAGAAAAAAAAGGAGAAGAAGAAGAAAAAGAAGAAAGAGAAGAAGAAGAAAAGAAGAAGAAAAAGAAGAACAGGAAGAAGAAGAAGAAAAAGAAGAACAGGAAGAAGAAGAAGAAGAAGAAGAAGAAGAAGAAGAAGAAGAAGGTACGAGCTCCTCATAAAGGTTAGTGCTCAATTTAACTAGTAACATGAGACAAAAGTAGACATCTTGGATGGTAAACATTTGTAATGAAAATATTGTTAATGGATTAAATGTTACAGCATCGATTCTGTGACTTCTCTAACAAGTACGTATTCTAAATCTCTAACTTCAAAAGATGTGTTGGTTACTGATATGAGCTCGCCTGCAGTGACCTCGTAGAATTTAATTTATCGAGTTCCTGTTTTTTCAATTCTCCATCTACAATATTGCTGTTACAAATGTACATTATTTTAATGTGGGCGTACGTTTGTGGATGTGGGACAGTATAGATATATGTAGACAGTGTACGCATACACATACCTATGCATAAGTGTGAACTTATGCACACATCCACACATACAACCACATTCACACATTCACTCACATAAATTATGACTCACTTACTTTTTATAAGACGAAGAATGTAGTTGTTGAGGTCCTTGGGGTTTCCTTTTTTGTGTAGAAGCATTATGATTGCTGTGTTCCAGTTTTTCGGGACTTTACTCTGTTTTAGACATAAGTTGAATAGAAAAGCTAGTTTCTTGTTGACGATCTTACATGCTTTTTTGAGTATCATCGTGGGAGACTTTAACGCACAGGTAGGACAGGGAGAAGAAAATGCGTTGGGAAATTTGGATACAAAAAACGGAACGAAAGGGGTGACGGTCTTGTAAACTTTGCAACTGCAAACAACTTCAAGATCATGAATACATTCTTCAAAAAGAAAATCAATAGAAAGTGGACTTGAAAGAGCCCCAACTACGAAACCAAAAACGAAATAAACTACATCCTAAAGGACAGAAGCGATACCATCAAAGACATTCAAATTCTAAACCAAGTAAACATAGGAAGCGACTGTAGAATGGTAAGATGTAAGATGCAAGCGAACACCAATAAAGAACGTAGAAAATTGTTCCACACCAAACAGCAACTAATGAACGTACCAAACCCTTCAAACTAGAATTGAAGAACAGATTAAAAATACTTACTGATGAGAACGACAGGAACATCAACGAACTCCAGAGCAAACTAACAACCTCTCTAATAGAAACTGCTGCTCTGCTCACACCAAGAAACACAGACCCTTAGTAAAATCTCTGACAAAACCAAGAAACTCATTGAAAAACGCAGAAACCTCAAACCACCAACAACAACAACAAGGGAAAAAATAGAGGAGATCGAACTAAACAAAACAATCAGAAAGAAACTAAGAGAAGACAAAAGAAGGTATACGACAGTAATCATCGAAACCACTCTCCAACGTCCGGGTTTTAAAGCAATAAACAAAGCTTCCAGTATAGGACAGAAACAAATAACGAGCATACTCGAAGAAAACGAAGACATAACAAGAGACAGAGACAGAATTGTCGAACGTGCCCAAGAATTCTACCAAGACCTTCAAGACACGGGCAGCAAAACAACGATTGGGATACGCAAGACATACACAATCAGTTCGAGGACTTCCCAGAAGTTACACCATGGGAAGTTAAACAAGCCATCAAACAGACAAAAAAGGAAAAACTCCTGGACCAGATAACATCACCATTCTTAAGTACCAGTTTTCAACTCCCATAACCAAACCATACAGGTAGAATTTCTTTTTTGTTTGAATACTTAACAGCAGTACTTATATATATATATATATATATATATATATATATATATATATATATATATATATATATATATATATATATACAAAACTATATTATAAGAACATACACAAATGCACATATGTATATGTGGCAATGACCATACATACGTGGGGTTTTGCACACACACACACACGCATTCATGGGAGAGGGAGGGAGTATTTTTTTTCAATATAGCAACTTGGTGCATTTCATCTTAAAGCAAAGACAATTGAGCAGGATCGTATGAAACAAAGTAAACTGGCTTCAAAACATCAAAGACAATATTTCCGGTGATTTGGTCAAGGCCTCAACAGAAATTCCTATTTAGACGGAATGAAAGATTAGCACGTAGAAGGAGACCGAAGTAGACGATGTTGAATAGATGAAAAGGTTAATCAAAGGCAGACGACAGTGTGGTAAAAATTGAACATGGGAACTGTAGAGAGAAAAAATGTATGAAAAGGAATTCAAAAAGAAATCCAGGAAGAGATAGGCGTTGCAGAAAAAGTAATAAAGAGAAAGTGACTCTGTTAGATATTAGTCTCTAGTTCACCCGTGCTGTGAAAGTGATAGCATGGGCTTGGAGAATAGCGTTCTATTGACCAAGAATGGATTTTTATTGTTTTGTCTTTTGGGAGGGGGTTGGGGGATATTACTGTTTATATTTGCATTATTGTTTGAATTCAGCATTTTCATTGTCATCAGAACATAAAATTCTATTTTACAACGTCAGTTTCGTCCCTCAGCGTGGAAGAGAACAAAAACACATTGATAATTAGTATATGTGCGCATAATTAAGGTAGAAGCGTTTCGTAAATGAACCGAAAGTGATATTTCAAATACATTGATTCGAAAGAGACGTTGACAGTGATAGGTTTAGGAGAGAGGGACTGTTTCCTGTAATAACGTTCAGAATGAGACATAGTTTATTTACTGTAAAAGAGAGAGGGGGAGAAGAGAGAGGGCGTTTAGACACAAGAGAGAAATGATACGGAAAAATAATTTTTTTTTTCTAAGGAATTTTATTGGCTTTATTTTGAATCAATCAGATTTCATATTTGTTGTTTGTTTTGTTTTGTTTTCGGCATACGTATTACTTTATTTAATTTTCCATTGGAGATATTTTTGTCTTCATGGTCAACTCCATTTTCAAACTGAACGAGGAACGTTAAAAAAAATTGTTCGGAAGTGTTTTGATTCAAAGGAAATTTGCAACAAAAATGAAGATAGAAGTGATGGAAATATGAGACAACAAAGTGATTAGTTGAGGAAAAAGAAGAGAATGAGATGGAATGGTTCTCAGATTGATAACTGGATGGAAGAGGGAGAGGAGATTCGACACACATAATAATAATCAATAAATAAGTATTTTTGTTTATTTCTTTCCTGTGAACTTACTACTTTATTTGATTTTTGGTGATATTCCGTTTTCAAACTGAATTAGGAACGTTACAAAATTTCTTAAGAATTGTTTTGACAGGACACAATCGTTTGAGCAAATTCAGTCGAGAAGAAGAAATATATGTGCTCATCATTACCGTGCTACGAGTGATATCATTAAAGCAGTAAATAATGATCAATGTGTTTTTATACTTTGTCTTTCTGAAAGATGCAACTGGCGTAGTGAAAGTGAATCTCATGTTCTGAAGACTTGATAAAAATGCTAGATTTAAAGAACGATAAAATAAAAAGTATTGAGGTGAATTCATTAAAAACAAGAATGAGCAGGTCTGGATAGTCACTAAATAGAAACCATCTCGTGACCAATGTCTTTTGGCAGCAGGCTGTGTTGGGGATGATCAATTAAAATATTGGAAAAAAGGGGTGATCGATGAATAAGTTACTTCTCTCGCCTTTTGTTGGGAAGTAATGACTGAATAGTCCAATTTGAAAAAAAAATAAGCATGAACGCTGCCGGACATAAACTGAGAGTCCAATTTGGCATAAACTTACATGTTGTATATACATCCCTACGTCTCATTAAGAACCTGGGGTTTTTTTTGGGGGGGGGCAGTTGGAAAAAAAGTATCTTTTACCTATAGGTAGTAGTCCTTTAATTTCAGTCGTGCAGCCTGTGTGCACGTGAGGGTGAGGGTTGCCAATTCAGATGGAAGGATTTGGTTTTATTGTTTAACATCCGTGAGCACAGTACTGACAATATTCAGATTCTTTTCAAATTTGTTTTTCACGTTTTAACATCTAGTTTTGTCGATGGGACGGATTTTCTTTTTCTAATTTATCTTCTGTTTACTAACGTTAGAGCATTGTGCAAATAGTGTAAACTGCTAGCCGCTGTGGAAGATTAATATAGATTTGAATAGATAAGAGCAAAACAGAATAACCCAGTTGTGTGAAAGGGTATGAAAATCTGGGGGAAATAAGGGAGGTTTCATTTATTCAAGAATATACCAGTAAAAGTTGGTGTGTCTATTATTTGATCGTGCGTCTGATAAGCTGTAAAATACGGTAAGTCATTCTGAGAGAAACAGTAGAGTTATTTTTTTTTTTTTTTTTGAAATTCCAGATAATATATATCCGTAAGAGTACGATACAAGGAAACGGTTGGGAATTCGTGTCTGATGGAAACAATGTCCCGGAAGATGAAGAAATGAGTCAAGGACTCGAAGGTGCTATTCTACAAATGTCAGAAGGGTTCATCTGTGGAATCCCTTTTTTGAGGCACCAAATGAGTTCATATTAAAAGGTTAAACGAACAATGAGTTGATGAAAGAAGCAAGATAAAAACTAAATGTGTCTGGTGAGTCACACTATAGAAACCGTTACGGGTCCAACGTTTTTGGCAGCATGATGAGTTGGGGGTGATAAATCAAAAATATGGGAAAAAGAGCTATCGCCTTTTTATTTGACAGAGATCATTAAAAAGAGCCTGGTTTTAAAAAGAAATGAGCGTGAATGCTGCCCGACACAAACCAATTTAGGATAAAGTTACATAGCAAAACGAACAACTCACTCAAAAGAAAACATTCAAGGGAGGATTTTTCTCTAGAAAAGAAAAGGAATGGTTTTATAGACATAATTGGACCAGTTGTTTAGATCTCAAGTCCCGAACCCCATTAGATACATATACAGCCAAACCAACTTAAAAAAGGGAGAAACCTGTGTTGATGTTGACTGACAGTTTTGATTGACGGTTTCTGATAACGATTACATCTTTTTCCTCATTATCATCCTAGTATGGACCGTGTGGCAGAATTTCCGCCTGTGGCAAATCTATTGTTTCAAAGAGACAACAGTTTTCGTGACTATCTGTGTCAGTTCGTGACACAAATCAAACATTTGAATACTGGTCGATGAAAGAGCATCTCCATTGTTTTTGTAGTTTCAATGCCACCCAGAATGGTTTCTTCGTTTTTTTTCCAAAAACAAGACTCTTCCAGTGAATGCTGACATTTACTCCAAAGTTCCACAACCGACATCTTTTTTTTTTTTTAACTTAATCATATCACTGAGTTTTCAATAACTAAATGTACCACAAAAGATAGGAATTCAGGAGCTTTTTTTAATGGCGTGAACTTGATCCAGAATTAATCTCGAACAGATCTAATCAAAAACCATCTACCAAAACCATAGACATAGGTTTTTTTCCAGTTTTCAAATCAGTCTGGTTGACTGGTTTGCTGGCTATGGGTGTTACGCGCGTACAGACCGAGCCATTGAACACAGAAGGCTGAAAATCTAAACATTTACTCCTTCTTATGTCTAGTTTTTGCTGTTTAAATACACCCCCTTTAAAATGTTTTTTAGGGTTCAATTTTCAATGTAAGTTTATATCAAATTGATCCCTCAGTTCTTGTCCTGCAGTATTTGCGCTTGATTTGGAAAAATTCAGACTTTTTGGTGGTCACATAAGGTGAGAGAAGTGATTTATTCATTTTTTTCAATTTGTAATTAATCACGCCCGACAAGGCTTGCTACCGAAAGACGTCGGTCAGTTTCCATGGAATCATTAACCAGGCCTGCTATTCTGTTATTTGCAACCAATATCAGACTTTTATTTCATAATTTGTTTCTCAAAACCAGGAATCAACAATGGATCTCGGAATAGAATGGAATTAAAATTATGAATCTTTGATTTGTGATGCCAAATAAATTGAATTTGTTTTCACGAAATTTCTTTAGAAGGAAACAGCGTTGATTTTTTTTTCAGGGCCTGCATTCAGCAGGAAGTGGCAATGCTCGATTAGTCAACAGGGAGGAATAAGGACCAGATGATCCGACTTCAAACTCCAACTAAGGCATGAATCTGAACCCAGATCCCACCCAAATTATGGGCAAAGTAGCGACACCACCCTGGATGCTGGTCGCCTTTAAGTCTGTTTTCACATGACGCAAAAAAAGATATTTGTGATATGTGGAGTCTGGGCAAGGACGGTTGTTGCCGTAGCCAGCGTAAGGACACTTACTACATTTACCAAGCAGATAAAAAAATAAAGTGAAAAGCAACAAAATAAGATGGAAACTATTTTTGAAGCGTGTATATCAATTTGCTCCATAGTACTCATGTTTATATATACGCTTATTGGTTTGTTAAATTTATATTGAATATTCATTTTTTTTGGCAAAGAAGAGACCTTAAGATAGCACAGTACATCCAGGAAAAGACAAGAGTCATGGACATCATAGAATCCATTAAAAAACTAAAATGGCAATGGGCTGGCCATGTTGCACGAATGGTGGACTACCGATGGTTATCACGACTCATGACATGAATCCCACTAGATCACATGCGGAATCAAAGCCGGCAGAATAATAGAGGGAGAGACGAGCTAGACAAATTCAGAACGTACTGGCTCCGCGACGCCCAAGATAGACAAGTGTGGTGAATCCTGGGGAAGGTCTATGTCCAACGACAGAGGTTGAAAGACTGATGATGATCCTGTTTTAATGAATACTCTCTGTAAACTAAGACTCATACTGATAATTGAAATGGCAACGCTTTCTTCTACATTGACCTTGAAAACAGTGCAAACACGTGACATATTGTTGCATCCTAAAATCAAGATACTTTAAATCCCTTTCGAGGGAAGATCATGGAACGTTTTAATTACTGTTCTGAGACGTCAGCATTATGGCTCGATCGTAATAAAAAGTCATTATTTCTGAAAAGCTTTTAGTCTGATGTTGATAGCAAATTCAACAAACAATTTGTGTGTAGGATTCAAACCAAAACCAAAAGAAACTTGAGCTGCATTTCAACTATGTATTACACAGTGCAACTTCTTGAAAGAAGAAATATTATATTATATATATAGAAGTAGAATAAATTTTATTAGTTTTTTAACATTGCCGGGTAATCATCTATGAACGGGGACTTACGTTTCCAGCCTGCTCTCTGTTACTTTACTGTCTCGTTGTTTCCTAATCATGTCTTGTAATTGTTCTCTCGTCAAAAGATTCCTTGGGTGTCTCTATTCAATACACTTTTACAAAAATAGCGTCCAGTTTTCTTGGAGAGAATAATTCAGATTTGTTCCGTTTCCCCAGAACATAGAACTAGAAAGATATAGATATATTGACATCTTTGTGTTTTAGCTATCATATAATCCAAGGATTATCTTCTTTCTACAATTGGATTAACCTTATATCTTATAAGATGACTGTTCAATTTTTTCATTCCATATTTCAAAGTTATGTTTGAATATGTTTCGCAAAACACCGAGCAGCGAAATTTTTGGTGTCTATGACAGGGTGCTGGAGAGTTTTCGGTCCAAATAAGAAAAAAATGATCTAGAAACGAATTTAAAAATATTTCCAAGGGACCCTGCGAATACTCACTTTACAATATAAACGAACACTCTTTCTAGCTACAGTGAAAAAAATAACGCTCAGATTGTGGAAATTGGCTGGGGCTTAAAACTGACATCGCTTCGAAGGCCGGAAGCTGATAGCTTTTCTAAAGCCAAGAACTTACATCTTTCCTGAGGCTGGGAACTGACATTGTTTCTAAAGCCGAGAACTGATAGCTTTTCTAAAGCCGAGAACTGACATCATTTTTAAAGACGGGAACTGATAGATTTTCTGAAGTCGGGAACTGACATCGTTTCTGAGGCCAAGAACTGGTATTGTTTCTGAAGCCAAGAACTGACATCGTTTCTGAAGCCGAGAACTTACATCATTTCTGAGGCCAAGAACTGGTATCATTTCCAAAGCTGAGAACTGACGCCGTTTCTAAAGCCGAGAAATTTACAGTGCCTCCTCATAAATCTTTGTGCGTACAGTCAGTTCCATTGAACTGCACAATGTACGCACTTTCATACCCCTTCATTCAATTGAATTCCCATTACCAAAATGATGTCGATCATATAAACTCTTTATCGAACATTAATAAAACAAATTACCTCTTTCTTTTTGTTTGACTACCATATCCTCATACGCTCTCCATCGTCGGGAATCCATATTTGATTAATTAGCTCCATTCATTAATTTGCTCGTTTTTCGAGTTGGTAAAGCAACAAGAACAAAAGAAATGAAACATTATTTGCATAAAATTCAAAGGTTTGGCCAACAGAGTATTCAATAATTTTCAACTGATTTTTATGCCCAGCATTCTCTGAAATGTAGCTTAGTGGTTATATTATCGGACTGGAGGTTTATTGGATGCTAATTTTTTTTTCTCTTTCCATGTGTGGCCAGTGTTATTTTCTGATTGATTGTGTCTGAGATGTGTAGGATATGTCAGCCATTCCCTTGAAACTTTGCTTTGGCTGTCAGAACAGTGATAATTTGAAATCAACTTTTTTTTTTAATTGGACAATTGTTCATTTTTTATTAAATAAAGTAATGAAAAAAATCATCCCTGCATATCACTATCCTGGCTCCAAAAGCAAAGTTTGGATGGAATAATCGCCATTTTCTATACTTTCTACAAATAACCAATCAGGGAATAACACTCAATACCTAGGAACGAAAATTGTGTTGCGTGATGTAATTCATCAAATGTCTGTCAGTCTATTTGTACGTGACTGCTTAACTCAGGAGCTACAAAACATTATCTTGTGAAATTTTCTGTCTATTTGGTAATTATGGGACACTTTTTGAAGACCCCTCCATTATATCAGCTTTCACGCAGATAAATATGACCCTCTATCGATTAATATATCTATTTTACCATAATTCATCGACCTTTTGTGAACCCCTGCCGCATCCCCGGATGTGCAGATAAAATGTAATCCAAAATTTCGTGTTGGTTATGATTTTCAAATAAAGTATGATCCCTTGATTGCATATCGAAAACCCATGATCTCATATTGTAGCTGGAGGCCAAATTTAGCCCCATATAGGCCTTCAACAGGAACTTACTAATCCGTGGGGGGTAGATAGTATTATCAGAGGTTATGAGATAGTAAAACATTTTTTTCTTCTCGATATTCATTATTTTGAAATTCTCTGTAAATTTCAGCCAGTATTAAGTTTTGATAGGCCATTGTATATTGTATCCCCACCCACTGAAAACCCATTTGGTGGATGGGGTGATATTTTAGAAAAAAAAAAGTACAACATTTCTTCTAAACATAATTAGGAGTTTTGCAAGTATCTCTGTTCATCGGCCACAGAACGATCTAGTTGCTACGTACGGCACTTGGTATTCCCTGACGGTCACCTATCTGCGTAATGACCAGGCTCGAGGTTCCTGAACTTCGATGATCGTATGAGGACCGGTGTATCCAAAGGCCATATATCCCTGTTCGCTCAATAATAGAATAGTTTTAATTGATGAAAAGTTCGCAGCTAGAAATGTCCGATTAGCATTCATGATAATTCGAGGATGTTCGAAACTTGACAAAGAACAAATGCAACTTTCGAACCGAAAATGCAAAAGACTTTAGTGATTTGTTTTATTCATTACAATAGATTCAAACCGACAACATCTCCTCTCCTCTCCTCTTCCTTCCTCGAATGTTTCGTCTATGCACCGTAAATTACGCGATAAGTGATTAGCATTTTCAATGAAGATGGTTCATGGTCGAGTAATTTCTTCAAAATCCAGCCTGTTCTCGTGGTTGATTCTCGTCTAGAGTTTTAGTAATCCGG
This sequence comes from Thysanoteuthis rhombus, assembly GCA_963457665.1. Taxonomy (NCBI): domain Eukaryota; kingdom Metazoa; phylum Mollusca; class Cephalopoda; order Oegopsida; family Thysanoteuthidae; genus Thysanoteuthis; species Thysanoteuthis major. The sequence continues at coordinate 14,828,897 of OY735229.1, read as the reverse complement.
TTGGTGATGATCTCAACCTTACATGGAGAGATCACAAGACAGCAGAGTATATAAG
>OY735229.1:14771342-14823842 GCA_963457665.1 Thysanoteuthis rhombus | reverse complement strand
TCCAATCAATGGATAGGCGAACAAGGAAACTTATGACGATGCATAAAGCATTACATCCTAGGGATGATACAGATAGGCTATACGTTAAGAGAAAAGAAGGTGGTAGGGGGCTCATCAGCATAGAAGATTGTGTCCAGAGAACTAAAGTAGTCCTAGATAGGTATGTGCAAACAAATAGTGAAGAAATCATAAAGAGCGCGAGGGATAGTGCGACAAACAATAAAGTAGAAAACAATGGAACAGTACAGCAAACTAGAAAAGAAAAGTGGGAAGGGAAAAAATTGTACGGCGAGTTTAAAAGACAGATAAAAGATATAGCAGACGAGAAATCATGGACGTGGTTACGAAAGGGAAACCTTAAGAGAGAAACAGAATCGCTCATCATGGCAGCCCAAAACAAAAGCATAAGGACAAACTACATAAAAGCAAAAATCGACAGAACACAGACAAACAGCAAATGCCGCATGTGCGGTGAAAGAGATGAGACAGTAAACCACATAACTAGTGAATGTAGCCAACTCGCCCAGAAGGAGTATAAGCATAGACACGATAGAGTAGCAACGATGATACACTGGGAACTAAGTAAACAAATGGGATTCAACCATGGGGAAAAGTGGTATCAGCACAAGCCAGAGGCAGTTTTGGAGAATGACAACCACAAACTACTGTGGGACTTTGACATCCAAACTGACCACCTCATCCAGGCAAGAAGGCCGGACTTAGTAATAGTAGACAAAAAAAGGAAGGCCTGCCAAATAGTAGACGTTGCTGCACCTGCAGACCATAGAGTAAAAAAGAAGGAGGGTGAAAAAAGGGAAAAATACCAGGACCTAGCAAGGGAGTTAAAGAAAATGTGGAACATGAAAACCAGGGTAGTACCGGTCATAGTGGGAGCACTAGGAACTGTCCCCAAAACGCTGAGGGAGAGACTGGAGGAGATCGGGATTAGGGGGAGGATAGAGACCGTACAGACCACAGCACTGCTGGGCACTGGACGGATACTGAGGAAGGTGCTAGAGATATAAGGACTGCAACGAATCGTAGCTCTGTCATGATATGCGAAAGAGAGAGGAGACGTTAGCTGAAGACCTGGGGAGACTTATTGTCACTCAGCCTTCAGCGATAACCACTGGGCAACCGGTGTGAAACTGTAAATCGCAGAATTACTGCGATCTATGAGTACTAGGAGAGGAGGGCTGGAGACTTGAGGAGACTTACTGTCACTCAGACTCCAGCGGTTACCACCAGGCAACTGGTGTGAGATTCCAAATAATAATAATAATAATAATAATAATAATAATAATAATAATAATAATAATAATAGTTATGTTGTGCGAAATGTTCAATTTTTCCCTGCTACAAAAGCGCGTGTGCTTTGAATGCTTGTGCAAATATAAATTTGAAAGTGATCCAAAATGATCTTGCCACTGCACAGTACGTATCTGCGAGGAAAATGTCACTGCTGCCAAACCTACGACCTTGGAATCCTGCTCCTATCCGTGCAACCTCAGATGACCTTCGGAGGTTAACCCTTGCTTTAGGGTGGGATTGGCCCTGAGCAAGCTGGCCCAACTTCTAAACCTCAGTGCGCAAACTGGAGGGAAATAGCCCCGCCATTCATGATTCTACTTCAGAGGTCATCCCTCCCCAAAATCTTCGCTGGTGAAGCCAAGCCATTCGCTCATTCATCAATCATTCCAAATGGAACTTCATTTTTAATAAGCATAATAATAATAATGATATATCATCATACTTATGATTATCAGTGAAACTATAAAAATCAATTACTATATTATTACAAGTTATTATTATTTTGTTTCAACTTCCTGCGATGGTTACAAAACGTGTGTGTGCACGTACATATGTACAGCCCATATAGAACTATGATCATGATTTTTGTGTGTAAATATATTTTAGCTTAGCATAAATAAATCTTGAAAAAATTCTTTTTTTTCTCATAAAAAATATTGTCTAGATAACTATATATCTGAATTCATATTCCTATCTTTTATTTTACTTCACAATATTTTTATGATTCAGTTTCCATTTCATCATGCAGACAAACAGAAAATCACAAAGACCACCACACACACTCACACGTGAAGAGACAATCTCGATGGACTGGCGATCGTGTTTGCATGCATATCTCGCAGCCATAGCTTTTCAGAAACATTTTTCCCTTTTCCAATCAAAAGAAGACAAACACTAGAAATATTGTTTTGTATTATCAGCCAATCGACACATGTAATCACACGATATTAATAATGAAAAACAGAGGAAGGAGTTAGCCTCAAGAGAGTCTCTAACCCACCCCCCATCGTCGCTGACTGCGTTGGGATTAATTGTCCTATTCAACAGCTCCATTTCTTTCAGCACTAAATCAATCGTGTTTTGAACTTTCAATGCATAAGCAAAAAATCTTTACAAAAGTTTAACACTAGATTGTATGCGGTTCTCATTTTCAATAGTGTCTATTTATGCGAATTTAACCATATAATCTTGTTTGTTTGTTTGCGCTCTAATGGGATGATCTCTTTGATTTATCCTCCTATTATGACATGAAAATGAGAATTATGTCATAGAAACTCTTGAGACTTCAAGTTTGATCATTACTCACTAAAACATCTTGAGTTGTTACTTTAAAGAAAGATAAAATGAGGATACTTGAATTGTTAGAAACAAATTACCCAATAAAATATCTTTAGGTTCCTTAGAGCCGATACATAGATAACCCCTTCATTTTGGACGAGTATATTTTAATATTCATATATCTTCCGAGTGCCGCCGTGTATTTTTGTGGTTAGTGTTAACGAATGTTCGTCTTAAATTCTTGCAAATGAAAAACTGGAGCCCATCTGAACTCTGCCTTTAAAAGCAATCCAGGGATCAGTATTTGCATTATATGCACTCTGTGTCCGTGCGCATGCTGGGATCTGAATGCGCATGCTCGCGTGTTTATGCATGTGGGACGTCAAATGCGTTCTTGTACATTAAAGCAACCATCCGTAAATATAAGACAACGGTTGCCAACTTAGATCTTTTCTGGTTTTGCTTCGTTCTGTTTTGAGTTTTTTTTCCTCGAATTTGTGAGTGCTGACGATATTTAGATATATTTTCTTTAATTATTCATGTTTTAAAGTTCATTGTGGCCTACTGAGATGTAATTTGCTTTTTGCTGTTTTTTTGTTTTGTTTTTTGGTTTTTGTTTTGATATGAGAATGACCTCCAGGATGGAGTAATTGAAAGATCATACCCTAATTGGGAATCCTACATGAGAGAGACTCCATTATTCTCCTCTTCTCTGTTGGATATGTGCTCAAAAGGAAATATTCCTTCGTGATGAGATTAGCATTTACATGGTTACCTTGCTTCAAAGTACGATTTCACAATAAAATAAAACTGCTGCGATTTTGAGACACTGATTTACTTCATCCATCATCATCAGCAGCAGCAGCAGCCTTTTTGTCATTGGACATAGACCCTCCCCAAGATTCGGCAGGCCTCTCTATCATGGGCATTGCAGAGCCATACTTTTTTTAATTCATCTAGTTTGTCATGCCATCTTATTTTCTGTCTGCCGAAATTTTGCATATGATCCCTTGGGATCCACCTTGTGAGTCGTGATGTCCAGTGATTGTTTGTTGCAATATGTCCAGTCCATTGCCATTTGAATTTTCGAACTGATTCTATGATATCGCGGACTCCTATTTTTTCTCCAATATACTGCACCGTCTTATGATCTCTCCATGTTGGGTTGAGCATGATTCACTCTTGTGTACCTTGCATGCTTCTCATTTTGAGGATCATTTTTTTGGTTAGATTCCACGTTTCAGCTCCATAGGTGACTATCGGTAGGATACATTGGTTATATACCCTTCTTTTTACGACAAGCAGGATCTGCATGTTCTTGGAAGTCGAGCTTGCTTTACTGAAAGCTTGCCAACCCAGTGTGATTCCTCGCTCTGTTTCTTTTTTCTTTTGGGGATTTCACGGAGATTGCTTGGTATATGGATTCTAGAATTGAATGAATTATCAGATCGATTAAAAATTCTGTCAGGATTAGGAACTGAACATAACATCAATAGGTCACAAGATAGTCAAGTCAGATTCTTTAAGCAAATAAGCATTCTGCAGTATATGTTGTGTATTTCGTCTCTGTATTTTTGTATGGCATTTCTGCAGTCAGTCGTGGGTGTATGGGCGTTGATCAAGTAAGTACAGAAGCATCCACGGAGATTGATAGATATCAGTACACTGTGGGTATATCAGATTTTGAAAGTACACAAATATACTGAATACTTATGAGATGTAGGTAGATTGTTTTGTTTCAGTATCCTAGATGCGAAATTGCATGGAAAGGTGGGAAATAGGCTACAAAACAAATGATTGAGTTTTGGGGCGGATCCATGTACAATTACCTCCTCTAGCTTGCAGTAATACGTCTACACCACATGATATCGCCAAAAGTTGATGAGTGGTAGTTGTATCATTATTATTATCATTATTATTATTATTATTATCATTTGCAATCTCACACCAGTTGCCTGGTGGTATCCGCTGGAGTTTGAGTGACAGCAAGTCTCCTCAAGTCTCCAGCCCTCCTCTCCTAGTACTCATAGGTCGCAGTAATTCTGCGATTTACAGTTTCACACCGGTTGCCCAGTGCTTATCGCTAAAGGCTGAGTGACAATAAGTCTCCTCAGGTCTTCAGCTAACGTCTCCTCTCTCTTTTGCATATCATGACAGAGCTATGATTCGTTGCAGTACTTATATCTCTAGCACCTTCCTCAGTATCCGTGCAGTTCCCAGTAGTGCTGTGGTCTGTACGGTCTCTATCCTTCCCCTAATCCCGATCTCCTCCAGTCTCTCCCTCAGCGTTTTGGGGACAGTTCCTAGTACGCCCACTATGACCGGTAATTATTATTATTATCATTATTATTATTATTATTATTATTATTATTATTATTATTATTATTATTATTATTATTATTATCATCAATCTCACACCAGTTGCCTAGTGGTAACTGCTGGGGACTGGGTGACAGCAAATTTCAAGTCTCCAGACCTCTCCACCCTCTCACTGTCCACACCAGTCCTGTGGATTACGGTCTCACACCAGTTGCTAGGTGGTTATCGCTGAACGCTGAGTGACAGTAAGTCTCCTCGGGTCTCTAGTCCTCCTCTCATATTGTCCTCACCTGTTACAACAGCGCTGTGATTCATGCCGCCTTCACCTTGCTTTTCTTCTTGGCTGTTGGGTCATTGCTACCAGCTGGGGGTCTACACGATAACTCTAAAAGTTATTTTTTTCTAATGAATTTCAATGGTTTTTGTGGGAGGGTGGGCAATGGCACGCAGAAAGAATGATTGAATGTCTCAGCGGATCCATGCACAATTATCTCCCCTGACAATGGCGTTTTCCTTTATTGTACACAATCTCTGATGTGCTCATCAGCGTATAGTCCACGTCTCTAAATGTTTTGTATATGTATATTTGTAACTGCTTTATGCCTGGCAAGATTGGGACTTTTTTCCGTTGTGCTGGCATAAACATTGAAGCAAATCAGCGACCCAACTGAGGAACAGTCCACCAAAACTGTGACCAAGACTGCCAGTATCGTTTTCTTCAGTTTTAAGTTGGTTTGGCTGACTATATGACTAGCTATGTACATGTCGAATGTACAGGACGCACCAATGAATTTTTTCCTTATTATGTCTAGAAAAAAAAATTTTTTTTGTTCTCTCTCAGAGTTTTTAGTGGGGAGATTCGATTTACAAAGTGAGTTTATGCTAAATTGGTCCTTTACTTTGTGTTTAGTTGTATTCACGCTTGATTTTTGAAATTTCGGACTTTCTAGTGATCACGACAACGAGAGAACCAACTCATTCATTGATCAATACCTTTTTCCCAATTAGTGTTAATTGTTCACCCCCAACACGGAACACTGCCAGAAGACGTTGATCACGTGACAGTTTCTTTGAGTGACCAACAAGACCAGGATTTTCTGACTGTTCATTCCTCTTTCTTTTACGCAGGTATGTACGTGTGTACCAACGCAGAGTCTCATCTCCGAGTGCTTATATATATATATATATATATATATATATATATATATATATATATATATATATATATATATATATATATATATATATATATATATATATATATATATATATATATATATATATATATATATATAGTCCATAGGAATAGAGCACTCTGGTGGGTGGGAATATAAGCTAAATAAATATATATGGTTTAAATTCAGCCTTACTGACCGTCCAGTTCCGTAGCATAGGTGTAGGATACTGGCCTCCGGGTTTCAATCCTGCCTCGTGGTACTGGGTGGGATAATGGAATGTCTATAGCCACACTGAAGAGTTGTCATACAACGAAACAGCTGTCTGTGGATAACACAATGCACACCTGTCTGTGGATGACACAATGATATATATATATATATATATATATATATATATATATATATATATATATATGTATTTGTGCCTGAGTGTATACACATATATATATATATATATATATATATATATATATATATATATATATATATATATATATATATATATATATATGAACACACACTTTGCTTGTGTCTATGTGGGGACTTTTTCTGGTGTTCTGATGTAAACAATGAAGCAAATTAGCAACCCGACAGTAATTCAATATTATTTTATGTCGCTTCATCAATGGGAATCATTACAAATGAAGCATCTCCAGAGAAGCAAGAATATCCAGGGAATATCTTTTGTGGAAATTATCGACAAATACCATCAAAGTCTATTGAAGAAAGTGCTAATCAGATAATAACGATTAGGACAAGATAAGTTCAACCATCAATAAAATCAACAGTGATGTTAAAAGGATGATGAATTGATCACCATGGAAAATACCACCAACACAACCTCCAAAATCAATAACAACAACTTTTTATTATCATCATCATCATCATCATCATCATCATCATCATCATCATTAGTAGTAGTAGTAGTAGTAGTAGTAGTTATAGTATCACACCAGTTGCCTGGTGGTCACTGCTGGGGACTGAGTGACAGCGAATTTCAAGTCTCCAGACCTCTCCACACTCTCACTGTCCACACCAGTCCTGTGGATTACGGTCTCGCTGGTACCACTTTTCTGCAAAGTTGAATCCTATTTAGTTTGCTCAGTTCCCAGTGTACCACTGTTGCTACCCTGTCGTGTCTGTTTTGGTACTCTTTCTGGGATAGTTGACTACATTCACTGGTTATGTGGTTTACTATCTCTTCTCTTCCTTCACATAAGTGGCATTTGATGTTTGTTTAGGTTATGGACATTCAGATTCCAACAAATCACCCAATCCTGACCAGAAGACCAGTTATTATGGTAGTGATTAAAAGAAGAACATGTCAAATACTAGATTTTGCTGTCCCAGCGGACTATAAGGTGAAAGAGGCTGAAAAGTTTGATATCTGAACTGCACCAGGGAGCTGAGATATGATGTGGGTGATGCTAGCGCCAATAGTCCTCGAACCCTTGAGAAAGATCCCCAAGAACCGTGCAAAAGTCCTTATTATTACACAGTGTGTTTCTGTGTTTAGATTATACTTTGTTATATTAATTATCAATTGCGGCAATACCCTAACAATAGTGAATCAAAACTTGCACAATTCGAAACTGCATAAGATATTCGTGTCTTCCTTCAACAAGGTTGAAACTGTTTTAAAGATAAAACGTTGTTTCCCTTATTTTGATGATACATTGATGAAACAATTTGCGTCAAAAGGCTCATCGTCAAACACAATGAATACCTGGAATGCTTCTTGCTAAGGGAAAAATATCTCACTTCAAATCTTGATACAAATCCTGCCACCAAAACATAGCTGAAAATAACTGACGGCTTATCTTCAACTCAGTGAAAAAGAAGCAGCGGGCGTAATTGAGTGCTAACTGCTCGAAACTGTTGAATCGACAAGCATTAACAACCGCATTGAGTAATCATCAGAGATTAAAAGGGTCTTCATAAAATCCACAGAGATCTACGACTGTCATTTTCCCAAAGGTGGAGCATTTTGAAGAGTAAAGGGATAAAATCCTTACTGACCTGTCAGCGGCCATTTTTGGTTTCTTGGAAACCGAGTCGCGATTATGTCGGTTCCCAGATCTCCTCTAGTTGTGCTTAGGAACATTGACGGTGAATGAAAAGGAGAATTATGTGCTACCCGGAATCGGTCACAGCCTGAACTTTGGGGGGGTAAGATAAGCATAATTGTTAAATCTATCAACCACACGCCGGATAGAAACACTGTTATTACTAGCTGCATGAATCTGCCACTTATTAGATGTCATTGCTGTTGATATTTATGTCGGAGGGATACAAGTGACTTGATGTATGTTTGTACCGGAGGTTGAATGAAAAATATCTTCCTTCGTGTTTACTTGAAATGTGTCCATGTCGCTATACAGTATCGTCAATAACTTTTACTGACAAATGGAATATTCAGTTTAATTCCGCCTTTTTCTTTTAGTAGCAATAATAACGATAGTAGTCAAAACGTCACAAATTTCAATTTATTTTGTGTTTCTCAACTGCGATTGTTTTTCATTGAAGGTTCGGTGATACAGAGATTCGTCAAGTTCATCCATTGCATGGGACTTCAAATTCTGGTGGACTCCAATGCTGAACCAGAACTACCTTTGCATTGATAGTATTTTTGTGAACTGGTAGCACCATCGTGGTCGTTTTGGCACTTACAAGCACGTCAACTTATTCAATGTTGAGATCCATTCTAATTTAGTGTCACTACCTTTCCGGGTGTCACAGTGGAATTCAGTGAAGTGTGTTAATATACATTACTGCTCACGGACTCGATTCCAAAGTCTCACTCCAGCTAGCTGAACGATCTTGTTAAATCATCCAATGTCCTCATGTGGTTAGTAATAGTAATGAACTTACTTTGATAAAATTACTTATTTCTTGGATCATAAAATATGTACTAAATGATATTTTAGTCCACTATTGAACCGATGATACACTGGGATTTAAAAAAAGAAAACTGTCTGTCATATAAACTATTGGAGTTGCCTTTGCTTTAAAAACCAGATGTCATTATCTATATCTTCCTATGATTATCAAACGTATGCGTGATCATCTTATTACTTTCGTTGAGTTTCTATTTCTATAAAACGTCTCCATGCATATGATTTCCTAAACACCATTTGGGAGGAATATTTTCCATTTTTATTGCCGCTCGAAACGAAACTGTCACTTCATTTTCAACTGTAAGTTCACCTTTTTAATTATTTTCATTGTTTTTGTTCTTTGTATGTATGAATAAATGTATTGGTATATCAATAGGTCTGCAGCCCAGTGATGAAAAAATATTAATTCTACACATCAAATAATTATTTTTCAACCTATTTTGTCAATGCGTTTGACTCAATGTTGAACATTAGTAACACAGATCAAACACCATACAGTGAATAACTACTAACTAGGCTACGTACTTATTGATGCTCTATTGAAGGGTCAAAACTACCCGCTTTGATAAAACATCTGTGTGAAAAAAGTCATGAGAAAATAGGACAATTCCACCCACGATACAGAGATAGATAATGCTTTTGCGTTGTCTATTATATTTAGAAGACATTGATTAAGTTTTCAGCAACGTACAAGAATGTACTTGAAATAAAATGTTTTGACAGTAGTTTAGTACGTCATAAAGCCAGTTACAGTAGAGAGTGTGACTGAACTAATATGAGAATCGTCAAATAGTCAAATTTGGTGTGGCCCATATCAGAATCAAGATAACTCTTTTAAATATTCGGTGACTATTTTCCATGTTTGCGTTCGCTACTCAATAAATACTTTTTCTAATACCATTGAAGGTCTAAATTTGTAATCTATGTCTATTTTCTCTGGTTTTACTGAAGATAGCTGAATTCAGCATTTTCTCATCTGGGCATTCTGAGCAATAAATACTTGAGTCCATTGTATGTACGTTGTTCCAGATTCTTTAGACTTACAATAGGTCAGCATTTCTTTCTTTTCAATTTTTCTGTTCACTCGATCAGTTAAATTCCTTTTGTAGATTTTCTGTTATTTTAGTAAATTCGAAAGAAAATTTAATTCAACAACAGTGTGAAATCCGAAGGGAAATACTAGATCCGACCCGAAACTAATTGTGCGAACTCATAACTTTTAAAAAAATCAACGAACTAAAATGATGTAAATGTCATATTTTATGTCAAATATTCTGTTTATCTCCATTAAATATGCAAAGTTCATGTTGCAAAACATAGGACTTTCTACAACAGTATTTCATGTATTGATCCGTGCTTAAGTTTACCTCCCACGAGGCAATGTTTTGTTGTGTTGACACAAGCATTTTTTCCACCTTTTAGCACTCTGAAAACAATCAGACTTAATCCCCCTGAGTAATAAAAAGGTCCAATAAATTATATCTGCAATAATATAGACAAAGTATATTACATCATTGTGCACCCAGGATAGAGGTAGACAAAAAGCTTTTTCTTCTCAGTGAATTAATTGATAATTTGAAAGACAAAGCATCTGCGAATGGCACCTATATTTCCAATGTTCTATATTTTATGGTAATGTGTAACACCATTACCTGTTATATACGCAATTACAAACCACTGGATACATATCCGATGCAATTATGATTAGCTGTGATGGAATATGTTAGAATAATTAGATAATGCAAAATGTAATTATTTCTGTCAATATATTAAGTTATAATACAGTGTTTATAAGTGCTTCAAATATATGTGTGGGCCGTGTGTGAATGTGAACATTTGTTAAAAAAAGCTAATATTGGTACAAGACCTGACCAGATTATAAGAACACATAGCAAAGATCGAAATGATTTGTAAAGGCATGTAAAACTTGATTGTTAATCATTGATCGATATTCCAATAAAGTAGATAGTTAACTGTTGCTGTTATTGCTACATACAGTATATTTATAGTATAATAGAACCGAGTGTTAGCGGAGGTTCTTCATGACTACAGCTATGTTTTCATTTCTTTTGAAAGAAATCACGATTGTTACGAGAAATGACGAGATTCTTGGCCATGAAGAACATCGAGTTCAACACAGAAACGGAAATCCATTGCTTCACTTAGAATGGGAATATTGCTGGATTCATTAAGCTCCCTTTTGATTTTTTAAAATCTTACGATATATATATATATATATATATATATGTGTGTGTGTGTGTGTGTGTGTGTGTGTGTGCGTGTGCGTATATATGTATATATGTATTGTAAAAAAATGTTTTCGTAATTTGTGAGATTACAAAGGAACAGATTTTTCTGTTGTTGATATTTAATGATATTCAATGTAAGGCACGAAATGTGGACATTCTGGGTAATTTTTTTTATTTTATTCGTTATATATATATATATATATATATATATATATATATATATATATATATCAGTTCCATAAGGTAAGCCTATATTTCATATAATTCGATCTAAGTGATTTATGGAGGAGCATTCGGTTGAGTGCATTGAAAAGGTACATCACACACCTCACTGGCTCGAACAGTGACTTCCCTGACTACATTCCCCCACTCGATCTAGTTCCACTTAGCTGTAGCGATTACTTCCATTTGCAGGTCAGTATCCCAACAGTTTTGGTCCAAGTGGATTATGTATGGACGGTCTCTAGATCTTTTTCCCTTGAGTGAGGGCATATTGTTGAAAAAATGGATATTTACGTAAATTTAAAGCTTTTTTTATCATCACTAGGCTAAGTATACGTATTCATGTGTGTGTGCGTGCGTGTGCACGTAGGCAGCGTGTATGGGTATGCATGGGCGCTCAATGAAGTAAACATGTTTATATGACTCTATGGTATGTATCGGTTTCTAGATCATGGGTTGCTTTGAATCGATTTATCTCCCTTTTTTCTCTTGTTTTTTAATTATTCTTTATTTTTATTGATTGTTTATCATTATATACCCATCAGTTTCATCCGCTATCCGATTTTACATCTATAATGATAATTGATTGATACGATCGACAAGAGAGAGTATCTCATTTCCTAATGACTGAAAAATATTCGCAGTTATTTTTTTTTGAGGAAGGTATCGGAAACCGTCAACCAAAATCATCACCAAAATCGTAAACATACATTTCTTCAGTTTCCAAGTTGCTCTGGATGACTTTCTAAATATGTAAGTATCATGCACACAGGCTGTATCAATTGAGCTACAGGGCTGAATATTTAAACATCTTATCATTATTGTGTCTAAAAACACGTCAACCAAGACTGTCATCATCAAAATAGTCAAAATTAACATTGGTTTCATCAGTCTTTGGGTTGGTTTGTCAGGCTCTCTGGCTGGCTATGCTGCGCATGCAGACCGCACCAGACGAGCTAGAGGGTAGAAAATTCAAGCATATATCCCTTATTTTGTGTCAGAAACAGTTTTTCAATTCACAATCTAAATTTACCCTAAAAGAGATCCGTTTGCTGCGCTTGTATTTTTAAAATTCGAACTCTTTCTAGTGATCCCTACCAACATAAGGACAAGAAGTAACTGATTCATTGATCACCATTTTATTCTAATTTTATAATTGATCATCCCCAACATGCTACGGAAAAAACGCTTGCCATGTGTCAGTTTCTATTGAGTGACTAACCATACCTGTTTCGTTCCGAATCTGCTGCAGGTTCAAAAGTTATTGAAGTGTTAATGGAACAGTATATATACATAGTGGACAAATCTGGCAGTGGTGATGTCCATCGGATGTTATTGACTACCGACGAAGAAGGAGACATTGTCTATAACAAGATCAAAACCGAATATTGGCAGGCGACATCCGAAGTGACCTATTTTGAGACCGTCGTCATCAACAATATTTTGTACGTCATTGGTGGATTCGACAGAATAACAGCAAGGCCACTCGCACGCTTACTGAGGTAAGTAGATACTTCAAATTGATTGCATAAATAACTCATAACTATCTGGCTAACACCTATGGATATATATATATATATATATATATATATATATATATTGTAGACAGCCTGATAGCTGTAGGTATAATCTGGATAATTTTCTTCGGTAATCTTTTTTGTTTTGCATGTATTCTGTTATGTTACTGTGTGTAGATTTTCTCTTGTATGGGACCATCAGTTGTTCACCTTGTAACCGTTTCGGGGATTTAAAGTAAACAAACAGTTGTGTATATATATATATTTTATTGTGCCATCCACTGACAGCTGTTTTTTTGTATACCAACCCTTTAGTATGGCTACAGACAATACATTATCCCATCCAGTACTGCGAGGTAGGATTGAAACCAACGCTTCAGACCCGGAGGCCGGTATCCTAACGCTGAACTACGGAACTGGACAGTCAGAAAGGCTGGATTTAAGCGATATATGCTCAACCCTGATTGAGAGAGTGATATATATATATATATATATATATATATATATATATATATATATATATATATATATATATATATATATATATATATATATATATATATATATATATATATATATATATATATATATATATATATATATATATATATATATATATATATATATATATATATATATATATATATATATATATATATATATATATATATATATATATATATATATATATATATATATATATATACGTAGAGACAGACACAGAGAGAGTGAGAGAGATGAACGAGCAAATTCAAGATAAAGCAGAAGTATATCAATGAAAGACTTGATTTTTAATTCTTTCATATATATATATATATATATATATATATATATATATATATGTGTGTGTGTGTGTGTGTGTGTGTGTGTACTCAACCTCACATAGAGATCACCAGACAGCACAATATATCAGGGAAAAAACTTGAGTCTGAGACATCATGGAATCCATTAAATGGAGATCACGACTCACAACATGGATCCCATAAGATCATATGCGAAAACAAGGCCGACAGAATACAAGATGGAGAGATGAACTAGATAAGTTCAGAAAGTATTGGCTCCGCGATTTCCATAATAGAGATGTCTGGCGAATCTCATGGAAGTTCTACGTCTAACGACGGGTAATAAAATACTGATGATGATGTGTGTGTATATATATATATAGAGAGAGAGAGATAGATCGATAGACAGATAGGTATCCCTGTGTGTGTGTATATATATCTATATATAGATAGATAGATAGACAGATAAATTGATTGATAGATAGATAGATATCTCTGTGTATGTGTGCGTGCATGTATGCATGTATGTTCATGAGTGAGTGTGTCTCCGTGTGCGTGTGTGTGATCTTTTTTGTATTGTGTGTATATTTTCATGTGTTACCACTCCAATTCATTATCTTCTGGAGGTTTTTCCTAACTGTTTGCCCTGATAACCTCAATTCATAAATTTGACACATCTTCACCGTTTGTTCTCTGTTTCTCTATTTCTCTATTTTTCTCCAAGAGTCTTTTTTTTTCTTTCTACTTCATATTTTTATCCGCTGTTTCGTATTTCGTGTTTCGGCTTTCCTTCTTGTTTCCGCCATTTGATTCTTCTTCATCGTTTTTACATCGTTCATGTCTCCTCCCATTTTTAATTTTCTCTCTTTCGATCAGCAGTTCCTAGAATGGTCGATATCGATCCTTAAGGGTAAATGTCTGCAGGTCAAAACGTCAGTTGGCAAATGTCGAGACGGAGTCTGGTGGACATCTGGGATCGAACGCTGACATTCATATAAGGAATGAAAATGCATAAAATACAACTTCTTAATGATATACAATTTCCGATGTAAACATGATATAAGCATATATGCAAATGTTTTCTTGGTTTGCTTGAGTATTGATCTAATTGGTTAATTTACTTTCCTATTATAAAAATGCTGATAACGTCATAGAAGTTTTTTTATGACTTTCTGTCTGACTCTTGAATTATTAAGAACAGATTGCCAAATAAAATAACTTTGAGTCCCTTTGTGTCGATCAATACATAAATCACCCGTTTCTTTGCAGGTATATCTTAGTTCATATCTAATGATTTTTTTTCTTTTCAATTTATATCTTGTTTACTGAAACATAATGATAATGATATAGTTTTTAATGTCTTTTGAGCCATAATTACTGATACGACCAGCGGTTGTGGCTCCAGGGTCCAAGACCACACTGGAAAGCGGGTAGTAGTATGCAGTTTCCCTCGCTAAAGCAGATCGATATAATCATCATTTATTCACTTTTATATAAGCGTGTGAGTCAATAAGGGATCAAAGGTCTCATGAAGGGGTTAATGGTCTAAAAATTTTGGTGGTCCCTGCTTTAGATCACTTTCTCTGTGGTCTCGTCTTCTTGAATTCGTTTCTATTTTATACATTATTTGATTTTTTTTTCGTTTTCAACTCTTAACTTTGAACAAAGGTATCCATCGAAGTCGGTGCAAGGTTCGACCTTCCACACTGAGGAGTTGTAATACAACGATACAGCTGTCTGTGGGTGACACAATTATTAATTATTATTTATATATATATGTGTGTGTGTTTGTTTAAGTGTTTATGTTCTTGCACGTCTGTATGCTCCAGCGCTTATGGTTTTGTCCGCAGACTTGGGAATTGGCATCAGTACACCGCTAAACATCTTATAAAACGTTCTCTCGAAAAAAAAGTCTTATTAACCATTTGGAGCCTTTACTTTGACGGGTTTCTCGGTAGATATTTATAGATTTTTTTTGTTTTTTACTGTATTTCAGATGTCTTCCTGTGGAAAACATCTGTGATGTCATGAAAAGAATTTATTCTGACCATATTTATTCTTTGATAGAGTTTTTTTTTTACATGACTTCAGACTTTGACGCTATGGTTGTTTAATTATTGACTGCGATAGCAAGTTTTATCTTCTTTCATGTTATTTTTCTACTTTTCCTGTTTTGGCTTCGTAATTCCAGTCAGTCTTTTTTTTTCTTTTAATTCTTTTTGGTATCCTCATGTATCTAGCCTTCATCCATTCTTCATTTGACTCAATCTGATCTATTGAATTACAAAAAATCAGGTTTGGCTACAATTACCTTTTTCTTTCATTTCATTTCTCTCTATTTTCTCTTGATGTTCTGCTCCTTCTCCGATTCTCCGAAGAAGCCCCATGTCAAAGGAGAGCAAAATATCCGGAAAAAGAGAGAGAGAGAGAGGGAAAAAAAGGGATTTATGGCCAAATCTGACGTTTTTATAATCTGTTTATTTTGCTTACCTGGAAAAGGTGCCATCAAATGATTACTGAATCCGTAAAAATTACTCATGACAGTTTTTCATATGGGATGAGACCAACAATAATATCATCACAAGCCCTTGAGTAAGATCGCTCATTTCACCAGAATACCAAAGATTAACGATTTAAGAAACGTAGCTTTTATAGATGGTAAAGAGTTCTATCCCTTTTTATTGGTATCTTAGTGTGTTCGTTTATGTATTTGTGCGTTCCAGCGCTCCTGGCCTTTGCGTTTTGTCTTCTGGGGGCCTTATTCTAACGGTTATCGTTTATCAATACCATCTAGATCATCCAAGATCTAGATATTTTTAAATGTTTTTCTTACTCTATTCTACATGTTTTTTTTTACTTGAGAACACCAGTGATGACATAAATAGAATTTATTCTGTTCATAATTATTCTTCGAAGTGATTTTTGAACATGACTCCATAATTTTGACGCTACGGTTGTTCAGTTATCAACTGCGAATGAGAGTTAGTTTTTATTCTTTTAAACGATCTCCGTTCCTTCTTTCTTCAGTCTCTTCCTTCCAGTAAATCTCCTAGCGGTCGATTTCTCAGAATATTTTTTTTTCTTTCTTTCGTTACCCTTCTATGTAATTTATCTCCTGCCTTTTTATTCCATTCGCCTTGTTGCCTTCACCGGTCTTTCCGGTGTTATCTCTTTCACGTGATTCCGCGCTGAAAAACATTGCCATCAATTTCATGTTTTACCGAGTAAAATCATTTCACGCCCTGAATGCCTCTTCGTTGAGACAACTAATCAATATGGCCCCGTTGCAGAAACAGCACACACTCACCGCGCACTATGGCTCGCATACACGAAGGGAGAAAAACTGTATGCAAGCCTACAACACACTAGAACATGCATCTGAAATACTTGAATTTAGTAGAGGGCTCACATACATGGGTACCGCAACATATGTATAGATATATATTATTGAGAAATGGATATATAACCTGACATAAGTATTCATAAATACGTTATATTACATTGAAACTCTATCTGAAATGAGCTTCCATTATTATACAGTGAATGTAACATTAGGACTAGACATCATAAGTAAAATAAACAATTTATGAAAATGGAGATGCTGTAGGAATCGAACCTGTGACCGATAGGTAGCTGCTTTAATGTAGCCTGACTCTTACTATTGTGCTGAATAGCCTTCGCTAACGCAAAGTCCTGAGGAACTGCTCTACATTTGTATCACCGGCGGTTATTTAGGTAAATACCATCAGCAGAGTAGTCATAAAATGAGTAAAGATCTGTTTTTCAATGTTTCATTACAGATTATATATTCTGTTCCATTTGAAAATATTTTTTCAAATGAAACAAGAGGTACAATTTGTTATGAATCATTGGAAAAAATCTTTACTCATTATACAAATGGATATATATATAATTTCTCTAAATTTCTCCAACTTTAAGGTTAGTGGAAAAAATTGTCATATTCTTCGGTTGAATATGTTGGTAGAGAATCAACTCGAAGAAGTTTTTCTGCGGAATTAGAATCCCAAAAGATGATATCATGAGTTGGTTTGCATGAAGTCTGAGATAAAAACCAATACAATGGATTTAATATTCACATGGGTGAACATCCAATAGAAATGACACAAACAGTTATTTTCGTTTGTTGTTATACTTACTGATTCTTCGTCGTTAAATACGCTTAGGGGGTAACATACGTAAGTAAGCCCATCATACCCTATATAACATGACAAAGTACATGTATGACATAAGCTATATGGTAAAACACAGCTAAAAGGTGGGTACTTGATCAACACTGCTGGGGTTTCATGTTAATATAACAATTTTGTTTTTAAATCCCCAAAACGGTTACATGATGAATAACTGATGATTGCATCGAGAGAGAACTCATATGATTCTCTCATGCGCGTGTTGCATGCTTCTTATTTAGCAGGTCTATCTCTTGGTTAAGTTCCATGTTTCAGCTCCATAAGTGACTATCGGGAGAATGCATTGGTTGAACACTCTTCTTTTTAGGATCATTGGGATCGCCTTGTTTTTGAAAGTTGAGCTCGCTCTGCCGAAGGCTTGCCATCCTAGAGTGATTCTTCGCTTAATTTCCTCCTCTTTTGAGGATCTCATGGAGATTCGTTGCCCAAGGTAGATTGTGAGAGGTAACTGTTTTTTATTCCAGGGGGTATTTTTTATCAATGTTACATATACCAAATCACAATTTTACAGTATTTCATACCATTATATAAACAAATTTTGAAACTTGAATAACTATTGATCTTTATTGCAAAACTTTGCACCATTAATTAATTTCACCTAACCATCAAACTGAAGCTTAGAATAGAAGCTCAGAATGGAAAATCGACATTAATTTAATACATCCTCACCAAACTTACCCCAAAACAAAGAGAGCTAACTCTGTTCCTCTTGATGAGATGTAAGAGCATTGAATTACTCTCTTGAGAATCTTTCCCGTGATTTTGTCCTTTTACTAATTATTCTATATATATATATATATATATATATATATATATATTGAGAAATGGATATATATATATATGATCTGACAGAATGATAATAAATTAGCCTAGTCAACGTAAATATAATAAACAATTTCTTCCATTGTTTATTCTATTTACATTGTCTACGCCGAGTCATACATTTATCGTGTAATGACGGGATATCATTTCAGATGAGTTTCCATATGATATAACGCAATTTATAATTATATATATATATATATATATATATATATATACATATATATATATATATATATATATATATATATATATATATATATATATATATATATATGTATATATATATCGAGAGAGACAGAGAAAGATATATCTCTGAGTTCCGGCATAACTGTATATGTGTGTGTGTATGATACACATCAAAATCACTATATATGTACAAAATGTGCTAATGATGATCTAATTCATATACAAGTAATGTTTCCAAATAAAACATGAGTCTATATATCTGAGATATCAGTGAGATCATTTATGTAATTTATGATGGAATTCCTGGGAAGTAGATTCCAAAAGTTCTTGGGTGCATTTTCAGTATTTTCTTATTAACGAATCCTTTTGGTCGTAAAAAGTTGTCAAAACGTTTGAAAAATGATGATCAGTTAATGAGAGACTTGAAAGATATGGAAGACGAAACAAACTTCGAAACCCACTGATTGTTTGCTATGACTTGGTAGTAAAGATTTGCTGAGATATTCCTTCCTTGCAACAAGTATTGTGGTGTACCATACTTGTCATGGATGATCATACAGTCAATATGCAACGTAATTTTTGTTCCTGGGTAGTGAATGTTTTTATAGGGGTTTTTTTGTTGTTGGTGGTGGGTTTTTTCAGTATTGCTTACGTGTAAAAAGTATAGAAATGGTTATCATTCCATCAACATTTACTAGTTGTTGTCGTCGAGGAATGGATAGCACAAAGATGTTGAATAGTAAGGATTTTGCTTCCACGTGGTTTGGTCTTAGCACCGACGTCACGGGAGAAGTTGATGAAGGAAGGGAGATAAATAGAGAACATGCGCACTAGATACAAAGGCGGACGCAGATATTAGATGTAGTAAAAATAAACATACAAATATTTAGATGAAGAAAATGAGAGATACGTTTAATGCATCAATGAAGAATGTAAACGAAATACATGGAATGGAAACATTAATACATTCGATTGTGTAAAGAAGAGAAGATTAGCGGCCTGTTAGATTTTGGTTATCTTAAGGAGTAAAAACGAATATACGAAATAATATGAATTTAAGAAACTCGTGGCATGAAGGGTTGAATGTCGTTTCGTCTATCTATCGAATGGTGCCTGATAAGTCGTGCCTGTTATGATGAGTAGTGTAGATGACCAAGCTAGATTAGTTAATCAGGATAGCTGTAAGGAGCTAGAAGGGCGAAAATAATGAACGCAGCGTTTGCCTGGTCGCCAAAAGTTGTAGTTGTTTTGTTTGCATTTAATAGCTATGAATTTGTTGCAAATACTCACATCGAGGAAGATAAGCAACAATACAATATATATATATATATATATATATATATATATATATATATATATATATATATATATATATATATACATATATATATATATATATATATATACATATATATATGTATAATTATATATACATAGTCACGATCAATGAAGGAACTACATTGGCTGCTAGTTTAGAGAGTGGTAATGGGAGATAACCAGCTGGAGATGCCGGGGCAAAAAAGGAAGAAGTTAAGTGGTTCGAAAGCTGGGGCCGAGAGGCGTTCGACTACGTGCGTTCAGGACTTTCATAGGGGGTCGCCGAAGGAAGTAACGTTTTAGATGTCATTCTAAAAGAAGGGTTTCGTATTTGATTCCCAACTATACGGATGGGGGGCGCTACATGCCAATCGTTTCTAGTTGTCGTGAAAGCTTACTATACGGAGTGATAGATAATTTGGGGGTAATTCTTGGTTATTTGGTCTCAGAATATGATAGCATAAAGAATTCCAGAAGTTGTGCAAATTGATTACTGAAAATTGCGAGACTTTTCATTTCCAGCTAACTTTATGGCTAAAAATCTTATGTACGATCCAAATAACATTATGAAATACTGTTCTTCAAATCTGAAACATCATTCTCGAACTCCTAACCCTAACTCTCACCCTGGAGAGCGTAAATAATGTTTTTTGTTCTGAAGTTAACTGGAAATTAGAAAAATGAGCCATTTCAGTCATCAAGGGGAATAACTTTTGGCAACCTTCTGGGAAAAGACAAGAGTCAGGGACATCATAGAATCCATGAAAAAACTCAAATGGCAATGGGCTGGACATGGATCCCCCGAGATCACATGCGTAATCAAGGCCGGCAGAATATTAGATGGAAGGACGAGCTAGACAAATTCAGAAAGTACTGGCTGTGTGACGCCCATGATAGAGAAGTGTGGCGAATCATGGGGAAGGTCTATGTCTTACGACGGATGTTTAAAGACTGATGATGATGATTCTGGGACCAAATAACCAAGGATTACCTTTTTTTTTTTTTGTATTTGTTCTACAACGAAAGCACTTCCCCTCTTTTTTAATTGATCATTTGCAACTTCAGGCAGGCCACCTTATACTTCCTTTATATTCATTTCCAGCAGAGTAACCAGTGACGTGCTGTACGTTGTGAAGTAGTACCTTTCTTCAGCCAATGTTTGAATAATGTTATGGACAGTCTGAGAAGCATAGTGCCTATGTTGTGAACTCGGGAAACGAAATGATGAATAACAATTCAGATGTCATCTGGGGCCATTAGGCATTTAAGAAATTATCTTTGAAAGAAAAAAAAACACTATAAATCTCAACAATAGATTTATAATGTATGTAAATGTGAGTTTATTGTTCGTGAGATTTATCATGTTTTTTTATACACACACACACACACACACATACATATATATGTGTGTGTGTGGATAGATAGATAGAGAGAGAGAGATTATATAAGCATATATATATATATATATAGATAGATAGATAGATAGATAGATAGAAAAAAAGAAAGAAAGAGAGATAGATAGATAGATAGATAGATAGATAGATAGATAGATTGGGAGGGATAAAGAGAGAGGGGGGAGAGAGAATTTTGAGTTTATATTGTATAGGCATATAACCTTCGAAAATAATGCAGTTGTTTATGTATGTATCGGTTCTAAGGAGCTTAAAACTATATTACAAGGTAATTTATTTTTAATAAATTAAGCAAACTGATTTTAAGAGTTTTTTAAGACTCAATTCGATTCAAGTTGTTTTAAAGGATGACCGGACATAAAGTCTCATGACGAAATACCATGTAAGAAAGGTCATTACAGATAGTGTGCAGTAATGTACTCGCATCGGTATCCATATACATGTATTTATACATATGATGCACTTACATTTACTTACCTACCTTCCTGCCTACTTATATACCTACATAGCGGTCTCCTTCCCTGTCTGACAACCAACCTAGATAACTGCTCACCTATCTACCAACCTACCTACATACTTACGTTCCTTCCCACTACTACTTTCAAAGGTAGGTAGATATGTTATCTACCAATCTACTAACCTATTTACCTACCTGACTGTATACCTCCTCGTCTACCTACCTGAGTGCTAACCTACCTATCTACCTACCAACCCATATACGTACTTACCTACTTAACTACCTCTTCACTCCCCTTCCTGCCTGTCTACTTACATATAATCATCATCATCATCATCATCAGTAGTCTCTTAACGTCCGTCGATGGACATAGACCTTCCCCAAGATTTGCCATACTTTTCTATCGTGGGCGTCGCAGAGCCAATTCTTTCTGAATTTGTCGAGCTCGTCTCTCCGCCGGCCTCGGTTGCGCATGTGATCTCTGTGGATCCATTTCGTGAGTCACAATGTCCATCGGTTGTCCACCATTCTTGCAACATGGCCAGTCCATTGCCATTTGATATTATTAATGGATTCTATGATGTCTCTTGGTCCTGTCCTCCAAACTAACCTTCCTGCCCGCCTGCTTACCAACCAACCAATCAATCTTGTTGAATGCATAAGTAACAATCTTTGTGTCTACCTTTCTGCCTGCCTTGCTACCAACCAATCTACATACATAAATACGTAACTATCCCTGTTCTTACCTTCCTTCCTGTCTAACAACCGACCAACCAGAATACTTACATATATACCTACGTAACTTGACTGCCAACCTACCTACCTACCTACCTACCTACTTATAAACATATTTACCTACCTCATTACCTACCTACCTACCTACCTACCTACCTACTTACCTACCTCCCTACCTGCCAACCTGCCTGCCTTCTCACCAAAAAGCATGTTTGCCTGCCTGGCTTCGTAAAGGGTTGAGGTAATTGTTACATTGTTTTCGCCGGCAGCATCGGGACTCCGAATATTAGAAGTGATGCTACTCCCCGTGGACGTCATTTATGATCCAAGCCTCGCAAGTCCCTTCAGTCGGTTCATTATATTGCACGATCTGATGAAAGATAAAGAGACTTCATCTCGCTCCATTTTATCAGCCATTGTACTGTAACAAATATTGATGACGATATACCGTTCGGTGTTTGTTCCTCAGGGTCCATATTGAATAATCCGATGATGTATGGGATCGCACTCTCACAGAGACGCATTAATCCAACCCTAATTCGAGAGCACATTCGTTACATGGAGCTTCATTTAGCGTTGTTTACTTATGTTATCACACTAAACGCTAGAAAGCACTCCGAGAGAGCATTCCTCTGCAAACTCCACGGTCGGGGGGGGGGGGTTATTGTGTATGGATCTGCGCTAAAATCTAATCATATTCTCCGTACTTTATTTTCCAACCTATCACACTAAACGCTAGATAGCACTCCAAGAGAGCATTCCTCTGCAAACACCATAGTCAGGGGGAGGTAATTGTGTATGGATCCGTGCTAAAATTTAGTCATATCTTCCGTACCTTATTTTCCATCCTATCACACTAAACGCTAGAAAGCACTCAGAGAGAGCATTCCTCTGCAAACACCATAATCGAGGTGAGGTAATTGTGTATGGATCCGTGCTAGAATCTTATTATATCTTTCGTACCCTATTTTCCATCCTTCCACGAAATATAATTGAAATCCATTCAGAACCTTGGGAGTTATCTCGTGCAAAGAAAAATATTTGGCAGTATCATGTCGTTTTGACATATAACTGCGACGTTAGAGAAGTAATTGTGCCAGGAACCTCTCTAAGATTCAATCAGTTCTTTAGTAACCTATGTTCCACCCTTCCACGAAATTTGATAGAGATTAATTGAGAACATTTGGATATATCGTGGGGACAGACATGAAATTACGGCTATATTATGTGATGTGACATAAAACAACAACATTGGTTGAATGATTGTGCATGGATACTCTGTAAAATTCGATCACTTCTCCCGTAGACTCTTGTCCACTCTTCCATAAAATGTCATTGAAATTCATAGAGCGCTTTTGGAGATATTGTGTGAAAATTTATGAGTATGTACATAAATGTGATATTTAAAAAAAAAAAAAACAGGAAAATACCTTTTAATCAAAAAAAGATTCCTGTATACCCCCCCCCCATTTTTTACCGCCCTTTTCTTGGCCCTCCCATCCTCCAAATTCTATTGACATTCATTCATTCAGAACTTTCGGGGATATCGTGTGGATAGACGAACGAACGTACAAATCGACGTAATCGAATACATACACCTCTTTTTAACTACATTGACTGATTATCATTAATATTGATTAGGTTTTAATTTCATTCTAATTTTCAGTTGCTTTTTATCTATAATTGAGTTGTATTGAAACACTGCTAGGTCTCAATTGTAATCATCGACAGCGTTGAATATCGGTTTTAACGAGTTATGTTAAACGTGTAAAATTAGCTTCCGCATAACTATAATATCTCTGCGGCTGAATTGTTAGAGCAGACAGGCATATACTGGAGCCCCCTGGCTAGAGGATGTGAATTCGATTCTCACCGTGAACTACGCTGTTTAAGCAGCTGAAAGTTGGGATGAGGGTTAAAGTATTCAAAACTAATATTAATGTTGCCATACTCATCTTTAGCAGAGTTATATATATATATATATATATATATATATATATATATATATATATATATATATATATATATATATGAATTCAAACATCTCATTTACAACTATTAATTCTACGTAAGTACAGGTGTGTGCATAACTATATGTATGTGCCAGCATGTGTTTATTTCTGTGTGTATATATGTGCATCAAGAGCAGACACACATTTCTTTCGTTGGCTCCATTTCGTTTTCTCTTGAGCAAAGTAACAACCTCATAACCATAAAGCCATTTCTATTTCAAAACTAAATCTGCGTCATTTTGTCTCAATTATTCTCCTATTGACTAAACTCTTTCACGATTTCCAGAATGTTACTTTAGTTAAATAGCCAACATTTTGCTGCAGTCGAATCGAATTCACAAGACTATTTACATTCTTTTGTTTCGTTTAGCGAGCTGAAGAGAGAATAGCTATTCTTTGGTCCGTGAAGGTTTTTATTTCTTTTATATATATATATATATATATATATATATATATATATATATATATATATATATATATATACATGTGTATATATATAGATATATTGCTTTTATGTACCGAATTGGTAATGCTTAAACGTTTGCAACTTTCCCATAAAGCTTATAACTATGGCAACAAGAACACCTTTAAAATGTTAAATGTAAGACTAAAGTTGGTTGTTGAATGCGTTTGTTCACAAATGGCGAACATAAAAAAGACATTAAGAAACAAAAAAAAAGTGTTCCGGAAATTCTACAGCCTTTTTACCAGCAGACGATAATCTTTTTAGAAGGCTGAACAGTTTGCCAACAAAAGAAAAGTCCACACAGTTATTTGAAAAGTTTGCTTCAAAATCTAAAGAAACCTTCTAAACGAAATTTTGCCAAGCTAGTATAAACAATAATACAGTATAAAGGCCATATCGAAGCTATACAAATCACAAGATTTTCAGCAAAGAAATGTAATATAAAACCCGTTCGTCCACTGTCTATAATCAACCAAATCTATACAGAACTAGAAAGCACTCGCAGAGCGCATACTGCAATCAGAGAGAAATCCAACTGAAAATTTAATCATTACCCCCGTAGCCCATTGCCTATCCTGGACAAATTCATAGAGAACTTCTGAAGATATTCTATGGACAGACAGACAAACAGATGAAAATACAGGGAGACAGACGGAAAGACAGAGGGACTGAAAGCTGTGACCGACTTGGTTGGTAAAGCTAAAATATCTACATATATATACAGATTATAAATTTAAAACGTTCCAACAACTAAAAAGATTAAGACTTGTCTGTGGAAAGACTGGAGAAT
This sequence comes from Thysanoteuthis rhombus, assembly GCA_963457665.1. Classification (NCBI taxonomy): domain Eukaryota; kingdom Metazoa; phylum Mollusca; class Cephalopoda; order Oegopsida; family Thysanoteuthidae; genus Thysanoteuthis; species Thysanoteuthis major. Next base: position 14,797,681 of record OY735229.1, on the reverse strand, counting down.
TTTTTGCTACCATTGTTATGAATTTTAGCCGGTGTAATCATCGTCGTATTTTGTAAACACCTTTGTTACTTTACGTAGCACAAATGACTTCAATGATCTTGGAGAAATATAAGTTTGTTATTCGCACTTATGATGTCCACCTGCCACTTGATCTGATTTTAAAATCCAAAATTCAGGTGTGATTTGGGAAAGTCTTTCGTCCGATTTTATCTTCGACCCAACTGCCGAACTTGTGACTTATATTTCAACGATGTAGACTTTAAATCTAATCTGACAACGGCAGTACCTTTTATCCCTACCACCCCGTGCCAGCTTCCACAATTTCTTGCCACACGTAAATGAAATATTTCAACGTAAAAATTATCTTTGTCATATTTGAATTGAATATTTCTGTACACTTCAGCCATTTCTTAATGTTACAAGTTTTCAAACGTTAAGAAAACATGTGGTGGGTAGTGGCAGGGCGTTTGTTTATGCTCGAGGACAGGTAGTATCAAGAAGTGACTGGTAATGGTAGGGAATGGCTGGGATTAAAGGTAAAAGTAGAATTGAAAATTTCAAATAGAAATTCACTATTCTACCTCTATAAAAAATGAACAAAATAAGCTGTCTGACATTTCCAATAAAATACTTTTCCAAACGTTTCGATTCATTGCTTCAGGTGGACACTTAAATTTTCATTAAGTGTAATGATAATAGCTTCAGTTTAAAATCAACCGATTGACTTTCTTTTTGTTTTATTTTTTATTTGATTTTCTTCCTAATTTTTTGCTCAGGGGAAAAAAAGTATTTTTTATCAGAAAAAAAGAGCTTACGAGATCAAAAGCAAGAATTGAGAGAGAATTGCAAAAATTTCGATTCAGTGCAAAGGTCAAGTCTTATCTTATAAAATCCACTAATTCGTTGGCTTGTAGAATTTTGCAAGATTAAGTTCCTGTTTACCTGACCTTTTCTCTGTCTGTGTATGCAAATGTGTATGCGTGATACAAGCATACATTTTCTTGTGTCGGATTTGAATAAACCCCATCTGTTAGTTCTCGATATCCGTGTCAACAAAATAAGGTTTGGTTCGATCAATTAAGTAAAGCAAGCATTTCTTGATCAGCACTTGACACTGTTTCTTTAGCTCACTTCTTTGCAACCAGGGAATTAAGTTCGTACCTCAGTCAATAAAAAAAATATCATTTTAAGCTGTTTGAATAACAAGTCTGGTTAGTCATTCAATAGAAACCGTCTCATGTCCAACGTCTCTTGTCGGCATGCCGTATCGAGGAGGGATCAATTAAAAGATTTGAAGAAGGGGATCAATGAATTAGTTACGTTTTTTCGCCGTTTAGGGGCAGTGATGAATAAAACAATGTCTGGATCCTTTTTTTATTTTTGTTTTTCAAAACAAGTGCCAATGCTACCGGACAGTAACTGAAGTGACGAGCTTAGTATACATTTACTTCGTAAAAAGAAATCCCAATGGAAAAAAACACGTTTCTCTTAGACATGAGGAGTAAATGATTAACCCTTCAGTATTCTAGCTTCACTTGTGCAGCCTGTATGTACGATATATACATATATGCACATACATACTTACATACCTACATAGTCAGCCAGTCAGACAGACCTACAGATAGACCGACAGACATACTCACTAAAAAACTGAAGTCTCCGTGAAATCATCATCATCATCATCGGGAGAAATCAAGCAGAGGAATTCCTCTAGACTGGCAAACTTTCGACGGTGCAAGATCAACCTTAAAAAAAGAAAATCCCATTTGTCCTCAAAAAGATGGGTATAAAACCAATGCATAATTCCGATAGTCACCTATGGAGCAGAGACATGGAACTTAAACAAAGGATTGACCCTTAAATTGAGAACGATGCAACCAGCATAAGAGAGAAGCATGCTCAACATAACATGGAGAGATCACAAAACAGCACAGTATATTACATAGAAAATACAAGAACCAAAGATATCATAGAAACTGTTAGAAAACTCAAATGATAATGTTTCGAAAAGTTAAATGCTGTGTAATATAAAATAACATCCGTATATAATTCATTATGATAATATACTGTATAAAATAACAATCTTCATGTATTTATGACACAACTCTAAAAATGATAAAATTGAGGTATATATTAACATCATAGCTTATGGGGAGGTGGTGTTTGATCAATACGGCAGGGGAAAAATAGCTAAATGGTAAACAACAGATGATCCCAACAAAAAATTACACATAATACCATGATATATAATTATGTATTGAAAAAAATACTGAAAAGAAACTACATAAATTACATTGACTGATATTAGGAAATAATTGACTGAAACGACATAGATCTTTGGAATTTTTCTTATATATTTTTGTAAGCTGCAAAGCTTTCTAGACGATATATACATACTAATGAGCCCAAACTATTGCAACCATCAATATGTAGCAGGAATGATAGCTTGAGCCTCATAAAAACTGTGCATATCATTGTCAGGAATAGATAAGCAGGCAAACGACCACGGGTATTTCATTTTGGTGTGTTGAATGCTGCAGTCATAAGCAAACCAAGAAGGAAGATTTGGTGCATTTGATAGGACCAAAATTTTATGTCAAGGAGACCAGGTCAGGGGATTTCTAATAGGTCTCAGCTTGTCTGATGGGATTTTTACCAGACCCATCGCATACAGAGTCCACCGTTGCGTTCTCATAATCTTTTCTGTGGCTATTGATTTTGGGGTGCTGCTCCTACTGCCTATCGAGGTAGGGTCCTCTAGGGCTCTCCAGCCTTCACTCAGCCTAAGAGCAATCTACAAGGCAGCAGCATACATACCTTCCACACAACTTAGGATGTACCTAATTAGCTATCGTGTACACAAGGAAATATGTCCTACGAAAAGTTCCCTATGCTCTTTGCTCGTACTGGGAATTGAACTTACGACCTTCTGTGTGTGGAAAACGTACTAACCAACACACAAAACGAACGGTTTGGATTCTCATGTTAAATAAAGGTGTATACCTACATGCAAAGGTCTGAGGAGCGAAAAATCACCAACTGCCGACAAGGCATAAGGCGGCCAGCATTTATCAATGTGAGAGGAGAATGGGAGCTTTCTGTCAAATACAGGCCAACAGAATAGCTAATATGACTCATAATTCAGGTATCTTTAACTAAGGTGAAGGAAGGAATGCGTTTCATCACATTGTGTATCGGTCTTTCTTGCGTATGGGACGAGGTTAACAGGCTAGTCAGTGTATCCAAGGTGACTAATACTCTTCAGTATCTTCACGGGCATGATGGCGTTGGAACTGCACCTTGTATCAATGGAAGGAGATCCTCTGGTCTGGTGAGTCTTGCTTATTACTGAATAATATGGACGACTGGATACGTGTGCATCATAATGCCGAGAAAGCGATGGTACCAAAATGCACTGTGGGAAAACCAAGCCAATTGAAGCAGTGTGATACTTTGTTCAACGTTTGACATAAAAACACTGGGCCGTATCATTTATGTGGAAGGTACTTCATCGCGTACCAACTACCTCAAAATCATTGAAGACCAGACCAACCCCTTCAAGGTAACGGTCCTATTTCATGGTATTGGTAGCTTTAAGCAAGAAATCGCGTCTAAAAGACTACATGATTGTAGGGGGATAGTTTTGTGAACATGAGAAAGACTTTACTGTCTTTCCCTGGCCTGCAAACAATCTAGATCACTATCAGATTGTGCACTGAAGAACCTACATTGTATAACTTGCGGCAGCTGAAGGGACTTACTGTTTATATCCTCTGACCAGATCCCAGAGGAAACCGTTAGAGATCTTGTAGAGCCCATGTCTAATCGGGTAAGAACTGTTTTGCCTGTGCATGGAGAACCAAAACCTCATTAGGTCGGTGGTCATAATGTTTTGGCATATACGCTACATGAATTTAAGGACACCTATAATACATTAGGGGTAGTGTAGATTTTACAAGAAAGCAAATCTACGATTGAGGTCGATCGGAATTCATTTGACGAAATAGATAGAGAAAGGGAAAATACGATTCTCACCCAAATTTAACCAAGAATCGTATCGTAAACCAGGGGTCAGAATGCCCCAGACAGCCGTTAAAAAACAGATTCCCGTGTGTATGAATCAACCAAAACATTTTGTCATAGGGGAATTGTTTGTTTTGTTTTGTTTTCGTTTTTTTTTTTTTTTTTGTCCCAGCTGCCTTAGGGTCAGTCAGCTGCTATGATAGTCATAACAAAAAAAAAATTTGGACAGTCCCTAAATGCGATTTACGAAAATAGAGTGACCACAATGTGTAAAGGTCCACGTAATCACTCAACAGAAATCCACGTGGGACCAACGTCTTTTGGCAGCATGCTTTCTTGAGGTGATCAATTAAAAAATTGGAAGAAAAAGGAATCAATAAATTTCTAATTTCAAAAAAAAAAGAAAGAACTAGCGGGCACAAATTAAGTGATCAATTCAGTAAAAAAACATTGTGGATTGAACTCTCAACTGAAAACTTATCTATCTTTTTGTAGACATACTAAGGAGTATTTCAGCTCCGTATGCGTGATACATACACTGCCAGTCAGACAGCCAGACCAACTTGAGAAATGAAAAGAAATCTATTTAAACAGCGTTGGAGACAGTTTTGGTTAACTGTTTTTAATGATTTTTACGCTAGGGTGAAAGCCACTACAGATCTAGAGGTCACTGCACAACATTATCAATGTTGTGCAATAAATTGCGTTTCCTGGAGGGTAAAATATAACTTCTACCAAGTTTTTAGCTCGGCAATGGTGATCAGCCCACAACTTTTTAATCAACTCGTATCTTTCATGATATACAGAAAAATCTTATTCAAAATCCTTCGACGAATATGCAGCATGTTTGGCTACAACGGGAATCGACAGCTGTAAGATCGAGAGAAGTTTCATGCTAAAACCAGATTTGAATAAGTTAACGGCCTTTGTGAAGATTGAGTGACCCGAGAAGAGGTTAAAGAGAGATAGACAGCTTTCCTTACAGAGAAAGAAGGTTATTGTGTCAATTAGAAAGCGGATAATACGAGAGAGAAACAAAATGAAATCATTTCTATTTCAAGTCACACTCCGTCATTTTAGTCCTTCTTTCAAAAAGTCAATTGTCAAGATGTAAAAGTAAAATACGAGAAAGAAAGGAAGAAAAAAGAAAGCAGACTCAACAGTATTTATAACTAATCTATACACTTCATATATATATATATATATATATATATATATATATATAATAATCACTGGATCAAAATATATATATATATATATATATATATATATATATATATATATATATATATATATATATATATATATATATAAAGTGTATAAATTAGTTATAAATACTGTTGAGTCTGCTTTTTTTTTCTTCCTGGGGAAGGTCTATGTCCAACAATGATGATAATGATAACTTCGTCAAGTTAATTCCCGTTGAAAGATGAATAATCACTGGATCAAAATATATATATATATATATATATATATATATATATATATATATATATATATATATATATATATATTGATCCAGTGATTATTCATCTTTCAACAGGGATTAACTTGACGAAGTCATCATCATCATCATCATCATCATCATCATCATCAGCCTTTCAATGTCCGTTGTTGGACATAGACCTTCCCCAGGATTTTCCACACTTCTCTATCATGGGTGTCGCAGAGCCAGTAATTCCTGAATTCGTCTAGCTCGTCCTTCCATCTAATATTCTGCCGGTCTCAATTCTGCATGTTATCTCGGGGGATTCATGTTGTGAGTCACGATTTTCACCGGCTGTCTGCTATTCTTGCAACATGGCCAGCCCTCTGCCATTTGAGCTTTTTAATGGATTCTATGATGTCCCTGACTCTTGTCTTTTCCCGGATGTACTCTGCTGTCTTGTGGTCTATCTATGTGAGGCGCAGCATAATTATTTCATGTGCACATTGAATGCTTCTCAATTTACATATCTGTCTTTTGGTTATGTTCCATGTTTCAGTTCCATAAGTGACTATTGGGAGGATACATTGGTTGTATACTCTTCTTTTTAGGATTGGTGGGATCTTCTTATTTTTTCACGAATCAATTGAAAACAAATATGTTTTAATGTTATTGATATTTTTATTACAGAAATGAATATTGACGAATCCTGTCAAAAATTGTATATACAACGTTGCAGGTTTCGAATAGGTTCTGTTCTTTTTCTCTTATTATATACATAAACATCACCGAAACAGTTCTTTCAGATATGAATCTCATCTGAACCTTTTCTTCTGTTCACAGTTTCGATCCTTTAACAGGCGAATGGAGCAAGCGGAAGCCAATGCCAACACCGAGGATGAAATGTGCTGCAGTCGCCTTTAATAACCGAATCTACGTGGTCGGTAAGTTAGGGGGATTTTTGGTCAAACTCCTGACAAAGTTGTGATTGACTTAGTTTCTCTAATACGACAACAAGAACAAAAACAAATATAATCATTACCTAATTTAGGCGAGCTGAAAGAAAACAGGAGTCCGAGTGAACATCGAAACCATTATGAAATCGAATGGCAATGGGCTGGCCATGTTGCAAGAATGGCAGACGACCCTCAACATGGATCCCAAGAGAGGAAATGCGGAAATGAGTCCGGCAGAATATGAAATAGAGAGATGAACTGGACAGGTTCATGAAATATTGGCTCTGCGACATTCACGATAGGGAGATGAGACGAATCCTGGGGGAGATCTATGTCCAACGACGGTCGATAAAAAACTGATGATGAACTTTTCAGTGTCAGTCTCTCTTTCGTCACGTTGATATAAATCTCGCCGTTATGGTCAATAATTGAACAGCCGTAGCGCAAAAATTTGAACTCATGTAAAAATGTCCATCGAAGAATAGATATCATCAGGATGAATTCTGTTTATGACATCACTGACGTATAATACTGGAAAACATCTAAAATAGAATTTTAAAAGACATCTAGAAACACATAGATACTAAAGAATCAAGTAGTTATCTATAAACCTGTCGGAATAAAGCCCCAAAAGCTTTCTCCCCGAAAATCAAAATAAGATTTTGAGAAAGTGTATAGTGGAGTACTGATGCCAATTTTCAAGTCGGTAGACAAAACAGGATGGCCAGGGGTGCTGAAACAAACAAACAAATTGATAAACAGACTAAGACTTACAAAGAGAGAAAAAAATCTTGGTTTTTTCCAGAAAATTAAAAAAAAACCTTTTTAGAACGAATCTTATGGAGCACTGATGTCAATTTGCAAATCTGTTGACAAAACAGTACGGCAAGAAGCGCTGGAACAAGCAAGCAAACGAACACACAAAAACACAAACAAAGAGGCGCACATGTAAAAAAAAAAGGAGAGAACCCTTCACCGTCTTTGATGTCTACGGTTGTTCAATTTCTCCCAGAAAGCACGCAAAAAGTAGGAAAATGAAGATATACACTATCCATTAATTTTCATAGATATTTAGGGTTGAATTCATTTTTAGTACTGATAAAGCAATTTAAGCAAAAAAGAAGACTGGTGTGGTTAGTCTGTCAATAGAAGCCATCACCTGACCAACATTACTTTTGGCAGTTGGCAGTTGGCAGTTGGCAGTATGCCATGTTGAGGGTGATCAATCAAAAATTAGGAAAGGGGTTATCAATGAACAAATTACTTCTCTCGAGTTCAGATTTGCAAAATACAAGAATACTGCCGGACAGGAACTAAAGGGCCAATTCAGCATGAACCCACATTGCAAATTGAACCCCTCACTGAATTCCATTTTTTTTTTTCAACAAAAAATCAATTCTTCAAATTGTCAGCCCTCTAGCCCCATTGGTGTGACATGTACGAGTGGTACATATATAGCTGCTCAGACAGTCAAGCAACCAGCCAGACAACATTGAAAACTGTAGAAAATTATTTTGACGGTTCAGGTTGACGGTTTCTAAATATGATGAAAGCTTGAATCGGAAACAAAATTGTTATAAAATTTAGGTTTTCTTTCTTACATTTTCATTTAGAAAAAAACATTGAGTTCTATCTTCATAATCGGAAATCCGTCACATTGTTGCTAAAACGTATATACACTTATTTTTCGTGTTTACTGAAGAAAAGCCTGTCAAAAGAGTGAATAACGTTCTAAATATTCATTCACTAGTAGCTGGTTGATTCCAACCGACTGGAATCTGGAGTAATTCCTGTTTCATGGACGATCTCCAAATACTGCAAGACGAACTAAATAAAGAAAGTAAGAAATTTGATCAGCACATAAACTTCAGCAAAACAGAGGTCATGTACAACAAGCGAGTTGGGGACAAAGACACCACGACTGAAATCGAAAACGAACAGCAGGAGAAAGTAGACCACATCTACGTAGGAAGCCATCGAAAAGAAAAGAGATAAAGAAAAGAATCACAATAGGTTGGCAAATCTTCGGTAGAGCAAGCTCGACTTTCAGGAAAACATAAATCCCACTAATCCTGAAGAGAAGGATATACAACAAATGCATCTTCCTGATCATCAGCTATGGAGCTGAAGCAAGAGATTGACCCTCAACCTAAGAAACATGCAACGTACACATGACAGAATCATAAGACAGAATAGTTTATGAGAGAAAAGACAGGAGTCCGAGATATCATAGTAACAGAAAACTCAAATAGCAATGGACTGGTTGCAAGAATGCCAGACAACTGCTGGACATCACGACTTACTTGGTGAATCCCCAGAGATCATATGTGATATTGTGGCCGACGGAAAGTAAGATGGCGTGACAAGCTAGATAAAATCAGAAAGTACTGGCTCCATGATGCCCATGATGGAGAGGTCTGGTGAATCTTGGAGGAGGTCTATGTCAAACGACGTCTGCTAAAAGGCTGCTGCTGCTGCTGCTGATGATGATGATGATGATGATGATGATGATGATGATCAATTGGAAGTGAATGAAATAGATATCAGCTCTATTATTAAGTAACTGTGCTACTCGCCCTTGCACATGTGAAAAAGGAAACACTAAATCTATCAACACCTAAAAACAAATAATATTTCATACACATATCATGAAATCAATTATAGGTTGGGACGAGAGTGCACCCCCACCTCTGACCGGTCGGGTCAGCAAACATTGAGCAAGCAAGCAACTCACCTCCTAAAACCTTCTTTTTTTTTAATTGGTAAAACCGTCTCACTTACATCGTTAATAGTTCGTACGATGATTGGGTCCAAATTGTGACCAATTTTTATCGTTGTGTTTGTGTTCTGATTACGATTAGAGGTCGGGCTAGGGCCTTTTTGCTGTAATAAAAATCATTCACTGTTGCCATGTTGAGGCTAGATGCTGGCATAAGCACTGAAAGGAAGAGGAATTCACATCTATGGCTACCCATGGCGAATGGAATGTTGGAGGGAAGCCAGGTTAATGCCTCACCACTCTTACCGACTGAGCTACAAAAGCTAGTGGCTGGTGAAAGTTCGAATCAAACCTTTGAATCTACTCTCTACCCCGATCTCGTGTGCCACGCTTATTTTATTAACTGATAGTCTCGGTACCAGAGAAATGATAATTGATAATTCTATTAGATGGACTATTGTAAATTGTTGAACAACCGTTGCCACCAAAGGTGGAAAAGGATCCTATCCCTTTTTATATGTGCATGCGTTTGTGTGTTTAAGTGCTCCTGGCCATTCTGTTTTGTCTACGGACTAGAAAAATGAAATCAATACCCCTCTAGCCCCTTTCTAAAAATGGTCTTTTGGTTTAAGGAACGCCTTATTTTGACAGATAAATTGGTAACATGAAGGTTCTCTAGAACTTAGGTGTTTTTTTTTTACTCTATATTAGATGTTTTCCAGTGGAGAACGCCAGTGATGTCATACATAGAATTTATTATGACCATATTTATTGTCCTATGTTATAACTAATTTTTATACTATAGTTACCCACGGCGAATGGAATGTCGGAGGGAAGCCAGGTTAACGCCCAACCACTCTTATCAACTGAGCTACAAAACGTAGTGGCTGGTGAAAGTTCGAATCAAACCTTTAGACCTACTCTCCAACCCCGATCTTAATTTAATCTAACCTTAATCTTAATTTTTCTTTTTATCACACCTTCACTCAGACTGGCTTCCTGTGGCAATGAGTAAATAGGTCTAAATAAAGCATCCGTCACTTAGGAGAGACCTTTTATTTGGTTACTGAAGATTAGTGACTCGGTCCCCGTTTCTTTCAATGAGGTAGCTTAATGATCCTTGTTAGTATAAAGTCTGATCGAGATGAAGACTTTATACTTACAAGTTTTTTTTTTTTATGACCATCCCTTCGACAGGACACGAAACCACCGAAGGGATACGCCCATCTTGAACACACAGCTTAGAGTGTGAGTAGAGTGTGCACAATATGCTAGTGTAGGGAAGTGCGTCTTAGTGAAGAATTTGCCACCTTCTTCGCGCATACTGGGAATCGAACCCAGGACTTTCTGCTAATGAGGCAGACGTGCTGACTATTGAGCTCTCCGAGTGGACACAGTGAGTAAACAGAACAGAAAGTAAAGAATGAGTTGGCAAGGTATAAACTTGTCCCCACTCTGGTATCCGTATTGACTTTGTTTGCCGGTAAATGTCACCACAAGTAAGTGCTAAAAGTTTGCAGATGAAATGGTGAAAAAATTAGTGACACAAATCTGCTGAGAATAACATTTTTGATATCCGTCAAATGTTAACAAGTTCAGCTTTATGGATATGTGAGATGAAAACTCGAGATACACACACTCACACACACACACACACACACATACAGACATATGTATATATATATATATATACACACACACACACACACACATACAGACATATGTATATATATATATATATATATATATATATATATATATATATATATATATGTATATATATATATATGTATACGTATTTCAACAAATATAAAGCAGATTTCAACTGTTATGAATTCAATGTTTCCTTATTCTGCAAAAAAAATCAATAATGACGCCATTATCGATGTCAGTCGAAAATTTGAAACCAGAAATTTCATCGTAGAAAATCATCAGATGAAACAGGAATCATGTTGAAAAACAATGTTTTTTTTTCCGAGATTCAGAATGGAAAATTGTTTTGTTCTAAATTCGTCTATTAATAAATAAGTATTGAAGATTTTATCAAAATCGAATGATATGCTGATTTTTGTCAGCTTTTGAAATTTCCCTGATGCCGATTTCACTCGAAAGGTTTACATCCATTTTGTTCAAACCCACCACGCGAGAAGGATGTTGACAGAATGAAGATAAATCACAGTATTGATCTGAGCTCTCTGTTGATCAGTTGATGAAGTTTAAATCCGGAATGTTTCAATGGTCGATCTCTCATCAGCATCATCACCCATCCTTCCAGCGTCCTTCGTTGGACATGCACCACCCCAGGATTCGCCAAACGTCTTTATCATGGGCGTTGCAGGGTCAATACTTACAGAACTTGTCTATTACGTCACGCCATCTTATATTCTGTCGTTCTGCATGTCCAGCAGCTGTCAAACATTCTTGCAACATGACCAGCCCATTGCCATTTGATTTTTCTAATGTATTCTATGATGTCTTGGATTCCTGTTTGTTTTTCACCCAATATACTGCGCTGTTTCGTAAGCTCTCCATGTTATGTTGAGCATGAATCTTTCGTGTGCACTTTGCATTGTTCTCAGTCTGAGGGTCAATTTTATGATTAACTTCCATATTTCAGCTCCATAGGTGACTATCAGGAGAACGCATTGGTTGTATACCATTCTTTCAAGCAGTAATGGGATTTTCTTGTTCGTGAATGTTGAGCTTGTTCTTCCGAAAATTTGCTAGCCTTGAGTGATTTTTCGTTTGATCACTCCCCAACCAAATGCAAGAGAAGTAACTTATGATCAGGAAACTCAAATTTCTTTGAATTCTTCTCTTATTTTGCTTTCGTATTCTAAACTATTTTTGAGACTTTGGTGTCTGAAATTGAAAAGATTATCTGATCAGAATCTTGACCGGGTATTAAGCATGTTAGAATGAAATGATAGATTATACCAGAGAGGTAGGAACTAGAATCCTTGTCATATCCTTCGATCGCATGAACTTAGCAATGAGCTGACGCCCTTGTAATCCAAGCAAACATTAAATTTTCTAAAGCGTAAAAAAGGCTTGTGTTTGTATGAGCGAGTCCTCCTCCGATGATTCAAGTTTATTACTCAGTTTAAATTATTTTTCAATGTCCTTCCCAGAAGGCTACAGTTTATTAGATACTTTATAGTTCTTCCTTCAAACTCTGACATAAAATTAAAATCGGCGCCATTTTGTGAAAAAAAAAACTAAAGACATGCAGATGATGATCATTGCGGATGCGCATGCGCATGAAACCATTTCTGCAATCATTTTGATGTTGATTCCTCGATCGCTTTGAATGACTTGCTCTATTTGTTTTTAAACATTCCTGCTCGTTCTTGACTTGCAAGGGTGTCCACAACTCTTATCGTCTTCAACATCCCCTCAACTATCACGAAGTATTTAAGCCTCTCGAACACATATGCACATGTTGTGCATTTTTCTCATTAAACTTCAGTTAGCTAACGAAAAGATTCGGTAGCCTTTTTCTTCAATTTCGCGTAAGATTTCAAGTTGTTCGATTTTTGAACTGACTTTACAACTCGTCAGAAAAACAGCGTCAGTAACAGCGAACTGAAGATCCAGGCTGGTTGAAACTTTTATGGTTTATTCATGCTTGCCTATTGGTCAATGGACGTACGGCTAATTCTCGAAGAGTGTTGAATTCAACTCGGTGTGACTTTCCTTGCTCAAAAGGGACAAGTTATGGTTGTCCTTTCCTTAGAACGAAATCAATTGAACCATTTGTAACTTTCGTCACAAGCATCACTATTTATTGAGGGAAAGTATTCTTGTTACTTGACACAACATCCGAGAAAGGTCAGAGATCGGCTGAAACTTAGTGTGAACTACAAAAAAAAACAAGAATGAGTTCAATTATCCAAAAAGCTCTTCGAATCTTTATGACTCTCCTGAAAATTACAGACAATATGGCTGGTTAGTCACACAATAGAAACCGTGACCAACGTTTTTTAGTAGCACTCCGTTTTGGGGAAGATCAATTGAAAATTGGAAAAATGAGTAATCAATGAATGAGTTACTTCTTTCGTCTGGTCAAGGCTAGACAAAATCCGGATTAAAAAAAAACAGGTGGGAATGCTGCCGAACACGAACCGAGTGAACTATTTAGCGTATACTTACATTGTAAATTGAACACACAAATAAAAACCTATTCGGGGGCAAATTTTCCAAAGATGAAAATTGCGTTTTTATAGATATAATGTGGATTAAATGCTCAAAATTCCAGCCCACCCGCCTCCATGAGATACATGCATAGCCAGGCTGACCAACTTAAAAACTGAAGAAAACCTATGATGACAGTTTTCGTGACGGTTATAGTTGACCCTTTTTTTATATCCTTACAGTAGTCCAATATTTGGGGGGGGGATAAAACTTATTTGGTGCCCTAAGATCAAAACTTATTTTGTTTTGACTCAAGCAACGGGGCAAGAGAAAATAAGCGTACATTGAAAGATAGTGCATTTATTGACATGGGGTTGTATTTGATTGGGATATGAATATCCTACATATCGTGTTTTGTTCTGGTCTCAAAAAGGGAATGAATAAATCCATTCACAATATGCGATCATTTTAGGCTTTCATTAATCCCTAAGTTCTGATACTAAAAAAGGTCGCAGGTTTCGATGCTGGTTCGTTTTCTGTTTTGTTTTTCATTTCATTTTTATATTGTGCCCTTTGCTCAGCCCATTTCATTAACATCACACCTATACAGTACTGTGATATTTATGACACAGGATTTCATAAAGAATTGTCTCAGGCCGACTCTCTGGCATTTTATATATCTCTCATTTATATATATATATATATATATATATATATATATATATATATATATATATATATATATATATATATATATATATATATATAATGTGTACTTTACAGAGTGAGACAGACTCGGGAGTGAAGTTTTTGGTGGTAAGGTTTATTTATCCTTATATGTCAATAGTCCATACATGTTTCGGGATTCTTCCCATCATCAGTGGTGTGTGCTGTGTGAGTGTGTGCTGTGTGAGTGTGTATTAATATATGTGTGTGTGTGTATATTTGTGTGTGTGCTTCTATACATATATATGTGTGTGTGTTTGTGTGTGTGCTTGTGTATATATGTGTTCGTGTGTATAAATGTGTGTATATATGTGTTTGTGTATATATGTGTCCGTGTTTCCGTATATTTAAATGTTTGTTCGTCTGAATATATCTGTGTTTGTATATGCATTTGTGTATATATACGTATTATCTGTATATATACATATATATGTGTGTGTGTGTATGTATATATGTTAGTATGTGTGAATGTCTGAGTATCTATGTATATGTGTATGTATGTGCGTTTGCATATACGTGTATATGTGTGTACATATGTGTGTGTGTTTGTTATTTATTTATATATATATATATATATATATATATATATGTGTGTGCTTTTGTATAGATATGAGTGTGTGCATGGTAGTGCGTACATATGTAGGTCGTGTTAAGGATGAGAATGAACAAGATGAGAATTTGGTGTGAAACCATATATGTGTGAGTATACATGAGACTATATGTTTGCATACATGAATGAGTATTTTTATGTGTGTATATACTTGTATATATATATATATGTGTGTGTGTGTGTTTGTGTGCGTGTGTGTGTGTGTGTTTGAGTGAGTGTCATTGACTACTTGTTTTCAACATGTTGGATTGTGAGAATCTTCGAATTGATACTCTAGTTATCTTTAGTTCTGAACAAAAACAAGATGGCGAAGCATATACTGATCAGACCAACTAACTCAGCAACGCATGTATCAAAAAGGAATTCATCTTTACGTAGGTTTGTTCTCAGCTGTATTATTAATAATCTTAGCCTTATAATTATTTATCAACCCCGTCTCATTTTTGACAGAAATAACATTTTTTTAGGATTCACCTGAAGCACCTTTTGCGATATTTGTGTTCTTTTTGAATGCTGGAATATCTGTAGTGAGATCTGAGCCGACACAAGAGTTTCATGCAAGTTTTAAGATTTGTTTCCCCGATATCTGGATCTTCATTTAACTCTCTCTCCTACCTACACTGTGAAAGGTCTGTGGCATAGGCGGTCGGCTAGTTTGACCTAATATGTAGCGCCTGCCCTGGGTGGTATTTATACAAATACTACAGGAATTTTAAATTTATCTGAGTATCTGTTTTTGACCTTTGATGACAGTAATAAGAGATGACATCTCATTAGAGATTACATCCCACGGATGCCAAGGTTTCCAACATGCGATTGTTTTAACATCGACATCGTGAAAACACTGGAAATACGACATGCTCTGAAAATAATAACTATTCCTCAAAAACTGATAGAGAGACCCCTTTTCTTGAAAGAAAGCGATGATGACCTCGGTATTCCTTTCATTCTAGCCATTTCAAATTATTTTCCTCTTTTCAAACTCATTTTTAATTGTTTTGGCTGTGATAAGTAATGACAGAGAGTGCTTTGGTTATTACGTTTCAGTGTTGACCATTTAGATATTTTACTTCTAAATTCAGGTAATTCGAAATAGTGGAAGTCAAGGCAGATGATTCATAAAGACTAAGGAGAAAGATCAATAATCTCTCAATTTTATTTGACTTAAGACAACAACCGATCAAAAAACCTCAAACTCTACACTGTACTGCTTCGTGTACTGACCAAAATAACTGACAAATGTCAACTTTGTACAATAGCGACTTGTTGAGTAATCGTAGTGTATAAATGAACTGAGATAGAGATTTCTTCGATCGCGGTTAGATTAGAATCGCTGGTCATCATTTCAAGTCATACATGTCTACCAATGATTTATGGTCAGTTTTATTAATGTTTTTTTGTTCACGTTACATTTTATTGTACTTCTTAAAGGAGAGGTAATTGCTAATCTTCCTTTTCGATCAGACTAGAATTTTATTCATCAGGAATCGATAGGCAAGCAGCACTTCTTATTGACTTCTAAGATTTTTTTCTTGAATTTATGTTTTATAACAGAACCAATACAATCATCCGAAGAGTCGTCTGCTTCAGCTATTTCTCGGTTCGGATAGAAATCGGTCAAAAAGTATGTTAGGGTCAAAATTAAGGTATTAATAATTTCTCAATTTGTTAAACAGATTTTAGCACTTACTTGACCGATTATATTTGGTATCCCTTAATAGGGGATCAAGGCTTGCACGCAATTAGAGCGTTTTTAGTACAAACTCATGATAATTTATGAGCCAACGGAATGACTGTAGTTTAATAACATTTATGGACGCAAGGTGTGGGTATATATATATATATATATATATATATATATATATGTGTGTGTGTGTGTGTGAGTGTGTGTGTATACATATGCATATTATATATATATCATCATCCGTCTTTTAACGTCCTTCGTTGGACAAGGACCTTACCCCAGACTCGCCATACTTCTCTATCAGGGGCGTTGCAGAGCCAGTACTTTCTGAACTTGTCTAGCTTGTCTCTCCATCTAATATTCTGCTGGCCTCGGTTGCGCATGTGATCTCGGGGGATCCATGTAGTGAGTCGTGATGTTCATCAGTTGTCCGCCATTCTTGCAACATGGCCAGCCCACCACCATTTGAGATTTTTAATAGATTCTATGATGTCCCTGACTCTTGTCTTTTCTCGGGTGTACTGTGCTGTCTTGGGATCTCTCCATGTGAGGCCCAGCATAATTCTTTGATGTGCACGTAGCATGGTTCTCAATTTGCAGATCGGTCTCTTGGTTAGGTCCCAGCTTTCAGCTCCATAAGTGACTATTGGGGGATGCATTGGTTATACACCCTTCTTTTTAGGATTATATATATATATACATATATACATATGCGTGTGTGTGTGTGTTTAAACATTAAAATCCTTTTAAATAAAGCCAGCAGTATGCAGTCGTTGTGAATCACTATTCCTTCATTATCTTTGGTGACACATTGTACGACCGACTCTGAACTTCAATGTTATGCCAGACCTATTAATAATTGATAATCATCTTTCAAAAAGTTCATCCAATTTTTTGAAGCAAAAAGTCTCATTAGCTGGAAAGATACAGAAAATGCCCTCAAGGATATTCCGGAGTCAAAGTTCTGAGAACATTTCCAACAACAGTTGCTACACAATGGATAACATTTGCCTAACAAATACCAATATACACTTACATTAAGTAATAAATAAACAAATATAAATGTATATATGAAACTACACACACACACACACACACACACACATATATATATATATATATATATATATATACATATATATATATTACGTTATTTGGAAATTGATGGTATAAGTGATCTGACGTCCTGTTGGCGAATATGTATAGACTCATGATCCATATTTTTGTAAATAATGTTACTTTCAAATAAATTTGTTGAACGTATTAATAATTCAACTCAGCCAGTGACACGATGGTGTTGAACATAGATTTATGTATATTTTTTATTTATCTTTTCACTTCTTTAGAAACTTTTCTTCTTTCTTTAGGAACTTTGCTCATTTTCATAGAAACTTTGCTCATTCCCTTCGAAATTTTGTTAATTTCTTTAGAAAATTTGCATTTTCTTCAGGAACTTCGCTTATCTTCATGAGAAAAAAAATTTTACTTATTTCTTTTAAAATTTTGTTGGATTTTTTGCTTCTTTCTTTTGGAATTTCGCTCAATCTTATAGAAACTTTGCTTATTTCTTCTGAGATTGCGTTGAATTCTTTGCTTCTTTCTTTGGGAAATTTGCTTATTTTTATAAAAACTTTGCAAATCCCTTTTAAAATTTTGTTAATTTCTTTGGAAACCTCGCTCCTCTCTTTAGAAACTTTGCTTATTTTCATAGAAACTTTGTTCTTTTCTTTAAAACCAGTACGTTATTTGTCATTCGAATGATATCCGTTGTGTAGCATCTGTTACTGGCTATGCCTTGAAAGATATGAATATGTCTCTATGTAATAGTTTTGATTATAATACAGGCAAATGGAAAAGGAGGTTTGTTGATTTGAGAATGTTGGAAGAGAAAGGAAAGGGAAAGGCACTGAACAAAACGATGAAAATACATATAATAGTGTATTTGAGAAAATATACCCATGTGTGCACTTAATAATTAATACACGAGGATTTATTACTTTTCAAAATATGCATTTTTATACGCACTAAATCAATCATTTGAATCTTGACTAATGAGGCTGCGAAATGACATTTAATATTGCCCGTTCACAATCAACTATCCATTTCGATTTCACTTCTTTATAACGTGTTTGGTGTCTTGGTCTCGTGAGCGCTAATAGCGTCTCGCCCACTGTGATATAAGATCTCCTAACGAACAGGTAGCAATGCAGTCAGGGTTTGTACATGCGTGCGTGTGTATAACGGAGAAAGTTCAACCAGATAAGAACCCTAACATAAAATTGAGTAATGATTGAAACGACGATGAAAAAGCAGAAAGAAAAAGAAAAGAAGAAGTAGAAGAATTTGAGGATTCGGGCGTAAGTGATGAGGCCAATATATACTCATTTGAAACGTAGTAGTTCAACTTGGCTCTCACCCTAAGCTCTTCGTTTCCCCAAACCGAGTCATGATTGATATTTCCGTTGAATTACGTCTTTAGATTCTTTATATGTCTTTCTCCTGATATCGAACTTTTCTTCTTTGTTTTTATACGTTTCATTTCAATTAACCGTAATTCCAGGAATACGTTAAATAAAATTATGTTTTGGGATTTGACGCAAGACACTGTAACTCTATCTTACCATTGAGGATTAACGAGCAGACGCGTCTTCAGTCAGAGATAAATGATTTTATCTTTATTTTGTCATTTCCATTAGCGAAATACACCAATTGGGGACACAAAGTCACATAAATCTTCTTTTTTTTTTCCTCTTCTTATTTTGAACTTTATCTCCTTACTTGTTGTTTATAACCATCAACCAAGACTGTCACCAATACTATCAACATGGGTCTTTTTCATTTTTCAAGTAAGTCTGGCTGGCTATGTATGTATGTTTGTATCTATGTTTGTATTTATGCATGTGTGTGTTGTGCATACAGACTAAAGGGCAAGAATTTAAACATTCACTCCTTATAATGTCCGAAAATTCACCTATCAAATGGGTTTTTAGCAAGGGGTTCAATTTTTAATGTAAATTTATGCTAAATTGGTTCCTTAGTTTGTGTCTGGTTTCGTTTGGGGGAGGGGTCGGATCTTTTTCCCTATTATCACCACTACCAAAAGGTGAGAAATGTAGCTAAGTTCATTGAACATTCCATTTCTCAATTTTTTCCTCATTGATCACCCCCAACACGGTATGCTGCTTGAAGACGTTGGTCACGTGACAGTTTCTCTTGTTTTTCTGTATCTTTTCTGACTTTTTTTTTTGTTTATCTCCTGTTTGTTTATTTTGCTTCTGCTATCTAGGGTTTGTTTCCATTTTTTGCAGCATCGTTTATTGTTTTAATGTTCATTTATTCCATGCCACATAAACAATGTAAATTCCCAAGAGGGGAGTTCTATAATCAAAAACCTGACACAGACGTAACATTTCTCCATTCATCTCATCCTTTTATTGGGGACGCCATTTTCAAAGCTAATAGAATTTAGTAATGTAACTTCTGTTTCAGAGCTCCACCAACTCTGAAATCTGAATCAGTTCTAAAAAATAGTTCTTCAAGAAAGTAATTCGTTACCAAAATTCGACTCTATCCTATTCTTGTAGGAGCAATTTCATGTTGCTGCAAACAAGACTAGAATTTGATAGCAATTTACGATTTTTCTGTGCACTTGAATAATTTTAGCCGTTCCGAAATTACCTAGGAACATTTAAGTACCGGATTCGATGAAAAAAAAATAAATTAAAAAAAAATTCCTGCTTCACAGGAAAACCTTGTTTTTTTTGTCGAAATGAAAACATCATATCCTAACTGGATTTTTGCCGAAACAGTTCTTACTGCAAACCTATATTATCATTTGAAACAAGCAAAATATTAGAATGCATAAACCTTCCGAGATTCATGCAAATAACAGTGCAACGTTTTTTGTGTTTTTTTTTTTTTAACTTTTTTGTTCCTGCGAAATAAGTGTGATTTTTTCCTGATTGTTGATGTATAAAAAGTATAGGAAAATTGCTATTATTTCCCTGGAATTTTGCTTCAATACTAGAACTGTGATGATACGAAATCTAATTAATTTCAAATGGACAAATTTGTGCATTTTTTAATCGCATAAATTGAGATAATAAAAACAATTACGTATAAATATTGCTGTCTTGGCCAGAAAAGCAAAGTTTGAAGGAAATAATTGTTATTTCCTTTACTTTTCACTCATAAGCGATCAGAAAATAACACTCACAACCCAGGATCAAAAATTGCGTTGCACAGTGTAATCGAACCTAACGCGATCAACTGTTGGTGTTGTTTGATTCGGGTGGTGGTCGGCACCAGCTTCTACACGTTTTGAACATTTTTTACGGGTAACAAAAAGTTCGAAAATGTTTATGACGATGACAATGAATTACATTCATGCTAAAAATGTCTACTGAATAAGGCTTGAGGTCGACTCGCTCTAAACTATCCAGTCTATCGTGAGCAGAACAAGAATAATCTTCATCAAATTAGGGAGTAAAAGTTAACATCCAATCCCATGATCCAAAATCATGATCAGCAGATTGTTAGGCTGGTGTCTTACCGACTGAGCTAAATTGAAAATTCTTACATATCAACAAAATGTATCTTATAGATACGCAGGGACGTTTTCATTCCAACAAATAGATACATTTATACAAAAAAATTATATTTATTCCCGTCTAATAAATAGATACATTTATACAATGATTTGTACTTTTTTTTCGGTTTTTTTATGTATACAATACAACAGTTGCAGAAATAATCTTCAGTCGGAATGGAAATGGGAGTTTGAGTTTTTTGCTATTTACAGATTTACCAATCATGATAACCTCTATAACTCTGTACAGTCAAGAGTTTGGAGTTCAAAACTATGAGCTTAATTGTAAAAATGATAGCCTCTCTAATCCTATGCAGACCTCGGTTTAAAGTTTAAAACAATGAGCTCAATTGTAAACTTCCTCTGAAGAAAACAAACGAATCGGCTCTAGGACTGAAAGAGAGGCGATATAATGATCAATGCAGATTTTTCCAGTTTGTCGTGAAATATGCAAAACTCTGCTTGAGGATAGATCAACAAAACAAATGCTGATGTGGATTTGGCCAACGGACACGTCTACGTTCAACAAACAAATCTGGGTCTCTTTTCTCTGCTTTTCAGTGCGATAGGAATCCAAAATGAGAAAACTCTGTCTTGAAATCTAAGAGTAAGACTATAAACGCGTCATTTCTTCTCTTATGCGAAGATCTACGATGGCAGAGTTGCCAACCTCATTTTCAAGATTACATCTAAAAATTGAGTCAAAAAATATCTTAGAATACATAGAATCATCTAGATTCTCCAGATATACATCTAAAATCTAGAAAATGTATTATATGTTATCGTTGAATTAAATGTGATTTTAATCTCCAATATATATCTTATTAAACCATTACTTGATTTATTGAAATATCACTTGTTCAATAACTATCAAACAAATAGAAATATTATTCATTTTATCAAAAATCGTCTGAATAGCAATTTATGATATCTAGGCACAACAAAACTTATCTAGATATAGATGAAAGACATCTGAATTGGCAGCATTGTACACATTAACATTTACATTCGCCGATTATCATTAAAGAAAAAAGTATATTGCGAAATATCAACACCGAGATTCAATTTCTGAGTTTTCTTGTAATATGATGACACCAGAAAATATTGAGTTGTATTCTTTTGGAAAAAAAAAGAATGAATAAAAGGTTTTAAATTTCAAACAACAAAGTTATTTCTCTGCGCAGGATCGTTTGTTAGAAACCCTCAAACAAAACTGTCAACATTGTCAGGATAAGTTTCTTCAGTTTTTAGAATGGTCTTGCTGGCTGACAAACTGGCTATATATGTATCACGCGTGCAGGCCACGTCAACGGAACTGGAGAGCTGAAAATTTAAACATTCACTCCATATTGCATCTTTTTTCTTTAAATTCTCCCAACAATAGGTTTTTAGTTTGGGGGTCAATTTACAATGTAAATATACACTAAATTCATTCCTTGGTTTGTGCCCAGCAGCGTTCATATACGTTTTTTTCCGAAAATTCAGACTTGTTAGGGATCCAATAAAAAGCAACAGAAGTAACTTCTTCATTGATTAAGACTTTTTTCAATTTTCGATTGATCTCCTTCAATACAGCATGCTGCCTGCCAAATGAAAGTTTCTATTGGGTGATTAACCAGACTCCTTTTTGTTCTGTTTTCTCAGATCATGAATTTCTAGCTCAAACCATACTGGTAGCATTTTCATCAAGATAATCTGATTCATCACAACCACTTCATTTATGGGGCGAAAAGACGCATATATGGGTATCGGTAATTCATTATTTCCCTTGGGATGCTAGTTTCACTTATTTTGGCCCTTTTGGCTCTCGCTCAACAATCATTATATCCCCACAGATCTCTTACTATACGAATGTGTTTTGCTCGTTTCTGTGTCGGTAAAACTTATGTCATGGCTGTATATAACAAAATTTACTTTTAATCTAAATAAAATTATCGATTAGTATGCTCTCTCTCTCTCTCTCTCTCTCTCTCTCTCTCTCTCTCTCTCTCTCTCTTTCTCTCTCTCTCTCTCTCTTTCTCTCTCTCCCCCTCTTTCTCTTCCTCTCTCTGCCTCCAACCCTCAGTCTCTCTCTCCCTTTGCGTAATTGAGTAGGAAACAGGAGTTAAAAACATACAGAGGGGATTTCCTGCTAAATCTTTTCTTATGTTTTCCTTAAAAACGTCTCCGAAGAATCTTTTCCTGTATTTGTTCAGCTTGAATCTTTAGAAGAAACCCTCAGCGTCTGTGGAGTAAGAAAAAAAAAACTAATTCAAATTGGCTTTAGTAATTTGCTCTCGACTTGACAGTTCTGTTTAGAGGCCTCCTTAGCGTGAGTGATGGTTCAGTGTCGTTAATTTGACACGTTGAGGCCCTTAAATCTCATTGCAGCCACAACGTGACACAAACACGGCCACTGATCGTGAGCAGTAATGACCCAAGCGTGAGAGATGCATTGAATCGACACGTAAATCTAATCAGTCGTCTCCCCCGGTTTGAATATCGTCTGCCCGGCTTATCCATTACGATGCACGACACTCTTGGTCGTCAGGCGATTGGAACAGCAAAACCATTGATGGTGACGAATCTTGGCTAGCCTTATGCGTGCCACCATTTAATAAGATCAGCAGATATAAATGGGGACAGAAGGTTAATACTTTCAATTGGCCCTGTCCGACAAACTAGAGCTGCTTGCGTCCACTCAGTTAACTGTGTGGCTAATTTATAAATATTCACAATTAGTGATTGTCAGACGAATACGATGAATAAGTTTCTTTCGTAATATGTACGGTAATTACAGAGCGTTCACGATATACATGACGCAAACTCGTAAGCATATAAGCATGTATGCTTATTTCTTCTGTTTGTGTCCTTGCATCTCATTGGTTGATTTACTTTCCTATATTGACGTCACAACGACGATTACAACATAGATTCTCTTAGGACTTTATCACATATTGGAATAGTTTGAGTTGGAACTTAGAAGAAAAAACTTAGAATTATGATGCTTGAATTCTCAAAAATGAAGGCTCATTAGTGCTAATCAATACATTAATAACCTCGCCATTTTTTACGGATATATGCTAGTATGTATAATAATGACTAAGTTTAACAATATATCTGACGCAATTTTTGCCAAAAAATGCCTCAATTTAGTAGTACCATTTTCTAACAATGGCGTCTTTTGCAAGTTGAAGAGAAACACGAATCTTATTTTGGTGTATTGCACGGTGGCATCAACGTTTTTGAAAAGGTTTATTTTTCATTATGTAGATAACACAAATTAGACACACGTATCCAAGCTTTTAAATTTAACCTGAAGTTTTGTGGTGAGGACATTTCATTGTATTCATTAGTGTGGTATTTATGAAATTTGTGTTTCTATCACGATTAGAAACACAAATACTATAACAAGTCTGGATGCTACATGGTCAAACTCCATTCTTACTTCTGTTCCAAATGAATATGATTACTGCAACATATGTATTGTATATATATATATGTATATTTGCCAAAGATGAGAACAAATCTTCAAATGTGTAAATAAACATTGCATTTAATTCAGGATGGTTATTCATCACAAAGAACGTCACACAATGAAGCTCTCAGATAGAAATGTAACTAATAATTAGGTGTCAGGCAACAAACTTATTGATCACCCCTCGTGTCCATATCACTATAAATGAAATTTTAAAAAATACGTAGAAAACGTCTCTTATTATATATTTACTAAGCTCTGACACAATAATGAGGCATCCTGTGAGGATCGAAATGAACTGCGAGACGAATATGCTAATTATAGCGTCAGGGGAAGTGCGCAAATGTACCTCGTTAGAGGGCCAAAGGAAAGGGGAGTTTCCCAGGACGATGTGGTCGTTTCGTATAAAAACAACGCAGTTCCGTCTTTGTGCAAATGCTTAAGTTTCTTCCGGCTTGCTTCTTTCTTTTACCCTTCTCATCCCCTCCCAACGTCTCCCCTTCTCTCATTCCTTCTCTCCTTCCTTCTCTCTCTCTCTCTCTCTCTCTCTTTCTCTCTCTCTCTCTCTCTCTCTCTCTCTCTCTCTCTCTCTCTCCTACTTAAAAACTGTAATAAAAAGCAATGAAACTCAATGTACACTTTAGATGTTAATTTCAGTATCAACTGCGGCCCATTCTGCTTCATTCTTTATATTCAGGTGGAGAGGAAGCCGACGGTATACCCAGCTCGGACACTGAAATTTATGATCCGTCTTCAGACACCTGGGAAAAAAGTGGACACCTGCCTTCTCCCAGACTCCGACCATCAATCATTCCAATAGAAGGAGGCTCACTACTATGTGCCGGGGGGTCGTGCAATGGAATTGTTCGGAACAGCATGTGGTAAGTAATTGGACTCTCCGACATAGATTTAAAAAAATTAGAATACAAATAACTCCGTCTATAACTTCGAGAATTGACATACCAAATTTCGTTGGGGCAATCTAATCTCTTCTAAACATATGTGTTGTTGACAATGTTTCCGTCGATTCATTCAACGGCCTTTTTCTGGATATAATATTGATTTTCCTTACGAAATTATGTATTACGTCTGAAGAGAGGTGTAGAATGAATCAGCCGAAATTTTATGTCAACAAGATGAGAAGATAGAATAAGATGGTCCGAACAAAGGTTGGTACATAAATTACTTTTCTGGTTGTTCGTATCCAAGTTTCAGTGACATTTCCTCCCAGTTTTGATACTTCATTTGACTCTCAAACGTCTTAATTCTAAATATTCATAAAATCCACGAAGACAATTTTGTCAGAGAGAATAACTTCGGCTCGAAATTATCTCCTTTTGACCATGAAGTGATTTTATTTTTAAAATTTCTTTCTATTCAATGTGCAGAATTCTTCATTTATTTTTATTTCTATTCAATAAAGGGCTCCACTATGGATTACAAAGAGTAACCAGCGGTCTATCAATTCAAGAGTTGAACTAATTTTTTCGTTGTATTGTTGGCTTTAATCTTTCAGAAAATAATCATAGATTGTCTATTTAAAAAATTCCTTCAACTTTTCTTTCTCTCGGAATTTTCAGATTATTTTCCCAGCTTTTAATCATTTCGATGGACTCAATTTGACGTGATATCATGAGAATCCTTCTGCTTCTTTCAGTGTGATTCAAAATATTGGAGCATTTCGATAGTGAAATGGAAAATATAATGCAATTTTCCGAATAAAATTCATTACTATTTCTCACTCTAGAAGTAGTACTTATCTCTGTCAAATTGATGCATTTAACAGCTATTTTTTTTTTAGTAAGAATAGGAATAAGAACAGACTCTGTTAAAAATCTGCGCCGTTGTTCATTCAATTTTTGTTAGCATTTTGCAACTCTTGTCAACATTTGTTACTGTAATAAAAATTTGTTTCCAATTGAATCTTCAAGTTGAAACATCTTCTGGTTAAAACATCTGAAACCTGTATAATCATCATATCCAAAATAAAAACGGAAAAATCGTCCAAAATGCAAC
>OY735229.1:14733842-14766342 GCA_963457665.1 Thysanoteuthis rhombus | reverse complement strand
TCATCGATACGAACAAGCAACAAAAAACTTAGGCTAGAGATATTCTTCCCTTTTCACTCGTTTGTCCCTACGTCCCTGTGTGTATTTCGATGCTTCTGGTCACATTTTCTTGCATAGAGTTTTGAAAATGTGTGGTCCAGTAGCCACATTTAGAAACTTTCTGAAATTCGTCTTTTTTAAGATTGTGCTCGATTTACAATAATAATCCATTGAAAAATAGACTCTTTTATTACGCCATGACATAGCATTTATGGCATTTAGGTATTTGTGGAAAAGCTGGTTGGAAGGATAGCGATATATATATATATATATATATATATATATATATATATATATATATATATATATATATTGTGGATTCGCTGCACAAACTAGCTCATGTTTCAGCCCTCTCTGGGCCCCACCAGGCGAATGATTGATGAGGCCCAGAGAGGGCTGAAACATGAGCTAGTTTGTGTAGCGAATCCACAACCTACAATTTATTTCCAGCTCTACTCTAAAACAACTCAACTCCATGAGTAAAATGTTGTATGTATCGAGCACTCGATGAAATAAATCCAATACATTTCAGAAGTGGCTTTATATCATTGATATATTATCATATTATGTTATACTGATAGCCTGATTTGTACCACATATACTCTGTATATATACATATATATATATATATATATATATATATATATATATATATATATAGGAAAAGAGAGTGAGAGTGAGATCCTTTAGATAAAAATAACACCGTTTTTTATCCAACTAGCTCTGTTACACTTATTTCCTTGAAATTGACAACTCAGGTTGGACGGCGTTTTTGATTTCAAGAAATGTATTGATCTATGTAATTTTGTATCACTGTCCGAAGACTTGGGATCAGTTGCTTCGTAATGTTTTGTGTGATAGAGAGATATGAACTTACAGAGAGGGGGGATAGTGGGGAAAATAAAACAACTTGGTTACGGTGATTCACTTTAGGCAAAATTGGCAATATCTTATTACGTGCTTGTTTTTCGTCTTTTCTCTTGATAGGATCCTCGAAGACAACCAGTGGCAGAAACTAGATGGCCACTGTCCATCGACTATACCAGGGCGTTTGGACAAAGTTGTACTGACCTCTGTCGGGGGAACCCTTTTTTTGATTGGAGGTTGGTTAATCGAAATTTGAAACTCAGTTTCTTCAGCTTTGAAATATCAGCTTTGGCTCAAACTCTCTCAACCTCGTGTACACTGCTATGTTTGCTATTGAAACAAGTTATAACAGTTTGAAAACGGGATATTGATAAATTAGCAGTAAAGCAATTTGATGAACAAGAATCAGCGACTCAAAACTCTATATCACTCATGTGAAGAAAAAGTAGATAAGAAGAAAAAATTGGATTGACAAGTTCATTTTTCAGATCAAAGTCTTCATTTTACGAATTTTCTTTTCTAATTTCACTAATTTATAAAATTGTGTGTGCGTGTGTACACGTATCTTCATTATCTATGTAAAAAATATTTATATATTTACATATGACAATATCTCAATGTCATCTAACTCATATATAAATATAGAATTATACGAATAATTTTTTTAAATTATAAGTTTTAGATTAATAGAATTATAAGATCTTTAAATTCATAGAATTCTTGAATTATGTAAATTACATCTAATCTCTTTGTCTACGAGTTTACAACCTGCTGAAGATTTGGTTGTCCTACGTGAACGAAATTCACAAATTATTGCAAGCTTTATAGCAATCATTTTATTCTCAATTTCCATCTGAGAATCTACAGCAACAAAATTCAAATTTGTTGCATTAGTTTCTCCTTCTGAAGCTATTATAATGATTGAACAAACTTTTATATTCGTCTGCTGTAAGTTTTCTAGGGGAGCAAAAGCGTATGTTCCGGAGTAAAAGCGTATATTGGGGCTTTTGAAAAGTAACTACGTATTTCCGAGTGAGGAAAATAATTACGTATTTTCGTGTTCAGAAAATCACGTATTTTCAAGAAAGAGATAAAAACGAATGTCATTGAAGTTGATATAAATAGTAGTTAATAAATACTATTTATTGATAAAGTAATCAGCATTAGTATCAATGACAGCAGCCCATGGGATTTTTTGTCGAAAAAATTTGGCCGGTGTATTTAATTTCTACGGAGCTTTTTGCTCTATAAAATCTCGATCCTCGTGGGGTTAGATTTCACTATAAGCTCTACTATACGCTATAAGCAACCCAGTCCCAGATGGAAGAGATGATGAACTAGATCCAGACATTGTTCCGTTCCATTAATCCCAATCTTGCTTTAGTTGGCTTATAATTCATAACAGTGAAATACGTTATTACTTCCCGGACACCCAATTACATCCTGGGGAGCAAAAGGGTATATTTTGATGATATCTAAGTAACAACCCTGTTACACGATAGACATTCCATCCGCCATCTGTAGTCTAGGCAAGAGTGTCCCACTATATGATCCAAGTGTCAATGCACTTGATCATTGACGGAAACGTATGACTTAGTCTTGATGTGACACGATGGAGTGATCACCAATGAATGATGATACAGTCTTGGGGTTACATAAAACAACTGTGCTACACCATTATCGTTTAATGACAATAAGGTTCTAACTTTCGAACCCTCATGCCCTAGGTGAGAATGTCTGGCAGCGAGAATGTCCCCCCAGTTGACGCTCGTGCAACTTTAACAATCCTCAAATTCAATCATAAACAGAAGTTTCATGATAAAAATGACTTTGTCGATTTCTTGTTTCTGCACATCAGTCAAGTCCACACATGCGACTCAAATGTAAAGCAAAATCCTGAAAATTCAGACATCTGAGGCCTCGTTCTCGTTTCCTTCCTCCGACGGACTCTGAAAAGCGGGGGAAAAATCTTATTTCACACCAGAGTAAACAGAACCTCTTTCTTCTTGCTGGTGAAGTCTAAAAGAAGATAAAAGATGAGAGGCTTCATAGATGACACATGTGTCCACTTAAGATTTTGAGTGAGACATATCTGCTTCAAAACCAGTTGAAGCCGAAAGAGGAAAATTAACTAAATGTAAAAAAAAAAAAAGTGAGCGTCCGTTATTCGCAACGGATATGTTTTCATTTGCCTTGTTTTGCTTTGCTTTTGTAAATCAAGAAATCTCACAAATGACTCAAACGTATGTTCTGATATATAGGAACGTGGGTGCACGTGCATGCGTATGTGTCCGTGTCGATATGTTGGTGCAAGTGTGAGTCTGTGCGAATAATTGCCTGTTCGTGTGTCTATGGGCGTACATACGTGCGTTTGAATAAATACGCGCGTGTGCGTAAGTGAGCGTTTCTGTGTGCGTGGGTGTCAGTGAGAATACTGTATGCCTTCGTTAATGTATATATATATTTATATATGTGTGTGTGTGTGTGAAGAGATAAGGATTCTTTTCTACCATAGCCACGGCTTAAGATATTACTTCCTGGTCGAATGACAGATTTTTAGCGAGTGAACGAAAATATTCGAGCCAAGAAAATACTTCCACGATTAAAATAAATCAAATCTTTATGTATGTACAGTAATCTTTTGGAAGTTTCGAAACCCCTCCGAAAAATCATGAAAAGAAGATTTTCTTCAGTTTAAAAATATCGCACTCTTTTACGACGTGAAAACTTACTTGATGAGAAATATGTATTAACTTGAATTGAAAAGTCAGTATTTACTAAGAGAGTACTTGTTTTGGCCACTGCCTTTACCCTGAAAGACATTGATACTGTAAGGCTGTTGCATAGATCGTCGTTGACTTCCTGTTTCCAAGTTTCTTTAATTACTTATTTCAAATGAGCTGTTGATTCATCAGAGCACATTATCTTCAACGATCCCTCTGTTCAGTTGGGGAATTTCTTGGACAACCATTCAGCCCCTGACCTCTTTTTGGCCTCTACAAACAGATCTGGTCTTTTCTCAAAAGACTGCCCTCACCCCAGGACAACACCCTGTAGTCCAATGCAGACCTGTTGATATGTCCATTTAATGGGTTATCATGCTTCACTGGATCGATAACCATATTGTTCTCCGTCAACTTACGTACCCAGTTTCCAATTCGGCTATTAAGATCCTTTCCGGTTCTATCTAGCTGACCCTGGGTCATGGTGAGTTCACACCCAAACGAGGGTAGGAATATGTATAAATATTAAAGCAAGTGTCCCACACGCACGCATGCATGCACACACACACACACACACACACACACACACACACACACATATATATATATATATATATATATATATATATATATATATATATATATATATATATAATCAAATAGTTGTGTCATCCACCGACAGCTATTTCGTTGTTTGAAAACTCTTCAGTGTGGCTATAAACTATCCATTATCCCATCCAGTACCACGAGGTTGGATCGAAACCTTGCTTCATATATATATATATATATATATATATATATATATATATATATATATATATATATATATATATATATATATATATGGTGGGTCACAAAAGTCTACATTTCCTGGAGAAAAACTCACAAAATTGCTTATTTTCCTCTAATAAATAGAATGTCAGATCAAATGTTTAAGCTTGCATTTAAATCTTCCAATTGGCGACAAACAAACGCCTGTTTTTTTAGGAACAACTTTCCAAATATCTAAAAACAGACTCGCTAACCTCTCTACCCACATCGATTCCAGGCAGTAAATTTCACCTCTCAATTGAATCTCCTCGATTTTCAGGGTTGAAAATGTCGCTTTCAATGAAGAAATTTACGTTTCATCAACAAATCTGTCAAATGCTACCTGACTCATGTGTGTACGTTTAGCAAGGGTGAACCAAACGATTTTCTTAGGGAGTTCAAGTCTCTGATTAACCCCCCCCCCTCCCAACAAAATGGGTGTTTAGGCCTCTAATTTGCCGACCAAGTGAGTTTGCAAGCCGAATATGGGGAGGATTCGGTGTTTGTCATTCATAGACAAAACTATCTTTTGATATAGCTAAAATCGATTAAATTTTGTATATATATATATATATATATATATATATATGTATATATATATATATATATATATATATATAGAGAGAGAGAGAGAGAGAGAGAGAGAGAGACCGACCCGGAGATTGTCGACATTTTTAGCTTAACACACTCTTCAGCAACTGGCAATAACGGAACTTTGCCGGTTGCTGAAGAGTACGTTTGGCATGAAATGTTGACATTCACCGGGTATAGATCCTGTGTAAATCTCATTTTTATATATCAATTGCTCCATTCACTTTGATTGATATCGAGCATTGTGATTAAATATCACCAACAACGGATAAAATCTGTACTCCATGTCTTTCTTTTTGTATTTTTACAAATCGAAAAATATATTATGAATTATGTGTAGTCTAAGAAGCTTTACAATTTCAAATACTAAATATTAGAAAAATAAACTTTTTCGATAGATTTCTCAGTTTCACTTCAGTTACCCTTTAGCCAATATCTATCAATGCAATTTAAGTAATCTTCAAAAGTGTTTCGTTTTTTGTTTCCCTTATACTTTGTTATTATTGTAAAATTTATAAATTGTGTGTTTCGGAGTTTTAAAAATGAAGCATTCATATTAACATGGCACCCCAGCAGTTTTGATCAAACAACACCTCCCTTCATTACATAGTTTTTTTCCATACTTGTGGTTTGTCATTTCGTATAAAGTTTTATGTGCTTTGTATAATGATATTATTTTATACTATATTTGCTAACGAAAAAATACGTCAAAATTGGTATAGAACTTTCTATAATAGTCAATGATTGGTGGCAAAGTGATACCTAATCTCTGAATTTACCTTTGAACAGTGGAAATTTGTGAACTATCGAATTCATATCAGGAAAATAGAATGCCATTTTCAAAAGAAATAACATCTAATTGAAACTAGCTCTCTCTCTCTCTCACACACACTCTTTCTCTCTCTCTCCATTTGTTGATTTTTCTTCTTTTTCTCAATCAATTCATAGATGACTTCTACTATATTTTATGCTACTTATTCAAGTGTCCCAACTATAATTAAAAAGTTGTTTATGAATTTAAGAGTTAAAATTTGGGAAAGCGCTGCACAATCAAGTCTCTATTCGAATGTGGGCATTGCAGCTAAATTGTTGGTAGGACGAAAAGATGATTTTCTTGCAGTGTTACCATCAATCTATCTGGAACTCTAAAAGAATCGCATACTTCAGTGGTTGAGGTTAGGGTTGGAGGTGAAGTAGACTCTAGCACGATTTCCAGAACACTGCACACGTCTGGCTTAAAAGGCTGATGAGCTTGAAATAAGCGATTGCTCAAAAACAGATATTCTCTGTCGACACTGGCTTTTGCAAAAGCTCACATAAGTGATTCTGGTTGCATTTAGCGGATGGTTGTCAAAGGAACCTGAAGAAAGATCTTTTAAAGGTACCGATGTCTTAAAACATGTATGACTTAATGTTGAGTGGCCTTGCTGATTTTTGGCTAAGCGGTAGAACGGGGGCTGGAGAATCTCACTTTCATATTAGAAGAGGAAGAAAGGCAAAACTAAATTGTTACAAATCAGACCCCAAGACCACAAGAACAAAGACAGCGTAGTAGAACACAATACATAGGATAGGAGAAGAGAAACTCCCTATTGGAAATTGGTAATAACTTTTATTTATTGGTCAGTTGTGGTCAAACTGGCTTTACTTTGGACTATACGATTCTGCACTCTAAGGATCAAAGTAAAATTTGTTTTACAAAAATAGAGCCCTATTTGCAAATGTTACGTGTAATTTCTTATAGGAAGGAAGTTCTCACCCACCCTGTATGTTCTATCCATAACCATGACTGGAGAGGCAATGTTAGGGTATAGAACGGAGAGTCTCAGGTGTTTTGTCCCAACTCGAACTCAAATATCCGTATCTCGTGTAAATGAATCACCGCAGTCTGTGTATCTCTTAAAACTAATCATTAAAAAAAAAATCTAAATTATCTTTAAAAAAAACCCAGATCTCTGAGTAAAATCATCACAAATTATCTAAAATTATATAGAAAAAAAGATTTTTTATCTGAAATTATCTTTAGAAATTATATCTTTTATCTAAAATTATCTAAGAAAAGGTCCCAAATGACCCAACTAACAAAAAATGTTTTTAGATTGTGCTAGTGGCTTACTCATGCCAGTTGTCAAGATTGTAGCCTTTAAAATGTAACCAGGAGCGCCCGGAGACACAAACAGACACAGGGACACTCAAAGAGAGAATAGTTTGTAGCTCACTTAGGTATTTGTCGTTTGTGAAGCTACAGCGTTTCAATTACTTGGTCACCGAATAACCATGTCTTTACTACTGAGAGTAAATACTCAATATTTGTTAATAGCGGTTAGTAGATTATACAATTTGTTGACATTACTTAAATGGATCAATAATTCTGTATGACGTATCGTCGATCAATTAACAGTCTGGAAATTCACAGGAAAGATACACAGAAGATTTGAAGCTGAAATAAGAGTATCGTACATTCTTGAATACAAGTCGATTGTTTGTTCTTTCTACTGAAAAGTGATCTCAAATCAGAATTTCGACTTATACACAGGTCAGTCAAAGATAGCCAATATTTTTGCCTGTATAAATAAAGCGTTGATAGACGTATATATTAGCGGTAATGCTTGTTTATTTCAACTCAATTCATTACTTTGAAATACTATGTAAGTAGTATACGATGCGTATTGTGAAATATATATTTGTATCATTTTTAAGGTAGCTTCGTCAGTGCAGATGAGAATTTTACTTTTATCATCTTGAAACAACGATCACTATGTTGAAGATGAATTCGTGGTTGGGTGACGGTTGACCAAAAGCTGTAATCGGTGCTATGGCTAAATAACGGACCCGACTTACATTTGAATGAGAAAATTTTATGAAATTTTATGCTCAATTGCAAACTAACGTTCGACTTATATTAAAAAATGTATGGTATTTAAAATTTCTTGTTTCTTTGAGAGCAAAGAGTTTAAAATGGCATATAAAGGGCACCAATTGTTTCTTTGAGAGCAAAGAGTTTAAAATGGCATACAAAGGGCACCAAAAATACCTCTTTTTCAAGTTTAAAGTGACATATGGTATTTCGTTTGCAAAATTACAAGAGAGAATATATTTTTGAACGGTCAAACAATCTTTTGGCTGAAATTGAAAGTACTGTGCCCTATAGAAAATTAGCACAGCTCACACGAACGAGAGAGGGAGAGAGAGATAGATGATAATATCACTTTATTGAATTCTTGCAAATTTTTTCCCGCTATTTTACCTCTAATTCTGGAAGATATAAACCCTGTAAAAAAGGTTGCCATACTAGCCTGCAGATAAGGTTCTTTTGCTTGCAAGTGTTCTTCAGGTGTTGGTTCGATAATTATCAACTGAATTTACAGGTAAACATATTGTAGCCAATGCCATTTTCCCATTACTTTTGAAAGTATTTATATTTTGAAAAGTCTCTGTTTTCTCACTCAGACTATTTCACTCACTGGTTTAATGAATTCACTTTGGCGTCCTTCTTAGGTCTCACATCAAAGACCGATGATGATGGCAAGGTGTTTCTTCACACGAATCCTCAGATGTTTGCTTTGAAGCCAGTCGTCCACCAAAATCTTCCTGACCAAAAATTATCCGGCTTTGCCAGTACGTGGGAATTGTCACTACCTCGGCCCCAACATCCACGCTATAATGCAGCTCATCTGACCATAGGTAATTTTTCCTGTTCCTTCCAATGGTGATACTCTGTTGTTAGCTGATTGTTCTTTTAAGCTGATTACGCAATGATCTTTTGTCAAATTCCAATCCAAGTCTGGAGTTAACTTTGTTTTTCTACCGTAACACGAACAATCCTCGAGTGAGCAAACTCGTTGTCATTCGTCAGTGCTGTCACGTTAAATCAAAATAGTATATGAAGTCAAGATTTCCCTACCGTGATTTGATCAACTGATCGATAGATAGCTGTCTAACCGACTGAACTAGACTGATCATTTTCACATATCTACGAATCTATTCATTACATATACAATATAAACGTTACAGTAATCATCTCGAGGCGGAAATAGAGTTTGAATCTGCAACAATCAGATTTATTCAACCTTTTGTTTGATAAGGTCCTATCTCTCAAAATATACTCATATTATTATTATTATTTGATTTTATATGGTGTAAACAGCAAAATTACTAAAACTCATTTCACTGTTTAAAAATTTATATTACAGAGCATGAAAATTTACGAGATATATTCACATAAAACAGACATTATCCCACATAATTCACACGTACCGAAAAACACACACACACATACAGACATATATATATATAAATATATATATATATATATATATATGTATGTATGTATATATATATATATATACATATATATATACATATATATATATATACATATATATATATATATATATATATATATATATATATATATATATATATATATATATATATATATAGTAAAAGACAAAAGTCTTGGGAAAAATCTCCATACGGTATTTTGATGTCTAAAACATCTCTTCAGGAGAATGGATAAATCCGTCTCGGCGGAGATAAAAATTCTGAGATCAGAATCGAAAATACAGAACTGGAGAAAGTAGATCACAACATCTACCTCGGGCAACGAGTCTCCATGAGACCCTCAAAAGAAGAAGAAATCAAGCGAGGAATCACACTAAGATGGCAAGCCTTTGACAGAGCAAGCTCAACCTTCAAAAATAAGAAGATCCCATTAATCCTAAAGAGAAGGGTGTATAACAAATGCATCCTCCCAATAGTCACTTATGGAGCTGAAACATGGAACCTTACCAAGAGACCGACCCACAAATTGAGAACTATGCAACGTGCACATGAAAACATTATGCTGGGCCTTACATAGAAAGACCACAAGACAGCACAGTACATCCTGGAAAAGACAAGAGTCAAGGACACCATAGAATCCATTAAAAAGCTCAAATGGCAGTGGGCTGACCATGTTGCACGAATGTTGGACAACTGATGGACATTGTGACTCGCGACATGGATCCGCCGAAATCACATGTGGAACCGAAACCGGCAGAATATTACATTGAGAGACGAGCTTGACAAATACAGAAAGTACAGGCTCTGCGGCGCCCACGATAGAGAAGTGTGGCGAATCCTGGGGAAGGTGTATGTCCAACGACGAACTCTGAAAGACTACTACTACTGATGATGATGATGATGATGATGATGATGATGATGATGATGATGATGATGATGATTTATTGGGAAATAGTTTTCTTGTTGGTATGGAATCTATATGATTGTTTCTCTGTATTTCATTTTGGGGTGTATTGTATCAATATGGTGATAGCAAAAATCAAATGGGACGTAGCAGTGTGTGTGTGTTTATATGTATTTGTAAATATATGTAGAGAGAGAGTGGGGGCAGAGTGAGAGAGAGAGATTAATGTTTTCTCTTGTTTTCACATTCTAGTCATCATGATATCGAAGGGAAACGTGTTAGTCTATCAAATTAAATGGCAGTAAATAAAAAAAGAAGAGTTTAAAATGACAGGTGTTCGGGAACACTCGAGAAATGACGCTTTTTGAGACATGAAAAAATTAAATATATCAGATCAATTTTACTTTTTTTATGATTCCCTGGGAAAAAATACAAGACAACAGGTTACTCGGTGCGAACTAACAAGAAAACATTTTATTTGGCATTTATATTTCACAGAATCACTTCGAATTGATTGCGAAGTTGAAAGAACAATGGAACGCACCTGTTTTATTGATTAATTTTTGCTGTTGTTGCTTTGCCGTGTTTCAAGAGAGGCGTTCTCCCCTAGAAGCATCCTTAAAAGGTCCTTTGGGGGAGGTTAGCCGTATTCGGCTGAATTAATAGCATCGGGGGTTCTCATTGAAACACCTGCATTTCTCCCCCTCTCTCTCTCTCTCTCTCTCTCTCTCTCTCTTTCTCTCTCTGTTACTGGTGCATTCCATTGAAAATACTGCATATTTTCTAACAAAGAGATATGTAAGTGAAAAAATATTCTTGAAAATATTCATTTCTGATATTGGGGATTTTTTTTACACATTCACAAAACATTCATTGAGAATTTTTTTCTTTTCAAGATCCATTCATTTCCTCAACAGTTTAAAACTCAGGCTAACAATCATGATTTAAAATGGAAATAGAAACGTAAATAAACAATCTGTTTTTTTATATAATTTCAATTAACACTGCTTCTTCCTTGAAAAGTAAAATTATAAATGAAATATTGAAGAGAGTATATTTTTAATACCCATGCGAAGTAATAGGGCAGATTTTTACGTCATATATATGTACATTACATCTTCCAACGTAGGAATTAAGCACTCAGGTGGATGGGGAATATACGCGTAAATGAATATATCGCTTAAATTCAACCTTACTGACCGACCAGTTCCGTGGAGTCGAGGTATGATACCAGCCTCTGAGGCCGAAGCAAAGGTTTCGATCCTACCTCGTGGCACTGGATAGGATAATGGATAGTCTATAGCCACACTGAAGAGTTGTAATACAATGAAACAGCTGTCTGTGGATGACATAATAATACATTACATGTATAGAGAGAGGGGGAGAAAGAAAGATGATGGTAGTAATTTGACAATGTGGAAGTGAAAGAATCGAGAAGTTGCGGTACATCTGTGTTTTCTACTTTCTTTTCTGTCTTAAAGTTTGTGTGTGTTCTTCTCAAAGGGTCAGTGAATGTTTGCGAGCGAGCCCTTCTCTAAGACAAACATACCAATAACTGATGTTTCACTGACCATTTGAGATGGAAAACAAACATACACATATGCTGGCATACAGCTACCCACTCAGAAGAAAGAAAACACACATAAACAGACATAATGATCATGGACACGCAGTCCATCTGGAACACCCAGTCAGGAACAAGAACAAAAAAAATCATATATTAATCCACATTTCCCCAGGGGCCAAATCATAGGCATATCATCTACTAAATCTGACGTATCATCTATTCAATCTGACCCCTGACTGTGTAGAAAGATTATCTTGTTGATCTCCTCCGACTCACACCTATCAATGTTCCTCCCTCTTTCATCATTGACCACGAACAATTTAGACTTGCTGTGCTATATAATTCGGACTAGTGAGAACTACATTGGCAAAAGTTTTTTTCTGAATTGCAAAAAGAGCTCATGAAGATGCTGATGGAATACTGCGAAATACTCCAACCCTTATGAGCCTTATCTTTATTATGATAAAAGTTTGCTTTTTTGAGATCTAATACACCTTCTTCTCAAACCCTTCACTTCACTTTCACTTTGTCACATTACTACTATAATTCTGTCGGATCGTCTTACATCCACAAAACAAACGCACACACAAACATATATATATATATATATATATATATATATCTTATTGAGTCATCAACAGACAGCTGTTTCGATGTATTACATCTCTTCAGTGTGGGCTATAGACTTTCCAGTACCGCAAGGCAGAATTGAATCCTTCACTTCAGACCCGGAGGCCGATATCGTACCTCTTGACTACGGAACTGGACGGTCAGTAATGCTGAATTTAAGTGATATATCTATTTACACAGAAATTTCTCATCCACCAGAATGCTCTATTCCTATGGAGGAGCATTATATATATATATATATATATATATATATATATATATATGCGCGTGTATTTATTAATCATATAATGAGTTCAAATGCATTTTCCTCTTTGTTTCCTTCTGCTCAAATGGGATAATCTTAATGGTTAATTTACATTCCTTTTATGACATGATAATAGGAATTATGTCATAGAAACTCTTAAGACTTCATGTCTGATCATCGCACATTAGGAGATGAGACTTGAAAGAAAATTCGGATACTCGAATTATCAAAAATAAATGACCTAATGAAATAGCTTTAGGATCCTCATTGCCGATCCACACGTCATTTTGCAAGGGTATATGCTAGTGCACACATATTCTGCAAACTTCATTGGTTTATCTGTGCCACAACGTTGGATATCAGTGATGATAATAGCATACATAGCAGAAAAAATAACGTATACATAACGTAGATATCAACATTATTTTCAAGAAATTATATAATCCGACAGAAATAGTGATAAATGTGTCATATCATTTCATGCGACCTGCTGTTATTACACAGTGTCATTATTACGATGTGTCATTTGGCCTAGACAGAAAATAGAAAAAACAACAAAAGAAAATTGAGCTGAGGCAAGAAGCGAAGCTACGACCGAAAGATGGCTGCGTTAACGCGAGCTTAGCAGCTCCATGGAAATGCCGTAGTCCAAATAAATGTTTCAACTCCAAATTCTTATCTCGTTTATTCACTGTCTATGGTTTCTCAATGCAGATAATTGTATTCTTAAGAAATGGATGTAATCATCATCAGCCATTTACGTCCGTCGTTTGATGTTAGACATGGACCTTCCCCAAGATTCATCACACATTTCTGATGTGGGCGTCGTGCAGCAACTGCCTTCTTAACTCGTCAAATTAGTCATGCCATCTCATTTTCTGCCGGTCACAGTCTCGCGTATGGGGGTCTACGTTGTGAGTCGTGATGTCCATCGGTTGTCTGACATCCTTGCGACATGACCAGCCCATTGCCATTTGTATTTTCTATTGGAGTCTATGATATCTTGGACTTCTGTTTTTCCATCGGCATACTTGCGATCTCTCCATGTTAAAGCATGTTGAGCAAGATTTTCTCGTGTGCACGTTGAAAAGTTCTGAGTTTGCTCAGGTTCCATGTTCCAGCTCCATAGGTGACTATTGGGAGGATGCATTAGTTCTGTATCCTTCTTTTCAGAACAAGTGAGATTTTCTTGTCTGTTGCTCTACCAAAATCTAGAGTGATTATTGAATTCCTACTTCTTTGGAGGATTTCGTAGAGGTCCGTTTGGTGGAGAACAATAACAATCTCCAAGTAATGCTAGACAAACTGAACGAAGGAAGAAAGTTGTTCTTCACATGAACTTCAGCAAAACAAATGCCATCTACAACAAACACGTCAAAGACAGAGACACAACAATCAGAATCGAAAACATAGAACTGAAAAAAGTAGACCACTACATCTACCGAGGACAATGGATGCATAATCCGACAGAAATAATAATGAATGCGTTATATCATTTCGAAATTCCATTTGAAATGACCTCCTGTTAATACACGGTGAATGTATCTTTCGGTGTAGACAATGTAAATAGAATAAACAATGAAAAAAAAATCGGGCCAACGCGGGAATCGAAACTTGCGACCGATAGATTGCCGCTTTAACGTTCATCTATCACTGTAATGTCATATAATTTCATCAGTCGGGTATGTACATTTCTAAGTGGATTATATAGAGAAAAATCAGTATTTTAATCATGTTCATTATACTAATACGTTTCACCTTTCGGCTTTGTCAGAGTAGTAAATTTAAATGAAGCTATATTGAAAAGTTCGGGTATCCTCGTAAATGACGGCACGTAGTAATGTTCCACTTGAAATTAATACTTTGACGAAGCCGAAAGGCAAAACATGATAGAATGATGAACCTAATTTAAATACAACTGTCTTCCATATTTCCACTTGATGATATAGTCGGATATCGTATCTACATACTCATCGTGCATATATATATGTGTGACGCGCATACGGGTCAGCACAGTGGAATGATACATCTGTTATATATAAAAGTTACAAAATCTGAATGTCCGTCATGCTTGATCGTATTTTTGTTTATTTCATTTGTCTAATTTTTTTGTAAAATTCCTCCTTTCGTGTGCAT
The DNA here is from genome assembly GCA_963457665.1 of Thysanoteuthis rhombus. Classification (NCBI taxonomy): domain Eukaryota; kingdom Metazoa; phylum Mollusca; class Cephalopoda; order Oegopsida; family Thysanoteuthidae; genus Thysanoteuthis; species Thysanoteuthis major. The sequence continues at coordinate 14,751,547 of OY735229.1, read as the reverse complement.
TGCTATTCACGAAAATAGTTTTGCTGAAACGTTGGAAGATTATTCAATCTACAAAGACATAATTCGTAATTTTCATTCATCCAATCTTTCTCATATTTCTCCTTTATTTCTGATAAGAAATATATATTGTTCTTCTACATAAACACACTGGACACACCCTTGTTTTGGAGACATTAATTATTCCCTTATCACTTCTCCGAGTGCCACGTAATTCATGTTTGTCCAGGCGATATATCCAAAGGTTCTGTGAAATGGTGGACAATAGACTACAAAAGAAAGGATTCAACTTTGGGCAAATCCATCCGCAGTTATTTCCCCTGACCAAGGAAAAGGCAGAGATGTGCACTCTCGGGGGGTTTCTAGTTTTCCTTGGCGGGATAATGACTCATTTCAAGATATTGTAAATCTTCATTTTAGTATATGGTTCCCTACATTAAATCAATTTAGCATTAAAAAAAACTTAAAGAACGACAAAAGGGTTGCAAAATTTGTAATTAATACCGGCTTTTGATATTTCTATTTCATTCGCAGAAAACTTTCTCCTTTTTTCTAGATTATAAAATTTGAAATTCGCATCGGCTTTTGAATTCTTTATTTTATTTTCAGAATGCTTTTTTTCCTTGGTCTCTTTTAAGAAATACGCTTCATGCTGACATGTTTAAATGAGGATAAGTTTTTCTTGTTGCATATCAAACGCTTTTTAAAACAGACTGGCTACTCTTACCAGCAAAAGTAATTGAGAGAGGAAAACGTTTAAGCATTTTTTTAATATCAGTGTCACAGCAGACGCGGCACATTTTAAAGACAAAAAGTTGAAAGTAAGAAGTCACTCCATACAAACGACAAATCAATATAGTCATGAGCATCTCAAGCCACGTTCGTAATGAAGAGAAAACATTTTTATAAATCATTTATTATCAAAATAGTTTTAAAATCTTACAATAATATCTACTACTATAAATATTTTGCTATCAACAAACGATGTGTATACGGACGTTTGTCTCCCACTACATAAATTGTTAAACGTGAAGTCTGGGTAGAAGATGCAAAAGCCTGACCAAATGCAAATGAAGTATAATTATGAAAATAGATTCATCAGGTAAAACTGTAACATGGCATACTTGGGGGCGAGGCGATATGACAGTAGGGTCTTTTCAGAATCATAATGTTTTCTTACAATAGGGATATATATTCTTATCAACAGGGGTAAGACACTGTGAAATTTTTTAAGAAGTTTTTCACTGGATTATATTGGTCTCATTGACACCAAGCAAGTAAGAGCGTTGAATTTTGTAACGAATGAAGCAGACGACTACAACTGAAAATATTGAACTCCCTTTTCAGATGCTGAGTTAACAAAGTGCATAACTTCTATAAGAAGGCGTATACATTAAACTTTAGTTTAGTATATACCATCAACGGCCATGTTGTGAGGAAAGGCCAATGGCGCACCGTTCTATATTAAAATATTAAGTCTTTTGAACTTCAATTTAACTGCTCCCAGAAATGCGCTCACCAAAATGTATCTATTAATATGTCAAGCTATCTGTCTTGTTGAATCAATATTTCTATTTCTATTGTTTATTCAAGGTTCAAAAATTTATCTTCTGGGAGGCGCTAATTATGAAACTGGTGAAAAAGTGACGCCGGTCGAGAGTTATGACACAACTACAAACCAATGGGAGACAGAATTTCGAATCGTCAAAGGTTGGTATTCTCTCGAGGGAATCTTTTAAAGCCCTGTGACTACGTTAGATCTGTGCAAATCAAGAATTATCCCTGGAGAGGGAATTACTTTTTGTTTTCTCTTAAAGACCGTCAACCAAAACTGGCAAAAAAAGATTTCTCCAGTCTTCAGGTGAGTCTAGCTGACTGACTGGCTGGTCTGCAATTCTTGTATGCGTCACGTATACTGGCCACACTAGTGGAGCAAGGTAGCTGAAAATTTGAACATTTACTCATTTTGTCTTGAAAAAACGTTTTCGTGGTTGTAAACCCCCCCCCTCAAAGAAGTTTTTAGTCGAGGGTTCAATTTACAATGTAAGCTTATGCTCAGCTGATCCCTTTTTTGTAAATTTCATGCTTGTTTTTTTATTTTAAATTTTAATGTTTCCAATGATCACAGTTCAACAAAAGGCTTGAAGAGTGATTTATTCATCCCTAATACGGCATGCCGTCAAAATACATTGGTCGTATGATCGTTTCTATTGGATGATTAACCAAACCTATTTTCACTTTTGTTTGAAATCAGTTTTTCTTCTTCGAGATTATTTTTATTCTCCCAGCAAGTAAAACATTAAAATTACTGGAACTCAAAACGTTTTCAACTTCTTGGTTAGATCTTTCCTTCATTTAACATATGAAGAAATGTAATTCAATGGGCGTTATGAATGTTGGCCTAAAATTATGCCTTCTTACCTATTCTTATGTACCTATTTAAAAACTGTGTTGTAGCATTATCAACAATTCGAACTGTACAAATAACTGTGGTTGTCATTAGGACTTCGGAGTTGATGCACACGTTTTCTAACAAGCAAGCATATATAGTAAAAAATTCGGAATGAGACAAACTCAGGAGTGAAAGTATATGGATTTTCCATGTATTAATCAAAGATATATATATATATATATATATATATATATACATATATATATATATATATATATATATATATATATATATATATATATATATATATATATATATATATATATATATATATATATATATATATATATATATATATATATATATATATATATATATATATAATCTCGAAGTACTGCGTTAACCAGAGGTTCAAGGATTTTGAATAATTGATTTTGAACAACTTAGAATGACACAAACTCGGGAGTGAAAGTATATGGATTTAACTTATACTACTCAAAGGTATATATATATATATATATATATATATATATATATATATATATATATATATATATATATGTATGTATGTATATATATGTGTGTGTGTGTGTATGTGTGTGTACTCAAAGTTTTGTGCTAACCAAAAGTTCGATGATTTTGAACAGCATACGCGGACAGAATGTATCATTAGGTTTGACGGTACTCTTTGTGAGCAGTGTCTGGCTCACAATGGGGACTTTTTTGATGAACATAATGGAAAACTAAGATATTATAGTAAATAATTTTATTCATGGTTCGATTAACCGACCTCTTGGGCAGCAATATGCACACGCACTTTCGTATGTGTGTGTGTGTGTGTGTGTGTGTGTGTGTGTGTGTGTGTGTGTGTGTGTGTGTGAAACTTATGTTCGAAAGTTCTTATCATGCGGATCCCACCTATAAATAATTACTTTTTTTTTTGCTCCACTGAATGCTGGTCGTCTCCCGTAGAACAACGCTCATTGTAGAAGAGAAAAACATTTTGAATGCTCTCACGTGACATTTTCAAGAGAATCGGAAGAGTGACGTACGTCACCTCTGCGTTCCAAGACCCGGATGTAACAACTGAAGGTGAATAATTGCTTGTCAGCTAGTTTCTGTGATTCCCCCCCCCTGCAATACTCAATCTTATTCTTCGTAAATTAATAGTTCTTACTTATCTGCATTTGCCCTGCAAATAGAGCCAATATATCATCATCATCAGCAGCAGCAGCAGCAGAGTTTTAACGTCCGTCGTTGGACATTGACTTTCCCCAGAATTCGCCACAATTCTCTATCATGGAAGTCACCGAGCCAGTATTTCCTGAATCTGTCAAGTTCATCTCTCCATCTTGTGTTCTGCCGGCCTTGGTTTCGCATGTGATCTCTGGGGATCTATGTTGTCTTTCATTCTTGCAACATGGCCTGCTCATCGCCATTCGAGTTTTTTAATAGCTTCTATCATGTCGCGGACACCCGTTTTCTTCCTCATATACTGTGCTGTCTTGTGATCTCTCCATGTGAGGTTGAGCATGATTCTTTCCTGCAGACGTTGCATATTTCTCAGTTTGTAGGTCTGTCTCTTGGTTAGGTTCCATGTTTCTGCTCCATAACTGATTATCCGGAGAATGCATTGGTTGTATACTCTTCCTTTTAGGATTATTGGGATCACCTAGTTTTCTTAATTCCGGAAAGAATTAACGCCCAAGTAGACTCCATTCACCGGAAGAGCTACAACTGCTGAATAAAATCAAAATTGATAAAAATGTGCAACTCATCTAAAAAAAAAAACTTCTTTTATTCCCGTGAAATCAGTGTTATTTTCTGATTTCTTATGTCTAAAAAGTATAGAAAAAATTACCTAATTTCAAACTTTGTTTTGCTACCAGGACAGCGGTAATTCAAAATCAGCTTTTTTCAATTGGACAAAGGGTAAATAAAGCAAGAAAAACAATATGTGAATATTAGTATCATGGCTGCACTGGCCAATTTTGAAGGGGATTATAGTCATAAGCAATCAGAAAATAGCACTCACTACCAAGGAACGAAAATGATGTGTAATAAAAGTTTGTCTATTTAGAAACAGAGTTTGGTTTTCATGCCTCGTGGAAGAAAGATTTGAGAAGATTTGAAAAGAAACCTTTTATAATCTGGTTTCTTGGGGTTTTTGATTAGCAAAATGGAAAACTTATTTTACAACTAACAGTTAATGAACATACAAACAGATCTAGTTCGTCACTCTGTCAAGTAACCAATGTCTTTTATGTCGGGTTGGGGGTGATCAATTGAAATAAAATAGAAAAGGGAGAGATCAATGAGTAAGTTACTTCTCTCGATTTTTGTAGGGCAATGATCTTCGAAAAAAGGTCTGAATTAAAAAAAAAAAAGCTTGGATGATGACAGACACAAACCAAGGCATCAATTCAACAAAAACTTACATTGCAAATTGAACCATCCACTACAATTTTATTTCAAAATGTTCCTAGATATGAGGAGCAAATCTTAAAATTGGCTCCATTAGCGCGGCCTGTACGCGTTATACAAGCTAGACCAACTTAAAAACTGAAGAAACCCATGATAGTTTTTGTGACAGTTTTGGTTGATGGTTTCTGATAAGATAATTGTTGAGTAACGCAATGATATTCTATTTAAACTTTTCCCTCTTGAAAAATTGCATTTTATGTGTTCGTGAATAATAATGTGAATCCTGTTTGCTTTTTACGTTTTTATGTTTTTCATACTAATATGTTTTAATGCTTTATTTTCTATTATATTGACAGTAAAATTGGGTTGAAAGTGGCAAAGTTCTAAATATATAGCTTTAGGGTTTATAAATCTAAATAATTTGTTGCGTATAAGTAATTTTCAGTATCTTTTTGTTTCTATGTTTTTTTATACCTATGTTTTAATGGTTTACTTTTTTTAATATTCTGAAGAGTTGAAAGTTGAAAGGTTCTAAAATAATGCCTTTTACGTTTCTAAATCTACAGATTTTTTTGTGTATAAGCAATGTTCAGTACCGAATTGGACTGATGTATTTAACTTTTCAGAATCTATTAGTTCAAAACTAGTACGAATTCGATAATTAGTAACGCAAACAAAGATGCTGTATTTTAGATTCTCATACCCATGAATCTGATTTACCTATTATTTTTTTATTTGTATGAGAATGCTTCAAATAATCATAAAACATCCCGGGTTGCTGCAGGATCAAACCCCACTGCCACTTCAATTCTGGCTGAAGATGATTACTGCAAAAACTTTCGTATTGTATTTGTGATTAATTAAAATTATGAAAATATGTATTTTTCTAGTTTAAATGTATCTATTTAATAAAATGAAATGAGTCCTTGCCTATTTATTACATGAAATTGAAAGTTATGTAAGACTTGTTGATTTGGATCAGTTGGTTGTAATTTCAAATCATATAGAGGAAATGCCAATTAGAAGTGTCAGCCAAAACTGTCAACACAGGGTTCTCTAGTTTTTAAGTTGGTTTAGCTGGCTGGCTAACAATGTATGTAAGCATTATACGTACAGGTCGCACCATGGAGGTATAGGAGTAAAATTCCAAACATTTACTCTATTACTGAAAATAATATTTTTTCTTTTTTTTTTATTCTCCACCAAAATAAGTTTCATGGGGGGTCAATTTGCAATGTCATTTTAGGCCAAATTGATCCCTCAGTTTGTGTTCAGTTCTATTCACGCTTGTTTTTTGAAAATTCTGACGTTTTTAGTAATCACTGCCGCACAAAAGGCAAGCCAATTCATTTGTTCATTGATCACACCTTTTCGATTGGTACGAAATATACTGAAGCTTCCTTTTCAGCTACGTTAAATACATTCCCTCTCGATTTATTTTGCAGATAACATTTCATATGTTTCCTGCGCTGTTTTACGCGGATCCAATGAGTTTAAGACGGAAACCATTGAACCTGAGAGTCCCCCACCAAAGTTTCCAAACAGATATATTCTCTGGTGAAAGAAAGCGTGTCTTAGAAGGCAAGTCTGGTGCTACCTATTAGGCCAAATAGGGCAACTACCGAGAGCGCAGACCTCAAAGGCACGCAGTAATGACCTTTCAGGGGGAAAATTCAAAAGAAGATCAAGCGACAAGTGGTGCAGATTTCAAGTCTCGCCTAAGGCTCTTGAAACTCTCGCACCGGTTCTCCTTGAAAGAATAAAACTGACGGCAATTCAAAGCGCAGATACAAACTTATTCACGATCAATTCAAGTACTTTTATATCAGAAGGATATATTAAAAACTAAAGTTCAATAAAAGCTAAAGAGACCTCATTTCTTAGGGGAAAATATTGATAAACAGATTATTTTGTGTCTTGGAGCGATGTATGCAGCAACGATAAATCCTAAAAACTGCATGCACTTGCATTTACGCGCACTGCGCAAATGTTCAAAGGACTGTATCTTTGTTGGTCAAGCTATTTCAGATAAAGAATAAGACAATCAAAATCGAAAAGGGAGAATTTGTCAGAATAAAGTGAGATGAAACACAAACTTTTGTTTCTGCCGTAGGCATTATAAATCTGATAGAAAATTCAGCATTGCAAATAGCGACAAACCTCGTATAATTGATTTTCTCATAGTTTTTTTTCCGTTTTTGTTTTTTGTTTTTTTTTGCTATAGCTCTTCATTTAAAAACCAGGAGTGGTACTTCATTTACGTCAGACGGAATTCATACCTTGAAACATTTGGCAGGACTTGAAATATTGTGTAATTTTGCATCGTATTCATTGTTAACTTTACTTCAAGTCAGGCGAAATATGAAACCCCTAACCTAAATTACTGCTACTATGATACTACTCATGGGCTTTTAAACACTGTCTCTTCTCTTTCTTTCTCTTTCTCTCTCTTTCTCTCTCGTCTCCATCATTTCCATCCAGCAGTCGTCTCCGACTCAGCACGAAGCGCCAACCGAATAACAGACGGCTAAAGAACAACCTATGGACATCACAACTCACAACAAGGATCCCACGCACAACCGAGGCTAGCAGAATACTTGACTGAGAGACAAACTAGACAAGTTCTGACAGTATTGGCTCCGTGGCGCCCATGAAGTGTGGTCAATGCAGAGGAAAGGTCTATGTCCAAGACATGATGAAAGAACTCCCTCAGAGTTTAACCACCAAGATTCAAAGATCCGTTTGTCTCTGAATGACCAATATGATTAAAAGCTTACAGATGTTCGACCTCAACTAGTTCTCCTTCTACAATATGCTAACATTTCTATTCTCTCTTGTTTTTCTTGTTCGTCGACCATAAGAATCTTCTCTCTATGTATCTAACGATCTATCTATCTCAACACACACACACGCACACAATGACTTCTTAATACGATCTTCATACAAAATTGGTGCCGCTAATCTCTCAAGTTTTTTACCACAAGAGTCGAGGTTTGACCTTCAATCTGCTGCTATCACAGTGGCTCGAACATCCACAAATATAATTATTAGCAAATTGTGCTTATACTCTGCCATGCTAAAGGACTCAACTCGTCTATGATGACGCAAAAGTAGAATTTTATATTCTGAAGACGTAGTAAAATGTTGAATTTAAAGAATGATAAAAAGTATAAGCGGTAATTTTTATTAGTTCTTATATTTTAATTTTTACAAAGACATAAGAAGAAATCTGTTAGTGGTCAACAAGACTCTATTCTCCAAGTCCACCGCAATAAGCAAATCTCTACTACTTTCGTATATAAAATGCAATGTGTATCCATATATTACCTATATGCCGCCATTTCTGACGGCACGGGTAAAGTAGTATAGATATAACCATGATGATTTTGTATCTGTTGATATCATCCTCGCTTGAAAACATTAAATGATTGTAAAGAAATTGTAAAATCAATGTATCGATTAACTAAGTATTTTGATTCCGGTAAATGATATGTGAATCAATAAGATTCAACTTTGGCTCCACTTTGCCACAACCTTCAATGAAAATCAGGTTTTATTCACAACAGCCTAATTGTCCGATCCCCTCACGAGAACAGAGTGTGACACAAGGTCAGTTTAATGTAGGGATACCAGACATGTGAACGTGTGAGTAAGCTATCAGCAGAAAATTCTCTATAGTCCTCGCAACTATTGTCGCAAGAGCGTTGGTCTTTTGGCCTCAAGACGAATCCCGAACCTTTTGGACTTGCCTACACATAGCAGTACCAGGCTTCGTGGAGCAAACCTCATGGCCGGCTATGACAACACGTTTGCGTTCGTTAGGGCTTTAATGAGCAAATCAGCTAAACGCTATTTTATGTAGTAACGGTTCCTTTTACATCAAAAACGTGGAGTCAACTGATTTGCACAAATTTAAGTTCTAGCACCTATGCTAAGTATTAAAAGAGATATTTTTAATTATCTATATAAATTCAAATATTTTTGCGGACTTAGAGTCAGTTCAGACTGTTTTAGAATTTCTGCACTTAAAATGTTGAGGGATATTTTTTTAAGCTGGAGCAACTGATGCCGTTGCCAGCGTAAGAGTTGCTTTTATAGTTCGACGTATACAAAAGTTGCACTTTGGTCTAATAATTTTCATTGCGAAATTTCAGTTTAATCTGACAATCTATAAGAAAACTTCGTTAGAGGAAACTGGATATGTTTTGCTAAAGATTTGTGCGTACACCTTCGCTTTGCTCCTATAATAATCCGAAAATATTCAAATTCTTAAATTTATCAAGATACAAACATGAGAGGATTTTTTCCAATATCTCCTTGGTGGCTCTTAATTTGATATTTTCGTTGATGATTTTTTTTAATCATATTCCTATACCTGAGGGCGTCCACCGTCGCATTTCTGTATAGGAACAAAAGAATATATATATATATATGTATATATATATATATATATATATATATATCCAGGGGACGAAAAATGGATAAATCTTAGTGGCAACTCAGTTACCAACGAATGATATGAGTACATTTATTTAGGGTGACATGAAACTATTCTTCTGCACCATTATCCTTTATTGACTATGAGGTTTCAACTCTCAATCCTCCTGATCCGAGGAAGGCGCAAAATATTCATTGGCTATTAGGAAAATTTAGGTTAGTTTGTGTGTATATATGATCAGTAGAACAAGGGTCGAGAACAACGAGCATGTTGGAAACAAGCAAAATCGAAGATGCACCACAGGAGAAAGTAGACCACTACATCTACCTAGGACAACGAATCTCCATGAAATCCTCAAAAGAACAAGAAATCAAGCGAAAAATTACTCTAGGGTGGCAAGCCGTCGGTAGAACAAGTGCTACCTTCAAGAATAAAAGTCCTTAAAAAAGGGTTTGCAACCAATGTATCTGGAACATAGAACCTAAGCAAGAGACTGGCCCTCGGACTAAGAACCATGCAACGAGCTCATGAAAGAATCATGCTCGATATTACATGGAGCCATCATAAGATAGTACAATATATTTTGGAAAAACATGAGTCAAGACATCATAGTATCTATTAGAAAACTCAAATTGCAATGAGCTGGACAAGTTGCAAGAATAGCAGACAACCGCCAGACGTCACGACTAGGAACATGGATCCCCAGAGATCACATGCGGAACCAAGGTCGGCAGAGTATGAGAAGACGAGACGAACTGGGTAGGTTTATAAAATATGGCTCTGCGACGCCCACCATAGAGCGATGTGGCGAATCCTGTGGAAGGTCTACATCCAACGACAAACGATAAAAGACTGATGATCATGATGTATAATCATCGTGCTACAGTTAACGTTACTTCTTTAGTTTTGGGGTTGTTGTTGTTGTTTTTGTTTTTTGTTGTTGTTTTTTGTCCCGGGTAAAGCTTGGAACTTCTGATGATGCGAAGTGAAACCAACAGGGAAAAGGCGAAGATATTCTTTTTTTGCTTCAGTTTACAAGCAAGTTCGTCAGTCTGGCTATCTGGTAGGCTGTCTATCTATGTATGTATCAAGTATACTGGCTGCACCAATGGAGCTAGAGGGCTGAAATTTCAGACATTTACTCATTATTAGGCCTAAGAATAAGGTTTATTTGTTTGCTGAACCTCTCCAAAATAAGTTTACATTGGTGGTTTGAATTTACGATGTAATTTTATGTTAAATTGGTTCCCTCGTTTGTGCCTGATAGCGTATATGCTTGTTTTGTTTGTTTGTTTTTTTCAATACAGTCTCTTTTTAGTGATCAACTCACATCAAAGGGCAAGGTAAGTAATTTATTCATTGATCACTGATTTTTCCATTTTTCAATTGATCGCCCTGAACACAACATGCAGCCAAAAGACGTTGGTGGCGTGAAGGTTTCTAAAGAGCAACTAACCAGACCAGTCAATTCATTTGGTTCTAATTTGATTACAGCTTGATTTTACTGATTACCTGACTTGGATTTTCATTGCATCCGATTACATTATTCATGTGTGACGACATGAATATTAATCCACCAAGAATCTCACAACGAGGAATAATTTTAAAACTTCGATCTTTTCAAATCTGGGATATCTTTTCCTTAATAACTAGCCCTTCCTTTTTCTAGGCACTTGTTTTATTAGAAACCGTTAACTAAAACTGTCTCCAAACACTATCAAAATAGGTTTCTTCAGTTTTCGAATTGCTCTGTCTGTTTTGCTAGCTGACTGGCTATGGATGTCTCACGCATCGAGCTGGGGGGCTGGAGGTTTTATCTATTTTTCAAGTGAGGCTGGCTGGCTAGCTGGCTGGCTGGCAATCTATTTATTTATGTATGTGTCGCGCGTGCATCAAGGGAGCTAGAAGGCTAAAAATCTAAACATGTCCAGCATGAAACATTTTTTTGTTTATTCTTCAAATTCAACTCCTAAGAGTTTGTTTTTTTTCAGTAATGGATTCAGTTCAACAATGTAATTTTGTTTTTTGTTTTTGTTTTTTGTTTGTTTTTTGTTTTGTTTTGTTTTGTTCTTTTGGTTTATTAATTAATACTTTATTAATGGTCATTGTCCAAGAAAGAGCAAGAGAAGTAACTTATCCATTGATCACAGTTATTTTCCCTTTGAATAATTGGTCACCCCTAACACAGATTCATGTGACGGTTTCTGTTGAGTGACTAACCAGACCTGTCATTTTTCTCTTCCTTTTTGAACCTCTGAACGAGAACTGGATTTGAAATTACTTTCAAGGTTGTGTTGATTTATATTTGTTCTTTTATATCCCTTTATATAAGTATATTTGCATCTGTTTCTCTTATGCCATAGCAACCAAGAGGATGCCAAATGTGCTCGTGTACATTAAAGCAATAATGTGTAGAAAGAGCCAACATCAGACACACTCTTTTAGCCACTTTTCTGTTGGATGTGTGCTTGAAAAGAAGAATTCCGTGATGAGATTAGCAATTCTACAAACCTGGTTTCCTTGATTCGAAGTAGAATTTCAATTTTTTTTAAAAATTACCGCGATTTTGAGACAGTGATTTTGGAATTCAATAGATAACCAGATCAATTCTTAATTCCTAGTCAGGGCCAAACATTGAGCGGATCGAATATGAAATAAGCACCCTAGAATTGATCGAATTGAAAAAGAACACATTTTGAGTCGTCACCGGATGACATCATCTCTACGTCACCAGTCTTACGGACATAAACAAATACAATGTTTAATTTATTTCAAATTTTAAACTCCACTTTATTTTCCATATTGGATACAATATTCTATTATCAATTTTGACTTGTTTTTACTTTCATCTTAATTTTTAGTTACTTTTTGATTATAACTTTCTTAGAATATTTTCTCTCCGAAGTGCATAAGAAAATAAAATGGCCTCCAAGACGTCTGGTTCTCAAAACTTTCTTTAAACAAATGGATTCCACCAAGAAAGAAGACATCAAACTTCATAGGAAAAGGCTAATTATTCAATTTTATCGAATGACTTCTTTCGTACACAGGAATAAAATGTATGCCAATCCATACGTAAATTATTTGTTACTTCAAGAACTGTTGTAAAACCATTCAAAAAATTGCCTGGAAGTGTGTAACTTGAGTCATTATAGATTTAATTTAGGTGTTTAAAACAACGTTGGTGAGGTTAACCTGTCCGCTATGGTAACAATTTAGCATATTTATTTCATCGTAATCCATCTTCGTAAAACGTATTTTTCATTATCAATTTTGACCAGTTTCTACCTTCATCTTAGCATTTACAACGACAAAGAGTAGACTGTGATCAGAAATAAATATAATTACGTTCTGAGTCAAGGTTCTGATAAAAGCAAAACGAAATCTCGGTGAAGATAAAAACTAGTCAAAATTAATAATGAAAATATTGTATCACAATACTTTATCCAATATTGAAAATAAAGTAAAATCAAAAATAGATTAAGCCAAGACTGATGACGTAGAGGTGACGTTATCTGGTGGAGACTCAATATGTGCTCTTGTTCAATTTGATTAATTCTGGGGTGCTTATTCCATATTTGATCCGATTAGACTTGATACCTACAAGCCACAAGATAATCTGATTTTTTAAGCATACTGGTGCAGTGTCCGTTTCAAAGAAGTGTTCGGTAGGGACCGAACTTTATGGTGTGCAAAATAGTCTGTTATAATTGTCAAGGAAAATAATTTTTCGTCCATCGTACGAAACAACGACTTTGGAATATTTCGGTTGATTATCTACAGTGTTGTCAATTTAGATATCTTATATCTAAATTTTGATGATTCTAAAGAGCAAAAATGTCAAAGGAGTTAATTCATTGATCTATAATATTTGAATTTTTTTTTTAAAGATTTCTCGAGAACCGCTGACGCAAACAACTTCCAACTTGACATTGCTCTGGGCGCTAACTAACATATCTGATTAATGGTCAACTTCGTATAATGGCGAGTTGTCGAGTAATCGCGGTGCACATACACACAGAGGGATTTCTTCAAGTGTAGTTAAATGAGCATTCAGCAGTAAATTCTAGGAATTCCGTTTCTTTATTTTTGCCAGGAAGTGCCGGTGGCCAATCGGGTAAAAGGGTGGATAATGGTCTGGGCGAGCCGAATTCTAACTAAGACAGGCACTAATTCCCTTGAGATAAGTATGAATCCGACTCCTCTCCGCGTAAAAATAGCGTATGGTGAAGTGAGTGACAAAACCAGGAGCTTGTCGCGTCTAAGTTTACTTCACATGTCGCAAACACCTCAAAGAACTCTGAGATGAGGAGAATCTTGAGATATGTGAAGCCCGGATAGGGGCAGCTGCTGCCTTGGCCAGCGTAAGGGCACTCACTCTACACGGTATTTCTGCTCACTGCTTTGGATGTGTGGAGGCCTGTATCAATGAGGGGGAAGAGATTTGGGAAAGGAGTGAGTTGACTTCATCGTGGAAAAATGCAACACAAAATTCTGGTTTAGGAAGCATTGAAATCATATACTCGTTTTTTTCATTTTGAATTTTTTTTTTTTACTCTCTGTATCGTCTGCTATATTTCTTTTACACACTATCAAATATTCTCACCTGTTTCAGCTACATCGGTGTGAGAAGAAAGAGTTTTACAACGGAAGGAGGTTTTCGTCATATCGAAACTAAGCGCTTACAAAGAACTATTCTGTTCGTAATCCCTCTAGCCCCGGGTTTTCGTTTACACAAGAATGTTATAATCAAGAAATTATATTCTTTAATAAGAATTTTTTTTAATTGCTGCTTAGAATTCGTTTTGGAATTCATTTCGATATAATACCTTTAATTGTTTCGAATGAATAAATAAAGATCAATAATTTGTAATTCGGGTCTACAGTAATTGGAGTGTGGGTTGCGAAAATGAATTTATCTTACCTAAAAATCTACTTGGCATATATTTCATCATCATCTTCAGTATTTTATCGTTCATTACTGGAAATAGATCTTCACTAGGATTGGTATCACCTCTCCGTCATAGAGCCAGTATTTTCTGAATTTGTTTAGTCCATCTCTCCATCTAATATTCTGCCAGCCTCGGTTTTCCATGTTATTCCTGGGGATCCATGTCGTGAGCTGCAATGTCCATCGGTTGTCCATCATTCTGGCAACATAGCCAGCTTTGAGATATTTAATGGATTCTTTAATGTCTCTGACTTCTTCTGTCTTCTTCCGGGTGTACTGTGCTGTCTTGTGGTCTCTCCATGTGGTCTCTCCTAAAGTGATTCTTCGCTGATTTCTTCTTTTTTTTCGGGGGTGGGGATTCATGGAGATTCGTTGTCCTAGGTAGATGTAGTGGTCCACTTTCTTCAATTTTGCATTTTCGATTTTGATAGTTGTGTTTTCATTTCCGACGTGGTTGTTGCACATGACCATCGTTTTGTTGAAGTTTATGTGTAGGCCAACTTTCTTGCTTTCTTCGTTTAATTCATCTAGCATTAGTTGGAGGTCGTGTATGTTTTCTGTGAAAAGGGTGATGTCGTCTGCAAATCTGAGGTTGCACAGATATTCGCCGTCTATTTTGATTCCTCTATTCTCCTGGTCTAGGTTTTGGAAGAGCATCACGAGGCAGATGAGTTTAGGTGAGCTGGTATTACCTTTTCTTACACCTTTTTGGAGCTGCAAGGGCCCAGAGTCTTTATGCAATCTGATAAAGGAGTCACTATTATTGTATATATGTTGAAGTACTCTGACGTATATAGGGTCTACACCTTATAGAGTGATGGCCTTCATGACAATGGGAATTTCCATGGAGTCGAAATCCTTCTTATATGCATACAAATATTTACGGCATTTGACTTTCTATCTTTGTTAGTTCCAATTTATTTTTTTTAAAAAAACGGACTTTGACGAGTAAATTTTCTGATTTGTGGAGTATATCAATTTGTGTGTGAGGGACCCACCGAACCTGGAGTACCCCGGGACCCAATGTCTTAATCTGACCCTGTCCCCTGGTGCCAAGTATCAGTTACACTCTTGGGTCAGAACGCGTCAATCAACTAAGTCACAGGGCCAACTACTTTAATGAACTTTTTCCCTCTAAATTAAAGGTTACTTGTAAGAAGCTGAAGTCCAAATAAGTGCTCTGATTCATAATTCATTTCTGCTTTTGCATATATATCAAAAGTTCATTTTGGAAATGGGTGTGTTCAATAGATTTCTACGACTGGAAACAATCTTGATAGTGATATATTGTTTCTACGTTTGAAATCAGAAAAATCAAAATGTTTTTTGCGTCTTTGTGTTCCAATGTTCTTTTAATGATTAAGAGCCCCCGAAATATCACTCATAATTTTCGGCGCCATTAAATCATGCCCTTAGAGTTTTTGACTCCGGGCATACATTTTTCGTACGAGCGTTCACAGAAGAAATGCTTATGATCATTCTCCTTTTTCCTTTTTTTTTTTTTTTTTGCATTATAGTGGTCCATTTATTTTTTTTCGGATTGAAATATCGAAACTCTTTTCCTCTGTCCAATGGTCTGCCCGTCTTTCTGTCATCGCAATTAATAGGGTTTCTATAAACGTTTCCATAAACGTTTCTATGGTGACCAATGGGACCCCTAAATACGTTTTTAGCATCTTAATTTTTGAAAATTCAAAAAAGAAACTCCTCGTTTTGATTTAAAATGTAAATATAATACTAAACTGGATCCTTACTCTGTGTCTATTAGCTTAGCTAAGCTGAGTCTTCAACCTTTTGTTTCGCGGCAAAAATTACACATCTCGCTGAAAAACCGTGCCTGTACGAGTTATATGAAATTTAAACTACGCTTCTCTTAACGCTACGGCATAATTAAAATACCTTATTAAAATAAAAAATTTAATGTCTTTTTTTTTCTTACAATGGTTCAATTCACATAGTATCCTTTATTAATTCACTCTTTACAAATTTGAAATACGCTCTTGTCAACTCCTGCATGGGAAAACGCTTGATTTGGTAGCAAACTACGGTTCTTTTCCAAATTTAGTTTCTTGTTTTAGTCTTTACAATCAAACCACCAACATCCATTGGTGAATATTTGTTTTTTCGTATTTATCAAATCGTTGACAAGTTTACTTAGAACCGTCAACTAAAACTGTCGTTGAAACTGCCAACCAAGGTTTCTTCAGTTTCCAAGTGAGTCCAGCTGGCTGGCTATCTATCTATGTGTGTTTAGTGTACAGATCCCACTGAAGGTACTAGAAGGATTTGAATTTCAATATTTACTCCTTATGATGTCAAAAAAAGTGTTTCTTTTGTTTTTGAAAAACACCCCATAGGTTTTCAGTTGGTGTTTCAATTTGTCCTTTTATTTGTGTCCGGAAGCAAAAATATTTGGGGGGGTAAATTCAGAAATTTTCAGTGATCACCACGCAACAAGATGTAAGGAAAGTAATTTATTCATTGATCAGCCTATTTTTTTCTTATTTGTATTGATCACCCCAACACGACATTCTACCCCAAATAACGTTTGTCACCAGACGGTCTCTATCGAGTGACTAACCAAACCTGTGTAATTATTGAGTTAGATCTTGTTTTTTTTTTCACCGATAGGTGGCGTTTTATAAATGACATTAGGTGAGGTCAATATCCACTGATTTATCGTTTCGTTTTTGGTCGTATTTTTCAAAATTCTTTTAAAATATTTTGCCTTTGCGATTTCTAATTAAATGCCCTGCAAGACGGAAGTGACTAGTTCAAGAGAACGATGTACATTGGCTTGAAAGTTGTTACACTGAAAGTCTCCCTGGGAGTTAATATCCGGGAGTGCCATCGAAAATACTTCCATTTTTCATCAAATCAGGGTCTTTTTACGATATCAATTTTGTTTCACTTTTGTGAATATTTACGGTCAGATGGTTTTCTATTCCCGAAAAAAAATATCAATACGTTGTAATAGATTTTTATTTTATACTTCTAAATTTTAAACTCATTGTGTTGGAATTCATTCCTTCATATATATATATATATATATATATATATATATATATATATATATATATATATATATATATATATATATATATATAATGGTGAAAACATCATGATCCTAATTCAATCTATATGAATATATAAATATATCATTATCTATCGATCAATCTATCTATCTATCAGTTTGTTCATATCTATCTATCTACCTACCTACCTAATACTGTTCATCTAACTGTTCATATCTATCTATCTTCATTCATATATATATATATATACATACATATATATATATATATATATATATATATATATATATATATATATATATATATGTGTGTGTGTGTGTGTGTGTGTGTGTGTGTGTGTGTATGTATTTATACATGTATTATCAACTATCTATCTATCAATCTTGTTCATATATATCTATCTATCTCAGTTTGTTCATATTTATCTACCTATGTTCATATCTATCCATCAGGCTCATATACTTCATA
>OY735229.1:14528842-14728842 GCA_963457665.1 Thysanoteuthis rhombus | reverse complement strand
ATTATGTCTAAAAAGTATATAAAATGTAAATTATTCCCTTAAAACTCGTTTTTTACAACCAGGGCGGTGATAATTTGAAATATACCGTGATTTGAAATCACCAAGTGATCACCACGCGACTCTGTTATCGACTGGGTCAAACTGACAAGCTCATCATATCTTAAAAAAATTAAGCAATAAATACGCAAGGGTTTATCTATTCTAATAAATTAATACGTTTATACAAAGCCATTTTGTTTAATTCTTTATCTATCATTTGTAACCAAGAGACAGACCTGCAAAATGAGAACCATGCAACGTGCACATGAAATAATAATGCTGGGCCTCACATGGAGAGACCACAAGACAGCACAGATAAGAGTTAGGGACATTATAGAATCCGTTAAAAATCTCAAATGGCAGTGGGCATGTTGCACAAATGGCGGACAACCGATGGACATCACGACTCACGACATGAATCCCCCGAGATCACATGCGCAACCGAGGCCGGCAGAATATCAGATGGAAAGACGAGCTAGACAAGTTCAGGAAGTATTAGCTCTGCGACACCCATGATAGAGAAGTGTGGCAAATACTGGGGAAGGTCTATGTCCAACAACGAACGTTGAAAGACTGGTGGTGATGATGATGATGATGATGATGATGATGAAGAAATGGAATTTGTCCCTTGGGCAGTCAGGCTTGTTTTTAAATATAGTTCTTTCTTATCATATTCCGTTACTCTCCTTTCTATGGTTATGTTTCCAACTGATTACATATTCATATAGCTTTTTCTTTCTCTCCTCTTCTACTTGTCTGTTTCTTGCTGTCAGTATGGAGTTGCGTTCTTTTACGGAGTGTTGTCCGTGGGGTCAGTCCATGGGCGTTGTGTCATTTTGTCATTTCATTTCTTCTTCTTTTTTTTTTTTTTTTTGCCGTCTCTGTGAATTTGTGTCAGAAGAAATACACCAAACCAACGGAGAGTGAAAATTGCCTTTCGTCTGGAAGTTCGAAACAATGCAATCGCCTGAAAACGGAATAACACAGCCTCGATGTAAATCCTACTTTCTGATTCCCCAAGTCACACATTTACTCCTCGGTCATCGACATTTTTTTTTCTTCCCACAAAGCAATGTCGCCATCTTACCTTACGCCTAGTCGGTGCAAGTTCGATGAATAAGAGAATTAGATAGCAGACCCAGCTAAGCGCACAGTGAGGAGAAAGATCTTGCTGGATCTGTTTTGTGAAGGCAGTCAACTAAACGTTTTGTTAGAAATAGAATAGATATTTTCCTTCCTTGGGTTAAATGTCAATCCTGCCAATTTAAGCATGATGCCGAATTTCTACATAGTCAGACTTGTTCTTTTTTTTATTCTTCCTTCCGTTATTCCGGTCGTCCCGAGCTATTCAAAAGATTCAGTGAGTGAAACTCACGACAGACAAAAATTGCCATTCAACTCAATCTTTCCTACATTTACAAACTAGTATGTCGAAGTCTTGAATATCTCGAAGTATATTCAGTTTTCAGATTCTTCATCAATCAAAAAAAAAAAGAACAGGTCTGGTTGGTCGCTCAAAAGAAACCGTCATGTGACTAACGTCTTTTGGTGGCATGTCGACGGTGATCAATTAAAAATATGGAAAAACGGCTGATGAACAAGTTCTTTCTCTCACTTTTTTCTTAGATCTCTAAAAATTCCGAATTTTCGCAGAATAAGCTTGAGACAAACAAAGGAAACAATTTAGCATAAAAATATATAGTAAATCAAGCACCTGCATAAAAAAACTTGAGGGGAATCCAAAAGCGAAAATAAAATTCTAGACATAATCAAGAGCAAATGTTTAAATTTTCAGCCCTTTAGCTCCATTGGTGTGGCTTGTATGCGTAATGCATACATAGCCAGCCATCCAGCAAGCAAACCAGAACTATTTTGAAAAATTGAGAAACTTATGTTGACAGTTTTGGTTGACGGTCTCTAAAAATGCTTGTAGATATGTTCCACTAGTGGAGTGGTTAAAAAAAAAACTAGCAAACTGACACTGAATGAACATCCATTATACGAGGAGTTGAAAATGTGTCTGCTGTATGATATTCAAGTCGGTATCGGTTCAGCTGAATCAATGCACTCAGTCAACCGCTGGTTCCGAGAAAGAACTAATGTCCCTAACACAGCTTATGAGGGGGTTTGCCGATTTCTAGAGCGGCAAGTTCGAGACGAGATTCTAAAAGATCAAAGATTGAAACCGGATCAGTCCGATTCGTGTTAAATCATGGATCAGTCGTGAGATTGTTCAATTTAACTGAGCTCGCTTTACCATCCTGATCCATTTGGCTACAATTGGTGAAGTTTTCTAACCTCGAAAATTGGTTGTTGTCGTCCGGACGCGTGCACGTAATTAATTTTTCTCGGCAGCTGGACACTATTTTCCCCTCAAGTAACGTGAAGTAATGTTGCACATCAACTTGGCGCGCGATGACCGATCCGAATAAGATTACTGCTGCCGAAGTGTGACCGATTAAATCACTTAAAATGCGTCTGTTGAATGTCAATGCAAGGCCATCCAAGATCATTTGGTCGAAAACTGCGATAGCGTAAAGATTGCCAAAGATTATCTCCCTTGATGGCTAAAAATGGTTGGATTTTTCATTTTTTAATTTCCAGTTAACTTTAAAGCCAAAAAAAAATAGCTGTACGCTCCAAAATTCATTCAAAGGATTAAGATTAGGGGTTAGAGATTATCGTTATTGTCAGGGTTTAGGATTAAGATTTTGAGAACGATTTCTAAGATTTGACGAACGGAATCTTATAGCAAGAACAACAACGTCATTTGAAGTGCACGTGAACAAAATTGGCTATGAAATTAGCCTGAAATTGAAAATCTAGCCATTTTTAATCATCATGAGGATAACCTTTAGCAAACTTTATGCTATTGTATTTTAGGACCAGATAATCAAGGATCACACAACGCTATACTACACATCGAACGGATTACTTGTGAGATACTGTCGTAGTTGGGTTAGAAAGTTCTGCCACACCTACGTTATTCGCCCGGCTGGGTATCTAACAGTTACAAACTTTACACTTCCGGTAGGATTTCCTGAATGATCATCATCTGTCTTTTATCGTCCATCGTTGGACATAGACCTTCCCCATGATTCGCAACTATCGTGGGCGTCGCAGAGCCAATATCTTCTGAATTCGTATAGTTCGTCACGCCATGTATTCTGCCGGTCCGGTTGTGCTTTTGATCTCTGGAGATCCATGTTGTGAGTCCTGATGTGCATCGGTTGTCTTTCATTCCTGCAACATGGCCTGCCCATTGCCATTTAAGTTTTCTAATAGATTCTATGATGTCCTTGACTGCTGTCTTCTCCCGGATGTTTCGTGCTGTCCTGTGATCTCTCCATGTGAGGTTGAGCATGATTCTCTCATGCGCACGTTGCAAGCTACTCTGTTTGCAGGTCAGTCTCTTAGTTAGGTTCTACGTTTCAGCTCTATAAGTGACTATCGGAGGGATGCATTGGTTATGCGCCCTTCTTTTTAGGGTTAATGGGATCTTCTTGTTTTTTAATGTTGGGCTTGCTCTGCTGAAGGCTTGCCATCTTTGAGTGAGCCTTTTCTTGATTTTTTTTCTTTTGAAGATTTCATTTCCTAAATGACACCGACCTTAAAATGACAATGCAAACATTTTTCAACTCGAAACCAGAGTTGTTCGGTTTTACATTTAAAACATGTACATTCTGGAGAATCTAGATGTTCTAGATATGATTTTTTAAATTCTATTTTAAATGTTTTCCAGTGGAAAACGCCAGTGATGTCATAAATAAAATTCATTCTGACCATATTTATCCTTCAATAGAATTCTTTTTATATGACTTCAAATTTTTGCGCTAGGCTTGTTAAATTATTGACTGTGACGGTGAGTCATAATTCATTCTGTAAAAACTATTGAGATCTATTGCTGATGCTGAATTGTTAGTTTTAGAGCATTCAAGGGCCACATCAAAAACAGGAAGATCACTTGGACTGTAATGATTCGAGGTAAACGGAAAAGAATACAAGTTTGATTAGTCACTTAATAAAAACCATCACGTGACTAAAGTCTTTTGGTAGCATGCTGCATTGAGAGTGATCAATTCAAAGAAATGTGAGAAGGATTGATCAATAAATAAGTTACTTTTTTCGCTTTTTGTTGGATCAGAATAAAGTTCAATTTTTCAGAAAAAAAACTTAGGTGAACGTTACTGGGCATAAAAAGAGACAACGAAATTTTATTTTGAATTGAACCCACCTCTGAAAATTTATTTTGAGGTGGAAAATAAAAAGTTAATGCTCCATTTTTCAGCCCTCCAATTCGGTTGGCGCCGTCAGACCCACTTCAAAACCGGAGAAACCCACGTGGACAGTTTTGGTGACAATGTTGGTTGACAGTTTCTAATTTTCGAAAATCTTCTAGAATTGCGATCATTAATTGGTATTCAGTTTCTCACTTCAAATGCCCTCTGCGTTACCATGTCAATGTCATCTAATCTGCAATTCTCACTAAGATCTCAAAGTGTCTTTGCAATTGTTTTGACTTTCTTCTATTGGGATTTTGTCAGTTCTGATCTGATTTTTGATTGATTGTGTGTTTTTATAATTCTATTTGCTTTTTTCGGACTAATTTCTTCGTCATTGCAGTGCGTCCTTTTCACAACGTTTCGGCTGTGTACCCTCCGATCTTCCTAATGTGTCTGTTGTGTTCTGTAATGTTGTTGATTTTTTTTTTGTTTTGAGGGGGCATATACATCCGCATTCATACACATCACGGTCGGTGCTTTTGTCATCGTTTTCTTGGGGCTGTCTTTACGCCGACCTTGAGTTCTCACAAGTTTCCATCTCTTGGGTCATGCTTATGAAATCCCTAGTTCATTATTTGTTCCTTTCTGATGAATGGTTCCAACAATTTAATAATGTCGATACTCGCTCTGCTGATTGAGTAATTCGAGTTGATTATATAGGCGATTATTCCAACGTTAAAGAATGCTCTCCATCATTTCGATTTAATTGGTGTTTCCACTTTCTCCCTCTACTCATGTCCAGCCATAGTACATTTCAAAGTATCTCCATGTCATATCTTTTCAGTGTTCCTCGAGTTTTATTTTGGCTTGTCTCACCCTCGTACTCTGTCATAACTGCATGAATTATCATTCATGCAGTTCTTGACCATGTTCTCGACCAATGAGGTATTCTCTTAACAGGTTCTAAACTAAACCAAACTTTTAAGATCCCATATGGCTAACAAAATGTTTCAACCATTCAATGCAGAACAGCTTTAGTCATTTTTAGACTTTGATGTTAAATAGAAAACTAATTACATTTGCTATGTTATATTATACATTAGTAAAAAGCATTTGGGCTTTTAGGTATTAATTGACCCATAGACACAAACCAACATCACAGAAAATGTTAAGGGACAAATGTGCACAAAAACATGTATACATACACACACAGACTAACTCATAAATGTAATACTTATATTGCTTTACACATGTTGACGCAAAGAGCTTAACTACTCGTCGTTGACGACCTCCTCCAGTTCCATTAGTGAAACCCTTTCTCCCAAACGACTAATTTCACTTTCTAATGTCAATACACGTAGTGAAGAACCCCCAAGAGGGCTTACGCTATTGGTGACTTAACGATCAAACCTTCTAGCCCCATTTCGCCTGACTGGTTTGCGAATTATAGTCCCCCCCCCGCCATCTACGACTATTTGATACGAGCCACAAACCCCATCAGAGAGTCAGAGACTGTGATGCACTCAGCTGTGCATGCAGGTGACGTGCCTCTTCTAATATGCTTCGTTGACCGGCGATTGCGTTTTGGTAGGTACCCAAGTTCCTTTTAACTAACCACAATCGTCTGTTCTAATGGATTCTCTTTACTGGACCAGAAATAATATGTATGATGGAGGGGAACGCTATGCTGCAGCCTGTATGTTATCCCCGCGGCTAGAATTATATTTTTGCAAGCAAGAAAAGATAATTGCTATAAAAGTGAGAGAAAGATCAGCGATGCACCTTGACTGCATTTGAAATGAATGCCTGACTCTCTAGTTTATCTGGGGGGTTTTTTCTTAAAGTTTATTAGATTATATATTGCATGAAAAGTTTTTGTCGAGTCGAGAATTACTAGCACTCTAATTGTTATATCATCAAACTTAACAGAAGGAAATATCTGTTCTCGACTGATCTTGTATTTCGTATCAATCATAAAACTGTGATAAACTATACTGTATTTACAGTTAATAATACCAGTAGGAAATACTTTTTATATTACAAATGACCAGGAAAAAAATGTAAAACAAAATCACTACCTGTTGTGAATAATCCGAAATCCTTACCTTAACGAATGGCTTTATTCAACTTGTAAATATGACAGACGAAATCACTACAAATCAGAGTTAGTGTTTTAATTTACATATTTGATTGTTCCATAATTTCCACCAAGAGATCAACAAGTAGAGATAGTTAAGTGAAATTCGATGAAAACATGCCAATCCTGTTGTTAGTGGGTTCGATCCTCATTAGGTAATTTGATATATACCACCTTACCTTTTAGTTGCAACTAATTCTACGGAGAAATTTTAGTGGGCGAATTCCACTGTCCCTAGAAATATGTTATAAGCAACGTTCATTCTATTATTATTCTCGTTGTGGATGTTTATCATGGAAGAAATAGAGCTAAATATTAGTTATAAATACACTATCGCCAGCTCTCAATACCATCACAGCGATTCGATTCAATCTCCTTTAATTAAAAACTCTAAGTATGCTATGCTAGTTTATAGCATTATGTAAAAGACATATTCTTAAAAGGAAATGGCTTCTGATATGAATTCTTACTCAATCACATTATTAGATACATCCTATTGCATTTGCTAATTAAAAATGAATGAATAGAAAGCCGCAGTCAATTAAAACTTGTGCTTTTCCGAAATAATATTTCTGTGAAGCTGACTGTCAAATCAGCTTTGTCGATGTTTATATGTGCTGTACAGGCATCCTTACTTCCAAGTTAGTGACATACGATGAAAAGTTTGTGGTTCGTGTAAACATAGTGCATATAGAGCTTTTATCTCAGAATCATAAATTATTGAAATTCATTTCGAGAAAAAGGAGAGAGAACGAATAGCAAAAGATGCTAGTTTTCGCTTTGAGAGCAGCCGCCATTATTGACGGGAAAATATGATTTCTTGAAAAGCTCTATTGCCACGCAACTAAGACAAAGGGAAACTTTCACCAAGTTTTCAATAGTGTACTTGTAAAATCTGTGATATCACCAAAGGTATTTTACTTTTAGTACTGGCTGGTAATATATTCGATGAACCAATTAGAAAACAATATCAAGAAACTATAATATAGCCGTCCAAAATGACAGGCGTATTTATGCATGGATCAGGACTGATAAGCCGAATGCTATTGGGTAATTTCTTTTTTGATAATTCAAGTAACATAACATTCAGTGTTTTTTTCCCAAGTCTCAACTCAATACATGCTATTTTAATGTGTGATCAGACTTTTAAGGTCTTCAGAGCTTCTATGATATAATCTAAGACATAATTGTTATGGCGTAGTAGAGAGATACATTAACCAATGAGATGCATCAGCGACCTACAAATAAACAGAAAAAAATGCATTTAAGCTCATTATATGGTTAGATGATTAAGGGTGTAACCACGTCGGTTATCGTTGCTTTTAACGTCTTCTTCAACTGTTGAGGAGGTAATGAAAATGGTAATAAACTTTTCAAAGAAAATGGATTGTCTCCCTTGGTAATTCATTTTTTTGGAAAATACAAAAATTCAAAAAAAGAAGCAAAATAATTTATTAGGATTTCAGAGTCATTGGAACAAACAAAATTTGAAAATTTAAAATAACCTATCGGAACGAATCTAAATTGATAATTTTTTGGAACAAATTAAGATCAATGATTCCCTAATTACGGTTAAGGTTAGGTTAGGGGTTACAATTTGGGTTAGGTACCCGGATGGAAAACATGAGTATCCATAATTTAATTCTTATTTACTTTCAAGCAAAATTTGACAATTACCTCCCTTATATACATGAAAATTACCTCCATTGATAGTTGAAGAATATATGACTTTAAAAGTAGTGATTACCTCTACGTCTTACCAACGAAACTAGTAATCAACCTGCTGTCTTGCCTGTCATGAAAAGCTATTCACTTCCACTTAGAACACCTATTCTTTATTTTTTCTGTTTGACGTCAAGGTGAAGAGGTGAAAAGATCAGAAGCTCATTCATTCTCTTGCATTCGACGTCAAATGTGAAAGACGTCTTCAATGCGCAGACCGACCGTAAACTAGTCGGGTGGCATATGATTGTATGCATATCGCCAGGACAACAAACCACGTGGAGGGTAAATGTCTCCCACAGAGACGAACTGAACACTGCCACCAAAGCCGGGCACGTTCCAGCAGAGCAAACAGAAGGCTCAGCGAACGCTGGTTCTCGTCTGCGCGCTGGAATGGGTCGTAGTGAGCAGACGGTGTCTCGAATCCAAATCCCCGCTGGAAATTGGGCGGCTCATCAACTTAGGCTGGTCTACGATGATACAAAAGATATCTTCTCGTCGCGCATGTCTCATAGAGGGAGCGCAAAGTTTCGGAGCCAGTACAGCCTCCAGTTTACACCACGAAGTTCCCGTCCGAACAGTCTTGATGGCGGCTGCAGTACTTCCCGAATGATTCAAACTGACAGACATACGGTAAGAAACATTGTATTTTTTAGTCAATCCGAACTAACTGGCAGTGCCATCCTAAGAATATTTGGGACAAAGCAATGTACCGGGGGCCCCTAAACCCCACCTGCCTCCAACTCATTGAAATTAGTATTTCTAATTTTTTTCAACATCAGAAATACGTTTGCGATTGTGAAATTTGTGTCATCTCATTTCAGAAAATTCAGTCCTAGAGAAATCTCTCTGAATCTGCTATTTGATGATACGAAATTTCGCGGCCTCTTAAAATCGAGAAACTACAATATTCTCATGCGATAAGATGGTACTTGTATTGTTGGAAGCACTGTGATTATATCTCAACGGATGTGCAGTTTTATTTCTGCTGAAGCTTCCAAACAGAAGTAATATTGATCGGAAAAATATGTAGCAGTTGTAAGAATCTTTACCAAGTAAACGTACCTACCTGAGTATGTTATCGATTTTATTCCAATGTCCGAGGCAAGCATTCCTTTAAATACCTTGAGAAGATCTAATGTCAGACTATCAGACTTCCTATTGGCGTAGCGATAACTAACAAGCCATCTGAGATATTCTCGACTAAAAATATTGAAGAGCTATCCGACTTGTATTTAATTCTATTTTACCTACCTACTTTTAGTTATCTATAAGTTAATTTTGAGAATATTCAGAAGATTTAAAAGCAATCATCTTGAAAGAACTAATTACATTGTAGTAAACATGTGGGTAAATGAGGATGAAATTAGAAACTGTCAACTAAAACTGTCAACATAGGTTTCTTCAGTTTTCAAGTGAATATGGATGGATGGCTGACTGGCTATATATGTGTGACGCGTACAGGCCGCCCTGATGAAGCTAGAGGTCTGAAAATTCAGATATTTACTCCCCGTTTTGTTTAGAAAATATTTTTTTTTCGAAAATCTTACCCCAAATAGTCTTTAGGGGGGGGGGATGATTGAATTTGAAATGTAGGTTTATGCTAAATTAACCCCTTAATGTGTGTCCGGTAGCGCTCACTTGTGTTTTTTTGAAAATATGGACTTCTTAGTGATGCATCAAAAGGCGACTAATCGACACTTTTTCAGTTTTTTAATTGATCACTCCTAACATGGCATGTTACCAAGATGTCGGTTTTACGACGGATTCTATTGAGTGACTAACAAGACCTGTTGGTTCCTTTTTTTCCCCAAGAATCAAGTCGCTTTATGTTTTCGCACAGAGCGATTTCATTTTTTTAGAAAAGGAACTAATTATATCTGAAGACATTTATAACTCCATCACAATCTTCCTCTGTCTGTGCCGAGTTGGAAAAAAAAAGATATAAATGAAAATACCCGGAGGACAATCTTTCTTATGCCTCGTATATCAGCGTCCAAACAATTCCCTCATTCAAAATCGTGTTTCCTGTCTCTTGCTTTTCATCACTTTTGTTGGCCTATCAGCATTCTTTTGCATAAATCTTACGAAATGGCGTCTTCATAAATCTATCAATAAATAGTCCCAACAGAATCTTAAAAAAAAACTGTCTTTTTTTTAATGAAAATCATTCAATGCTACAAACAAAGTTTGTATGAATATTCCAAAAGATAACTGGATAAATATTTTGATAAGAACAAAATTAGTTCTGCAAAATTAATTTCACTTGAATAAAAGGTAAAACTTAAGTCAAAGTTTTGCTTTTGAGATTGTTTTTTGAATGAAGTCAATAATAAGCTTTATGTATTCGAAAAAACTAATATCTTCGTCGATGTTATTTATCAAATGACTTCTTGGGGGAATCTTTATTCTTTATCTTGTACATTTCTATTGTTTTATGAGGTTACATTGCTCAAATACTTTTCTTTTTATTTAAGCGTGAAATCGGTTCTTATGGCTAGCAAAGATTTTAGGAGTACAAAACTGAATACGGTAAAGGTTTTAGTTTTCAGTATGCAACGTTGGCATCAGATACCAAGCATTTGAAATAATAAACTTGGAACCTGGTGTCCTGTGCCGAATTAAAGCAATTGGGGACTATAGACTAAGACAGGGTTTCTTCGGTGGTCACGTAAAGATTATTGGGGATTGCAAAATTTTTTTTTAATTTCTTTTTTAACAATGATTTTGTAATTAGTTATCTTTATGGTATAAAAATCTGTTTCTTTTCGAGCTCATTGTAAAATGGTTCAATACTGTTCACTAAATTTTCCATTTTCGTTACATTCTAATAATAGAAATATTATTTCTTTCCCGTAATAAACACCGCTCCTGATTTTTATCGTTACAGATAGAATAAAATTAATGTTGAATCTTTCGATTTGGGGAATGGTACAGGAGGCCGAGGCCTCCAATTAGATCGAGAGGTCCCTGGGTTGTAGTTCACACGGCCAATACGTAAATCCAACACTGCTTGTGCTCTACGTTTTCAACACTGATCTATGCCAGTACTTACTTAGTAGATGTGATTGTTGTTTATGCAGTTCATCATGAGAACTCATTCTTAAATTTGCTAAGAACTTACTGATCTATTTATCCAAAATGAAATAAATAGTCCAGGCAAACTGTGGTTTTAAATTGGAAAGAAAATCAAAACGATTTTTTCTCCTCACTACATTTTTATGAAGTCTCCATTACACTTTACTAAAAGTTCCAATAAATCCTAGTTGAAAATGGTGGCTATTTTTCAAGATGGCCGCCATTTTAACCTCTGTAATATACACATCAGAGTCCGTTTATTGCACGCAATCGGAATAGACAAGTTATACTATGGAAGTACAATGAACTCCATAATTTATTTTGCTACGAATAGGTCACCAGTGAAGACTTCTGGAGTAGGATCTGTAGGTCATGTATTTTTACACAACGTGGATAACCATGTAGTTGATTGAATTTGACCCTGTACTATATTCATGTGTGAGAGATAGTAATAACGAGATAGAAACAACGCTTTTAATACTTTAAGAGAATGAATTATGTATTCATGTGCAGCAAATATGGAGTACATATTTTATTGATTTTTTCTTTTGAAATTCCTTGTAAGATTTCAGCGTTGCTTGGACGGTACAATTTTGTAGGAGTGTGTATAAAATAAAATCAAATAATGTTATTGAGAGAATGTAAAGTAGGATCAAGTAATGTTGGAGTGGATGTAAAGTGTAACTAAATAAGGTTACTTACATTTTGGCGCAATAATTACAAAGATGGACAATGAGCCATCCGAACTCTGTGGTGAAAAGGGATAGGAGAGAGCCGGTCAAAGAAAAGGGCAAAAGGCGAAACCTGTCGCTTTTATAGGCATGGAAGTTAGCGGAAGTCTAGGGACTACTTTTAGGTTTGGGATAGGAAGTGACGTCGGCACTATTTTAGGAGCTGATATGGCGCAGTACGGCGAATACTTGAGCAACCTTAGATTTGCAGACGATATCATCCTTTTTGCAGAGAACCTACACGACCTCCAACTAATGCTAGACAATCTAAACGAAGAAAGCAAAAAGGTCGGCCTACACATGAACTTCAGTAAAACAAATATCATGTGCAATAATCATGTTGAGAATAAGAACATATCTGTCAAGATAGAAGAAGCAAAACTCAGCAAGGTAGACCACTACATCTACCTAGGAAAACGAATCTCCATGAGAGCCTCAAAAGAGGAGGAAATCAAGCGAAGAATCACTCTAGGATGGCAAGCCTTCGGCAGAGCAAGCTCAACTTTAAAAAACCAGACGACCCAAATGATCCTAAAAAGAAGAGTGTAAAACCAATGCATTCTCCCGATAGTCACTTATGGAGCTGAAACATGGAACCTAACCAAGAGACAGATCTGCAAACTGAGAAGCATGCAACGTGTGCATGAGAAAATCATGCTCAACCTTACATGGAGAGATCACAAGACAGCTCTGTATATAACGAAGAAAACAGGTGTTCGGGACATCATAGAAACTATTAAAAACTCAAATGGCAATGGACAGGTCATGTTGCAAGAATGAAAGTCAACCGATGGACATCACATCTCACAACATGGATCCCCAGAGATCACATGCAAAACCGAGGCCGACAGCACACAAGATAGAGAGATGAACTTGATAGATTCAGGAAATACTGGCTCCGCAATGCCCATGATAGGGAATTGTGGCGAATCCTGGGGAAGGTCTATGTCCAACGACGGACGTTAAAAGACTCATGATGATGATGATGATGATGATGATGATAGACTGACCGTTTTAGTCGCTTTGAATAATTTAAATCACCACAATACATAGATAGAAAGGTTAGATGAGTTATACATCTCAAGAAATTAAATGTATACATGTAAGTACATGCCAGCAGAATTCCAAGTAGTTTTCTAGGTAAGACATATTACAAAGATCATGTGTTGCTATCTACTCTTTAGTTTCTATGCCTGATTGAACAATCTTTTTCATTATCATATTTTTGTATAGAGAGGACCCAGAGCGATTACCGCCTTTGTCCCCAATAATCCCAGCCCTGCACTTTGTCATTCCGTTTGCTTATACGACGGCCAAGCATATGGTTTATTTTCCATTCCGCCCAGCATTTTTTTTTTAAGAGGGTGAGAAGAAATATGGCAGTGCCTCTCGGGACAATGCAGTTTCTCTGGTTACCATTATTGTGAGCGGTGAAGTTGTTTGATGTGTCCTTGTGTTAGGTTCCGTGATGAATTGCTTTGTTGAACTCTTTCCTACGTCACCGCTGCCCACTGCTGACATTATCTAACCAGATATTGATATAGTGTCAATAAGAATGCTTTAACTTCTAGATTTTCCTGTCTGGACAAACGACAAACTTCAGTTTTCTGCCATGTAATTCTAGAATGAAATAGTTGAACAGGATATCTTTTTCTGCCTATTATTTCCGTTATCTTGTTTTGACTTGACAGATGTAAAGTGGCCGTGCCTTGTGGCTCTAAAAAGGTTCGGGGAGTTGGAACTGTGCAGTCAAAGAAAGGATGACAATCTCATTAATTAAATGGTTTGCCAAGTGCAAATATCTCGTATAATTTCCTTCATAGAAACATTTCGTATTTCTCCACAAATTGGTTTGTTTTCACCGATAGGGAATAAGCAGAAAAAAAATAATAAACTGACAGGTCCTTTGTTCTCCTGTCTACAACAAACTCTTTCAGAATTAATGCTTTTATTTGGTTGGCCGATCTCATTTGATTGATGCTTTTATAAATTTCTAATGGTTACACATTGATTTTTATGACAGAATCTTATAGAATACATTTCTGCATGAATTAAATGAACCGAACTTTCGGTGGTATTGATATTGCAATAAGCATAAAGAGGGTTCTTATCAGTGGTGAAAAAAAACTTAAACAAGGATAAATAATGTTTCAGTCTTGCTTCCTTCTGATTCTGACAAAACACAGAACTTCTCGATTGTATTGATCAATGGAAAACCATTCTCATTTTGGACAGGATTGTTCACATTGCTCTGTCTTGAAGATTCTATCCTGTGCTTGTAATTGTAGAACGTCGCGGTACACAATACTCCAATTCTTGGTTAGAACACTATCATCCTAATCAGATTTATAATGATTTGACAAAATTCAAGCAGACCATTAATTTGACTGGATGTAAGCTTAATACGCGCACATACGCATATATATATATATATATATATATATATATATATATATATATATATATATATATTCACTCTGGTTGATGAGGAATATATCACTTAGATTCAACCTTACTGACTGTCCAGTTCTGCGTAGGTAAGATACCAGCCTCTGGGTTCGAAGCAAAAGTTTTGATCCTACCTTGTGGTACTGGGTGGGATAATGGATAGTCTATAGCCAAACTGAAGAGTTGTAGTACAACAAAACAGCTATCTGTGGGTGATGATGATGATGATGATGATGATATATATATATATATATATATATATATATTGCAGAAAGGTGACTGAAGCCACCCACGAGTTCTTGTCACTCATCAGTTTAAATCCATACGTGTTTCGGAGCTTCTTCCAAAGACTTTGCTGTGGGGGCGGTCTCGGCAAAGCTTCCATCGGTGGACAACTCATGCTGCAGACTTAGGTTACGCAACGGATAGAGAGAACGTTCGAAAAACACGGAATTGCAGACAAACGACTGAAGATCAAGTTTACAGAATAGATGTGCATCAAATCCACGAGGGAAAGGAAAAGTGAGACTCTCTACTAACATGATAAGCAGACGACCATGATTATTCATGCCCATTATGCATGTATATACGTATAAAGTGTCTGTTTGGTTGAAGATGTACTTAGTTACTGCAACTATCAGTTGATAACAGGGTCAGACCCTTACCTTTAGACACAGAGGGGCCGGCAATTCTCCCTCCCTATTGCGTTCCAGCTGTATCCTCCGATATACGTACTGTTGTAACTTTCTAAATCGTTCGTCTTGTTGGTAAATATGTCTAAAAGCGATGCCTAAAAATTCTGTCATTTAGTTTGATTCTATAACAGGAAAACAACACAGTCCCTAAACTTATGACTTTGCTCACGAATAGAATTACCCACCCATCTGTTCGCCCTCTCATATACACATTACCTACTCACGTAGTTTTATACTTATTTAGGCTCTAGTTGAGAAACTATTCCCCTCTGCAATGATTTACTTCTAACAGACCAGTCAAAAAGAATTCCTCTGGGACACTTGACTAATGGAAGGAACATATAAATTGAATTTTAAGAGATATCACTTCCACCCGTACCCGGAGGGGAAAGTGAATTGTACTATTATTATCCAGTTATCTTGAGGAATCTGACAATCATATTCTATATATCTTATATACCTTCATTTTTCTGATTCTTTTCCCTCGTAACGAATATTTCTTCTGATTCCCGCTACGCTCAAGTTGACAAAAGTGAACCAGCGTCTGGGAACAATTAGGTAAGAGATCTCCTCGTTATTGAGGTTCGGACACAAAAGAAACTAACAAACACGACGACGTTCGAGAATGTATTTATATTCAATATGAAAATATCTACGATTAAATTGACAAATTCAAGCATTAAACTCTTGATTATCCTTTGTTCATTTTGCTATCACTCGTGGCTCTGTTTCTTTTGAAGAGAATAGGAAAATAGTTTTACGAACTGACACGTTCATCCACTAAGTTCTAAAACATTCTGGAAATATTAAAATCAAGTCTCGTTCAGTAATTAGACCAAGATACATACGAATATCTATCGTTGTTTTCAATTATTTGCTCTGTTGTAGCTGTTACAAAAAGATGGACATTTATTCTAGTTACTGCTACCTTCAACAGACAATTGCTGGGTGTAGGTTATTCATGTGCCTTGACATTTACATGTACGTATCCACAAATCTGGACTTTGCCAAGCCCGAACTGTTCTTTGTGGATTTTTTTTAATCATGAATTTATGGTTCAAACCATAATGATTGTATTTTCATCAAGGTAACTTAATTCTACCGCCATCGCTGCCTAATTTACAAATTAAAAAGAAACATATATGGGATAAATGACTTTCTTTTGGAATGCTAGTATTATTCGTGATTTGCGATTTGACAAGGAGATATTTTTTTTAGTTTTTGTTTTGCTCTTTCCACATACATGTTTGGATGCAGGTCACGTCTGCCATGAACAGAGGAAAAAAACTCAGAAGGCCATACGGGACCATCAAAGAAGCTATATGCCCAGAAAACGTACAGTCCCACGTAAGTTCACAAAAATAACAGTGAGTTTTTCTTGTAACTTTTTGTACATCGTGAAACTATTTTTCCGGGGAGAACTCATGAAAATTGTCTTGCTTGATATTACAAATTGGGTATCCAAAAAGTTTCGTTTGCTTTATTGAATAAATGTTAGAGATTTTTTTTCAACATTCAGCGTCATCATCATCAGCTTTTTAGCGTCCGTTGTTGAACATAGACCTTCCCAAAGATTCGCAAGACCCCTCTATCATGGGCGTCGCCAAGCCAGTATTTTCTGAAATTGTCGAGCTCGTCACGCCTTTTTATTTTCTGTGGGCCACAATGTCGCAGATGGTCTCTGGGGATCCATGTTGTGAGTTATGATATCCAGCAGTTGTCTAACATTCTTGCAACATGTCCAGCCCATTGTCATTTGAGTTTTCTAATGGTTTTTATGATGTCTTATGATCTCTCCATGTGAGGTCGAGCCTGATTTTCTAACGTGCACGTTGCATTGTTCTCAGTTTGAAGTTCAATCTGTTGGTTAGGTTCCATGTTTCAGCTCCATAGGTGACTATCAGGAGGATGCATATCTCATGCTAGCTTTCAGATAACTTCACAATTTCATCTTCACGGAACCTTTTTTTATCTTTCTAGGCAAAGAATTGCTCTCCGTGCCTTTTGAACTTTTCCAGGAAATTCAATTTTCTTTCATTGGGACAATCATGCAAATACCGAAGTGGATGGTTATCTGAAGGGGCAAATTGTAGCGTAATTTCTTTCTTTGCACGTTTGGGCACCGCAGCTGCAGTACAGGGAGGGGCGAAAACGCAAGATTGAACCTTTATTCTTCTTCTACGGCCGATCAAAAATACATAGATTGTCTTCGACTGAAGAATAGACAGAATCCTCACTCATGCAGAGAGAGAAAGAGAGCTATCGAGCTTGTCGAGAGAGAGAGTGAGAGTTGAATGTTTTTCTTCTGTCAGGGGGGCAGGGGTGGTGGTACCCCATAGGCCAGAAGCCAGGGGCGGCCCGTACGTCTATGCTTACCTGTCTGCTCTGCCTCTCTGTCTGTCCAATTCCGACTGATTGGTGACCAACCTTTGATCTCTTTTTTGAAGGCAAGGGTCACTTTTCTTTTGCTATTTCTTTTACTGAATTAACCTGCTTAGGATGGAGTTGAGTTGGGGTTTAGACCAAGCTTGGTGGGTAAGAGGGACTGAAAGTGAAGTAAGAGAACGGAAAAGTGTTTTAGGTTCATGGATGGACGGTTCTTTACACTCGTGCAAATATTATGCATCTAGGTGCATATTGATTTTTTATCGACACTAGCAACACTTTTTTAGTTTTCGAGGTTTGTGAACATGTAACTAAGTCATCCAAAAAGGAGAAAAAAACTTCTTCACTTATAATTGTTGTGGATTTAAAAAAAACTTTTTTGTATTGTTCTCCTGTTCGCTTTTCTCACCTGATATCGGAACTAAATGATCATCTGTTATCTTATTTTCTATTCCCCACCCCCTGCTTTCTTTCGCTTATCGTGCAACTAAACTCACAATGTATCTTTCTTACATTCAGCCGTTGCTGTTAGAATCCTTATACACTGTCCTTTCTTATCAGCCCTCTTTCGCTTACTTTCTCTTAATGTCTTTTTAATTAAGTGGCTGTGACTGGCTATCTATCTAGGGGAGTTCCAAGAAACGACGCTTTATCTTGCCCATAGATCTACTTACGATGTTTCTATTGTCCTTTTGGCGTCTAAAAAGGATTACTCTATATCTCCTTATCTTTGACCTGATATTTTAGTCTACTTCAATTATACCCACGCCAAAAGTTTCTCCAACAGAAAAAAAACATACTAATTAAAAACAAAATTGAATATTTAACAATAAGATCAAAATTTCGATTAAAAGGTTCTCACAAACCCTCATATTGTAGAAACGTCGATATGAAAACTTCCCGATCAACTATGACTTCATTTTTATAACACCAGTAGCTTTAGCCATGCTTGCATAGGCTCTACATAACACATTGATGATTACTCAGCTCGTTTGCGATATATGAATTAGACAACAAATACCCGAAGTGGCGTCATCCACTTCAGTCTGAGTCATTTTACCCTTAGTTGGAAAGTAATAGATTCCCAGGGGTATCTGTGCAAAGTGAATACAAACTGTCTCAGTCGGAGTTTGAACTCGGTTCGCTGATTCCATTACCTGCTGCCGTTATCCACTGAGCCACCCTTACAAGCTGTAAATGTTTTTTCTCTAATTTCAAAGAGACATACACTTTAGCGTTGTCCTGGTTATTCCACACTCTCTCTTAATTTATTTCACCGATTGCTGTCTCCGATAGATCTAATTGAGTTCATTATTAGTTAGAATCAACTGTTTTGGTTTTCTAGGGAGAGCTTATAGTAGAAAACTCTCTTCCAATCCTACCATGTACACAACATCACCTTCTTTGGATTAAGTAGTGGTTAATTCCACTTGCCCTACGATCTCTTGCGTTCTGCGTTGTTGTAAAGAATATGGAAGCTAGATATCAAAGCAACTAACATAACCAATCTGGTACAAATGATTTTTAAAGCTTGTTTGGATATTCTGAGTATGTCGGCTATCTCCCGTATCGTATAATTATTGATTTGAATGTTATCTACCTTGTCTAGTTTACCCGACCATGGAGCTTTGTTCAACAAGAAATCTCCAATATTTGTTGAACCACTTTTGACACATTTGATAATTCACAGCACCTTCTCCACAAACACATGAATCATTTTTACATTTCTTGAAATGAATAACAGGTATGAAATGGATGATGCTTTTTTTCTTTTCTTTTCTATTGTTAGAATCAATGAATAAAAATGAATTAATTTTGACAACTCCTCTTTAAAAGAAGGCTGCTATGAAAGCTGTCTCAACACAAGCGAAAGCGATCTTTTTTAAAGAAGTTAATTAAAACTAAATGATTCATATGCCATATAACGAAAGAAACCGAACGAACTTTTCGGTCATCAAATATTACTGCACTTTCAATTGGTAACTATACACCAGTATTAATTCAAATTGATAGTCACGAAATTGCCTCAAAGGATGATCGTCTTTTCCCTCGGTGGTTGTAAGTACGGAACTTTATAACATTTAAATTCTGCATTCTCACCATCTGTGCTATGTTCGGGCTAGTCTCAAAATATCGATTTTGGTCCAAGGAAGAGTGACTAGACAGTCATCTTATGCATTACCGGATTTATGAAATGGAAATTGCCCAGGGCCTCCTTATGTAAAAATCTATTGTTATCTATGGAAAGTAAAGAGTACATAACTGCATACCTATGTCTTTCATGATTTTTCTTACCTTAAAAAACTACTTGTATATTTTCTGGCATGTAGTTTATATGTATACATGTATTTACTTGAGATATATATTCATGTAATCTTTCAGTGTATGTACAACTTGTCAGTTCAAATAACATGCAATAAACGGACTTCAATATGTAAATTTAATGGTTTGCTGTGTATTTTAATTTATTTGTGTCCTGGCTCCGTCCCCCAAGGATGCGTCCCTGATCCAACGGTGATATTCTGGTATATACATATATATATATATGCTTTCTCTCAAGAATGCTATTATTAAAAACTATAGAAATTCAAGTACTAAGCATTGTTCAAAAGACTATTCCAAATATACTGGATGGAAATAACTTGATTTTTGTGAATATTTTGACCTTTATTCAGGGACGTAACTTAGGGAGGGCTTGGGCAATATCAGCTACGCCCCTGGATAAAGATCAAAACTCCAATGTTGGTTGTCCCCTCAAAAAAAAATCTGTTCACCAACTACATTTTTACTAACATTATACAATGACAAATCTAACTTGAGTCTGTTGAGTCTGCCCCCTCAAGAAATTTAGTCTTCCGGGGCCCCAAATATCCAGCTCTACCCCTGTCTCTAATTATATCATCAATCAAACAATTGGATAATGATATTACTTGTTTGTTTGTTTTTCGAAATTACTTCAATTTCTTAGGGGAACAAATTCTCTGTGTGTGTGTGTGTGTGTGTGTGTGTGTGTGTGTGTGTGTGTGTGTATAGGTGTGTGTGTGTGTGTGTGCGTATGTGTGTGTGCGCGCATGCGCACGTGAGTGAGTGGATGGGCGGGTGGTTGTGTGTGGCTGTGTGTGTGTGCGTTTATATTACCATTCTCTCGACTTACTCCTTATGTATAATCCTCTTTAATCTCTACTTGGACAATAATAAAACTTTACTATCTCATCTTAGCATCAGAAGTTTTTCGAAAGATCTCCATTTCTGCCTCATCAGCGATTCCATCTTGAAAACATGCTCAAACTGATGCATTCGAGTTCCGTTTCATAAAATTCCCTTGCATCTTAGTATTCCAAGCAAATGTTCCTTGAAGGAGTACTTCTTCTTATTCCAGATTCAAATACGAGTTTCTCTCCATTTTACGTGGATGAATACTTGAAATAATGTTCAAGTAGATTTTAAGAAGATATCCCTCAAATCCCAAATGGGTGAACGTAATATAAAATTGTTCAACATAAAATTGCCAATTTCGTTTTAAGCCATGTATTTTTTACCGTTTTTCAAAAACAATAGCGTTTTCAAATTAATGTTTTATCTTTACATAATACATTATTTTTTCATGATTCAATAAAAATTCGTTTTATTTCATTAATCATTCCAACATTTTCTGCACAGGCGAATCTCATAATTTTCGCGTTTTATATTTGAACAAGTATAGCCGTGTCGTCAAAAATGACGGTAGTATTTTAATAATTTTGTAATTGTACTTTCGAAATATCAAAAAAAAATATTGTTTCTCTGCATTTTTTGTTTATATTCAATATTTCCTTAATATCAAACTAGATTAAAGGTAAACGTGAGTAAAGATACAATTTATCTAGTCTAATGTTACATAAAATTATATTCTCATTGTCACGTTTGTGTTACTGATGCCAAAAGCGTAGCAGAGTCCAAAAAAACATTCCTAATTGTTATATCCGTGGATGAACTCAGCCTGGTTAAAATGGATCTGAAGATGCGAAAAATATCAATTTTACTCTTCGAATCGACGCTGTTATTAAATGGAGAGTAACATTTGGGAATTTAAAAAAAAGAAAATTTCAATTTAGAAAAAAACTGGAGAGAGGTCGGTCAAAACCAACTGTCAAAGATGAAGATTTGAAGCATGTATTTGGAAATGATCTGTAAACGTTAGTTATAGAACTCGTAGCGAACTTCAATCAAACAGGTCTGGTTAGTCATTCCCAGGAAACCATCATGCAACTGCTGCCTTTTGGCAGCATGCTGTGTCCGGGTTGATCAATTGAAAGAATTGAAAAAGGTGCAATCGATGAATAAGTTACTTTTGTTGAGCTGTAATCACTAAAGAAAGTCCGAATTTTTCAGTAGCCAAGCGTGAATGTTGCCGGACATGAAGTAAGGGACCAATCAAGTACGAAGTTACATTGTAAATTGACACCCCTTCTTCCAACCATCAAAAACCAGTTTTTGCAGGGAATTTTCAAGACAAAAAAAAGTTTGTTTTTTTTTTTTTCATAAAGATAAAGAGTAGATGCTTAAAATTCCAGCCGTCTAGCTCCATTGGTGTGACCTGTAAGCGTAACACACACAAAGGCAGCCATCCAGACAGACAGGCAGACCCGACTGAGTAAACCTATGTTGATAGTATTGGTGACAGTTCTGATTGACGGTCTCTAAAAGTCTGATCTATGGAGGCTGGCATAAATCATGTTCAACGACCGGATATTTATCCACTTTGACCTCTGATTAGCACATCAATTACATCCATATTTCAAAGGGATTCTAAACTAAGTAGCTGTAGCAGTAGTAAGAGGAGGGGAAATAAGAAGATGAGTATAGTTCACCCGAAGGTCTTGACCAAATTTCATACAAATCCAATATGATAAGGCTTAAAAAATTGATATTTAGCATAACTAGTTTTGATAGTAGCAGGGGGAGTAAGGAGCTGGGGATGGTAACCCGAAAGTCTAGACTAACTTTCACATCAATCCAATATGATACTGCTGAGAAAATTGATGTTTAGTTTTTTTGTAAATTCAGACTTTTTTTTACTAATCACTGCCGAATGAAAGGTGAGAGAAGTAAATTATCCATTGATCACCCCTTTTTTGCAAGAGTAAAGTTAAGTTGAATTAGTTGAAGACGGGGAGGTAATTGTACCCTGTCTATCCACTGACCTACACTTTATTATTTTTCCAAGCATCTAGACTACTTCCAAATAGGCAAGACCTTCTCCAACCAGAATCAAATTGGAAAAGCCCTCGGTAAATTTATCGGTTCTTTGAATGAAGAATTCTTTAGAAAAGGACTTGACGACTTGCTACTAAAGCGAAATAAATCTATATACACTGAAGGAGAATATTTCTATTTGATAAATATGTTCATATTTCGATAAATTGATAATATCCCGTAGAACAATCAGACAGAAGTATATCTTGGGAACTGTTTGGGAACAAAATGAAAATTCCAGTTCCGAATGCCACCCAATCAATCATTTAAAAGACTTGATTTGTAGAGTTCAGAGGTGGAACCAACGTAACCATCACAGATGGTGGAGAGTCCTATCCTTTTATTCATACTTGTGTTTATGACTTTGTTTGTGTGTTCCGGCACTCCTGGATATACCGTTTTGTCTGCAGCATTAGAGCTCAACTAGATCCCCCCTTTTGTTTTTGTTTTTGAAAAAAACTTTTTTTTTTATATTTTAGGAAAAAGGCCTTCTTTACTTCTTGGGAGCCTTATTTCGATGGGTTTATTAATAGCATCTAAAATCACCTGAACATTGATGTTTCTAAATGTTTTCTGTTTTTGGTTTTGTTTTGTTTTTATTATTATTGGTCTTATTTTTCTTATCATTATTATTAAGGAAAAGATGAAAAATATTTTTGAATGAGTGTCTGCAGGGGGGATATATGCCCGTGGTATGGTATATTCAGAATATATCTAAGCGCCAACCCGATCGACGTTCCATCGCCATGTGTAGTGCAAGCAATTAGGATCTGCTGAATGATCCAGAGATCAGGCGTTGCACTTGATCGTTGACAGAGCGGTTGACCAGCGCATCATGTTGGTGTGAGCACCCGCAAATAATATTGGCCTTTTTATTTGAGAAAATCAAGTTGAGGTTGTATAAGAGAATTGTACAGCGCCATTACGGTTTATTGGCGGCACCAATTTTCAAACCCCTTGCCTTCGGTGAGAAGGCCTGATCCAGAGTGGGACACATTACCCGTTAGTCCCCGCTCCCCAGCGGACGCCAACGGATGTTCGTGCCTTCGTAAGTTAATAAATTCAAATGATGTTTGCGTCTTCTGGAACGAAGCATCATTGTTCAAATCTGTGAAGACAAAAAGAGAAAGAAGCGAAATTTATCTAGAGATGAAAAAACGAATTGATTATTGGGTGAGAAATAAAAGTGATAAAAGAACATAAACAATCGATAGTTTTAAGAAAGACCGTGAGAAAGAGTTTCATTCAGATTTATTTCCAAAGAAAAATCAACGCTGATAAGTTCTTATGCAAAGTAAACATCTTTGACTGGAAAACAAATAACCATTTTTTTTCTGATAATATATTTTAGAGATTTTCATTCAGTTGCTTAATGTCTTATCGACGAGAGAAAAAATTCACGAAAAGGATACATCAAACTGCTAAAAGATGCACAACTGTATCGAATTTGTGAAAGTG
This sequence comes from Thysanoteuthis rhombus, assembly GCA_963457665.1. Lineage (NCBI taxonomy): Eukaryota > Metazoa > Mollusca > Cephalopoda > Oegopsida > Thysanoteuthidae > Thysanoteuthis > Thysanoteuthis major. The sequence goes on along the minus strand of OY735229.1, from coordinate 14,704,691 downwards.
ATTATTTGGAAGAGAAATGCTCAGATTCTAAAGATCAGTTTCACTCTACAGATCTGAAGTAAATCTGTTAATGATGCTGAACAATATTTCCTGACCTGGTGACTTATTCACTGGAGGTTGAGGTAGATTTTCTCTTTAGTGGGGTTGAATAGAACTAGAAGGGTGGATAAAACGTTAAGGAAAGATGAACAGCTTAATCACCATCATCATCATTATCTGTCTCTTAATGTCCGTCGTTGGACATAGACCTTCTCCAGAATTCGCCACAGGTCTCTATCGTGGGCGTCACGGAGCCAGTACTTTCTAAATTCGTCTAGCTCGTCTCTCCATCAAATACTCTGCCGGTCTTGGTTCCGCAAATGATCCCTGGGGATCCATGTTGTGAGTCGCAATGTCCATCGGTTGTCTGCCATTCTTGCAATATGACCAGCCCATTGCCATTTAAGTTTTCTAATTGATTCTAATGTTCCTGACTCCTGTCTTCTCCTGGGTGTATTGTGCCGTCGTGGTCTCTCAACATGAGATTGAACATGATTCTTTCATGTGCACATCGCATGGAAAAGTGTCGCTCTTAACAATCTCATATTAATCTCCAATGGCAGTTAAGCTGTGATAGTGATGAGATGGAGATTTCATGTTTTTTTTTCTCTCTCTCTCTACCTATGGTTTTCTAATTTCAAAGTAGCGGTATATTTCACAAATGTATAAAGATTAACCATTCCTCGCATATATGAATTACCGGAGCCCGTACGTGTACCAGAATCAATTATCTTAGAAAAAATACTAAAATTATCTAAAACAAAAATTTCCAGCACAAGATTCAGGCATTGTTAGTCTAAAATGACGGCAGAGACCCAAAACGGCATTTTTTCGGAAAAAACAAATAAAACTGTTTTTGATGGTGCCTAGTGGTGTATACGTGCAAAATTACTCTGTCGTAGCCCAAAAAATGTGACCCCAGGAGCGCCCGGAGACACACACTCACGGATACACGGTCACTCGAAGAGAGAAGAACCTGCAGGTCATTTGTGGGACTACAACTGTTTGATATGACACAAATGATCAAAAACAGGGATATTTAGTCACGGGGGTATCAAATCTTATGATAAAGACTCGATGGTGAATGGCAATTGGACAGTTCGCGAAGTACTGATGTATCGTATCGAATGCTCGAAATTCCGGTCTTGAAAGCCAATTACTGAAATTTGAAACTTTCTCAAGTCGTAAGTAGCGACACCAAGGCTTCCGCGAAATACAAGAAAAGGGAATCCCTTGATTCTGTTGAAAATTTTCCCAATTAGTGTAAACAGTCAATATCAATTGCAAATATTTTCTTCTTCGTTTGCTTCATGCGTTGTTGAATTTTGGACGATTACTCATACTTATCAGAATATCTCCAAATATATATTTCAGGGAATGAATCATACTTATGAACGAAAGTTTTCAGCTTGAAGGCTTTATAGAAAATTTCTCCTCTTTTATTGATATAATGTGAATAACTTGAAGCTTGAAGCTTTGAGAAACCTACGTTGGACAAGATTGCCTGGCTGATCGGCCAGGTGCATAAATCACATAATCATAAATGGCAGTGACGTAGCTGATGATTTGAGGGCCCGGGCGCGGTCTGCGGCTCCTTAAGGCTCCCCTCCAGCATTTAATGAGATTTGTTGTATTGTTTGATGTTAGTAAAAATGAAGTAAGAGAACAACTATTAATGCAGCATTTTAGTTTTCGGTCGTAAACCTTAAAAGCCAAACAAGCTTTTAAAAAAATAAATAAATAGGTCTAGTTAGTCACTAGGTGAAAACTGTCACGTGACCAACTTTTTGCTGCCAGCCATTTGGGGAAAAAAATGAAAAGGGGTGATCAATGAATCGCTTACATCTCTGGTCTCTTGTAAGATCACTAAAAAGTCCGAATTTTCACCAAAAATAGACAAACTCAGCGTAAACACAGCCGGACACAAAGTAAAGGTCCAATTTAGTATAAATTCACGCCGCCTACTCACTAAAAAACCTATTTGAGAAGGAGGGTGAATAAAAGCGTGTTCTCTATACATATCAAGGAGTACATGTTTTAAATTTCAGCCGTCTTGCTCCATTGGCGCGGCTTGTGCTCGCGACACGTTAATAGATAGCCAGCCAGCCAAACTCATTTAAAAACTGAAGAAACCTCTGTTGGTAGATTCGGTTGACGGTTTATAATTATCGATGAACGTTCTTTTAAAGACCTTAAGGTAGGCTGAATTGTAAAAGCCTTCTCAAAGTCCAAACGCTACGAATTTCCGTTGGTGCAACATTCAGCTGTATCGATTTTGTAAGACACAAATGATCCATGCATTCAATTTCAAACCCTCGACTGCACGTAAGAAGTGATATTATCCTCTTCGAAGCCATTTTGGAAATTATCGTGCTGGGAGGTTCCCTACAATGAACATCAATTATAAAACCATTAAGAATCTAAAATCGGAAAATTGAATAATTGAGTTAGATCAAGTCATGAGATTGAAATGCTTGCGTTATCAATATACATGACCGTTCACAAGGTGTTTGAGATGAACATCAGAGAATTGGTGAACAATCAATCCCATTCAGCTGAGGCATAGCTGGGGGCGGGCTTGGGGAGATTCTAAGTCGCCTCCCGATGGAGGGCAGCTCCCCAAAGCTTTATGGATAGTAGTTAACCTACTTCCTTTCTGCTTACATTATACAATAACGATATCTGTATTTCTTTTTTTAATCAAAAGCTTGTCCGGCTCCTTAGGGCTACAACCGAAAACCCAGCAGCTTCATGAATAGTAATTCACCTACCAAATGATACAAGTTCTTCTCCCAGGTCTACAGAGTATGCAAAACAAATTTGGCTGAGCTGCGCCTGTGTTTCAGTGGCTGACAAGGTGACAAACAGACAGGGCCAGTTGTTTTATATATATAGATTTCTCGGTAAACAGAATTTTCAGAAAAAAAAAGCCCTTCTTACTTTTTCCTTCCTCAAAAGATCATTGGATATGTATTTTTTGAAATGAGAACATTACAGAGAGTGCGAAAAAGAATTATTTCCCCAAAAATAAATTTCATTATTTAATATATTAATCATTGTATCATGGTACGCAAATTGTTCTTGGTTAAATGTCGAACATTTGATTATTTCCGAGTCAGTCCCCATCAAGTGTGGTCTGAAAAATAAGGTTTTAAAAAAATGTTCAAAACTATTCTAGGATTTTCGAAATTGGAATATTCCTACCCGTTTGATACGAGAAAAGGTGAACAGAGAGGAAAATCTACCGACAGGTAAATATGATTCAAAACATTTTTGATGTCATTTGTTTCTTCGGGAAGTCAAAATCATATCATTAAGATCTTTCTTTTTTGTTTCCTCTTTATCTGATTGTAATTTAGTTTCTTAATATCTGTATGTGGGATACAAACAACATTCAAGATATGTTCAAATCAACTCACTTCATTCTCTTTTGTGAAAAGTGTTACACGTATTTCTTGAGTCATGAATATAAGTTTTTGTTTTCTATTCTTAACGTTAACTACGGCAGATATATCTCTATGATTTGATTTACGATGCAGAAAAATTATCAATTTTTTAAAACCTCTCTGACCAGAACGCATCTTTCACAATATTCATTACTTTTTGAAAGGTCGTCTAAATGACTTCGTCGAAGATTCGTCCATTTTCCAAGATAAAAACTTCTGAGTTTTCCATTTTTTTTTTTCTTTTACGACGCTGTAGTAAAATGAATAAGAGAATATTTCTAACAAATCACTGAAATTCAGCAATGATTCTTCTGAGAATCTAGGGTAGAAATATAGATACGTTTTAACTAAATTTCATTATTTTATTTCCCAAATTACTTGAACACTGGAAATAATTAAGCCAAAAGATTTCAATCAAGTATCAATTAGAAACAAAATATCACAAAACATTTTTTTTTCTCAAATTGGTAACTTTTTAATTATTTCTGTGTACATGCTGGTGTGATTTTTCTACGAGTCTTACAGGAATTTTATTTTGACAAGCAAGCAATTTGCAGATAGATATCAGTGCAAGCATTATACAGAAGGGCTTCTCGCACGCACACACATGCACACACACTTACAAATACACGCATGCACACACATATACAAACATGTATGCACACTCACACACTTACACACACTTACATACACACATGCACTCACACTCTCACACACATAGACACATGCACACATACTTACACACACACACACTCATGCACTCGTGCACAGTCTCATATATACACATACACATATGCACACGTTTTTCTTTTGTTTTTTTTTATTTCATTGGAATCACTGTTAAGTAAATTATGTTCATTGGAAAATTCTTAACGATAAAAGATGATATCATAAGCGTAATAACTGATCTATGTTTAACCTTCGTTCAAGGCTCTATTTCATTTTTGCTGCTTCGACGATCGCAAAATATCAAATAATTATCGAGAGATTTTCGTTCGTAGGAAATGAAATCCATGACCTTTCAGCCAGTCTCGGTAAAGTCCGTGTTGAACTGGATTCTCGTCAATCAGCATCCGGTGATGCCCTACCTCCGTCTCCGATTCGCCCAGAGAGATCTCCACGAGATTCCGTAGTGTCTCCGCAGGGTGACAGAAAAAACACGAACCACACGACATGGAAACGTGAGTTGATTCCAGCTGCTTTCGTAAGCCATTGATAGTTTGCTATTTCCTCATCTAAATGCCCCACGGTGCACCGCCCCCCCCTACTCTTTTTGTTGGCAAATTCCTCCCGGGGGTTGCCAAATAAGCTCTTTCTGGCTAAATTTAGCTGATTTTCCCGATGAAAATGTACGCTAACCGATTAAAACTGCTTGAAGGAAACGTTCAATTTTCATCAATAATTTCTCCTGTATTCTCAGTATATAGTTATTTTATTTAATACATGGTTTTCAACATCTGAAATATATACAGTTTACCCAATTTTAGCCACAAATGACGTATTTGGCAACACTAATTTCTCCTCTTATTCGGCCTGCATGTCAACTTTGTCGACAAATTACAGCCCTGTACCCACAATAAAAATCATCAAGTACGCCCCCTGATATTCACTATGCGTCAAAGTAAATCTCTTCCTTTAAGAGTTAATGATCGTCAGTTATTGGCAACTAGTGAATATGTTTGGTGCAATCGTTCATTTAAGAGGATTTCGGAGAGAGAAGAAAAATCGTAGTAGTATATTCTTCAGTTGAGCTTCCGGTGTTTTTAGTCCAAGTTGTACAAAGACGTGCCTTCTACTGAATGGATCTCCTCATTCCTAGAGGTATCGCCACCCCAACACGTTTAACGAACAACCACATTTACGGTCGAAATTGATCACACTGACTCCTTTCGCATGTACGACACTAATGCTGAGCGCTATATAAAAGCGGATCAGCAAATTCATGAAATATCACGATGCTGTCATGAATTATACGAATAGAAAAATAGGAGAGAAGCAACGCAGAACACCCTAATTGGTTTCTTCAAAAGAGTCAAAGCAGATTGAATCTCTTTGATCCGGCAGGTTTAGGACCAGGCAATTGGTGGACAACAGAAAATGCTGGACTACAGGAAATGACGTTTGAGACCTTTATTTTTCAATAAAAAAAAACTTGGAAATTTTTTACGTTCAGTCTCTTTAAATCATGTACAATAGATGATCTAACCCCATAGATCTCACACGAACTCTTTACATAAATCACTTCACCCAATTCTTCCAGTGACCCCACCTTTTCAAGCATAGATAATGGTATATGCTTATGCTTTTGAACAATAGCACCGCCTTCTACACCTTTTGGTTTCTTGGATGACATCCGAAAGGGCTAAAATACCGCAATATTTGGAATTGATAAGACTGTGTCACCAAAACCCACGGCTGCAGTGTAAACAAAGCTCGACGCCCTAGCGCTTGCTAATGGCGCCTCCCTGATGGCAGAATCACAGACTAATGACAGCAGATTCAAAACTTACCACAAATGGGCCACAGAATGCCGGATTAAAGAGGTTAAATTTGTGCTACTGCTTTCACAACAAGGCCCCTTCGTCCCCCCAAAAATTTCCTTTTCGATGCCCCATACTATAGACATGTACACTTTATTTTCTTTTTTATTTATATGTACATTTTGAGTGATTTAATATTCTAAGTTTGCGTATTTTTGATGTTTCGTGTATTCTGTTCATTTTTCATTAAATATTCCCATACGTATCAACAGTAAAAGCTTTACAAAATACATTTTTAAAAGACCTTCTTGTTCTTAGGAAGACGTTTTTATATATGTATGTATAAAGTGAACAGATTTGTAAACGAATGAAAAAGGTATTGAAAAAAAACCGTAGACCGCTTTGTTTTAAGAAAATACTGTAAAATGAAAAGGAAATTCATGAACAAATGAAAAAGGTATAAAAACAAAACATTAGACCTCTGTTTCTTGTGAAATATTGTACAAAAAATGTTAGATATAAAAGATTCATAAGAAATACTCTGCAAAGTACATAACTCTGCATGCATTTTATCAATAGAAAAATATTCAGAAAACAGCGTAAAGGTTGGATTTTGAAGCCCTAAAGGCTTAGCGACAATTTTCGTTTAGCGACTACTTTCGGTTGCTAGGAATAAACCCAGCCGTTAAACGAGAGATATCCATTATGCGAAAAAATGGGGTCACATGGAAATCATGATTTATTCACTTTTATATAAAAGCCAAAGCGATTTGCAGCTAGTTCAGACCAGGTTGATGATTCGACGTGGGCAATACTGGATGCCAATCAAGCAGATATAATTAAATAGAACAAGATTTGTAAATGACATCTGACCAATTAGGCAGCCACTCCAGACTTTTTCTCTCAAGCCTAAACTTGTATCGCATATTCATTATCTGATTAAACAGGTGCGATTCTTTCTCAAGTGGCCATCTTTACGAGTCACTGTTCATGTCACAAGAAACTTTTAACACATAACATATCTAAACCTGACAGCTATTCGATAGTCTTGACTGTAATGTTAATATTTGTATTGGTAACTATGGTTAATTTGATGGAAAAGTTTTCTTCTTTTGAACAGCATTAGGAATTATTGTGTAGAAGAGGTTTATTAGTTTATAAGTTTTCTTCTAAAATGTTTAATCCTTTTTTTTGTATTTGTTTGAGCGTTTATAAATGAATTCTTATTTTGACATCCACTTTTATTCACTTACTGTATTTTTCACGTTTTTTTAAGTGTTCGACAAACTGCGGGAAGTAATCTTTTATGCTGTTCGCGCCTTTAGCTTGCAATTTCTGATTCTCAAGTGCGAGACTAAGAAACTGGTCATCAGATGTCAGTTGATTTGTGTGCCTACCAACTACATTTTTGTCCCCCACTTTTCGATTCGTGAAAGCCCAAGTCCACATCTTGAGAATCCAGTCTGTCGGATTGTTTCCCTTCACAAGTGCACTTGTTGGTGATAAACGAAGATTTTACGCCTGTCAAATTTAGATTTTCTGCGTAGACTGACTTTTCAACATTTGTAACTTTTCTAGCGTATCTTTTTTTTCTGAAAGAGTTTTTTCTTTTATATTTTAATAATTTCAAAAGAACGTCAATAGATCAATGTTCAAGAAATTTTGACCCTGAAGGCATATCGTGTAAATCTAGGGCAAACAAAGTTTTTTACGGGTATTCATGGCTACTGAATCCAAATCTGCTGTATGCTAAGCTCACAAATGGCCGACTCAAAAGAAGAAAAATCTAAGATGGTCGCTACCAGGGAGTTAAATGTATATATGTACATATTTCTTTTTGACGGAACAAGGAAGAAATTTGAATAAAATGTGCGGTTGTAGGTTTCCATAAATAGGGAGTCCATTGCTATAATCTGACTTTCACATATATCGTGAAAATTGCCGTCTTGCACATTTCCAGAAATTCCGCCTCGTCTACGTGTCTTAACTTACAAATCACCAAACAATCAAAAAAGTTTCGGACTTTTAGAGGCGTTTTTGCCTCTCCATAAGAAAATTTGTCCGTCGGTCGATCGGTTGCTTTGCCCCCACATTGTTTCTCACCTGTTTTATGTCAGATTTACTTTAAAATTTGATAGAAAAGTGTTCCTTGATAAAATGCTTCTTACCTAAAAATATTTTCTACTCGGGGTCACGTGATCTTTCAATAATGACGTTTAAACTTTATAGTAGACGCCTCATTGAACTTTTGGTTCTTGTTTTATGAAAACGTGATATAACAGATAAGATAACAAATGGACAAATATTAGATTAGTTCATCCGAAAGAGTACGAACTGTTTCACCTGCAATAATAGTCGAGGGTCATACTGATATTGTGTTCAGCATACAAGACTACAAACATTAGGTACATTTTATGTACGTTTTATTCAAGTGTGAACATTCTTGCTGAATGTATTTCCATGAATAAATACTTTCAACCTCCTTTTCCCACAATTCTGGGACGGAAAAAAATATGTATATATTTCGGATTTATTTCAGATTAATGCCAAAGTTGGATAACAAATCGTTTTTTTTTTTTTTTTTTCCATTATTATTCGGACCATCCTCATCTTTGTTGTTTTTTATACAACGTTTCGGCCGTTGCACTCTACGGCCTTCGTCAGGTATCATCTGGGAGATTTTTGGGAAGTACTTGATGGTACTAGGTTCGATCCTAGTGTGAGGCAGTATAACAATACTACTAACGCTGAAAGAGGGGAGTACGGTCGATATAACCCCGTCGGATAAATAAAGGGTTTGGTTCGTTACTTCCCAAAAATCTCCCAGATGATACCTGACGAAGGCCGTAGAGTGCAACGGCCGAAACGTTGTATAAAAAACAACAAAGATGAGGATGGTCTGAATAATAATGGAAATAATAATACCTCATCTCAAAAATTCCGAGATATACTAAATCGTTTTTTATTTACATGACTGCTTTCTTATTTCTTCTTTCTTCATACTTAAACGTGGAAGAACTTCTTATAATATTTAGTTCTGAATTACAGGTATCATTCATATATTGGCTGACAAACCCCCTTTCTATTATTGCTAAAATAAAAGTTTATGGGTTGTTAAAGACTTTTGTATGGAACTGTATTTACTGATTGTATCAGAAAGCCAGAGATGTAGCATATTTTTTTTCATTTGAAAGTTACGTGCTTTTAAGAAACTTACCTTATTCGTTGTTTTACTTGGTTGATTAATTCTGTATTATCTTTGTTTCTTTTCATCATTGTTGGAATTATTTCAATACACACTTCTATAATTCTGCTCAGCTTTTTCCAATTCCTCAGATCTTTGGTCAGACATTTTATAGGAAATCAATTTATTCATAAGATGTAAATATAACTCTGCAACTGACGTTCGTTTTCCACGTTAAACATGACTTATTTTGAACAAGATCTGATTAATGTCCTCGGGGCTGATCCAATGGCTCGTGGTGCCCCGAGCAAGCTGAACTTCGGTGCCCTTCAGAGTATAGTATTATTTATTTCTTCAAGATTTTCCATGATAAAAATAAATATATAGAAATGAAAAGTTTTTTTTTTTTACAATAATCAGGTAAAAGAAAACAGCATCGGGGTTATTGATTTTATTTTGACTGTTTTTATTGCCTGATATATTAATTTTCCCATTTTTCAATTTGTATTCAGAGAGTCCTACAGTCTTAGACAACATGACTGGCGCCCAAATTGCACTTGGCGCTCGGAGGACTTTCCGAGTTGTTGGTATTCAGGGTCAGCCCTAAGTGTCCCAAAATGCTCTATAAATATTTTCCACTGTTCTAGAGATTTCAAAAAATACTTCATACTATTCTAATTCTTTTTTCTTGAAGTGTATGGATAATAAATGCAATTTTTTTTCTAGCATTGTCTTCCTTGTCATTCTCAGTGCCGATCGTTTCTAATTTCCCCAACAAAGTTGAATTCAGACCGCACACGCAACAGGAGTGGAAGAAATTCCCGTCTGTGACTCCAGGACGTACAACAACACCCGGTGAGAAGGTCTCGTGTAGCAAAGAAAGGAAACATTCACCCCGCGAGGACAAGGGGGCCGCAACCGACACAGAAACAGGGGCAGAGAAGGTGCGCATTTGCAACTAACCTCTATGTATGTGTCCGTAACTACAGGCGAGCACACATTGCTATCATGGTCACGTGAACTCACGCAAGCTCACGAGGCCTTGAAATCAAAGTAGGCAGCAGGATTCGCACCCGTGTCACGTCACCTCACGTGGCTTCACCTGTGGTCACCAAATATCATATAATGCACGTCCTTTTTTTATTTTATTTTTTTTTGGCTCAAGTCAGTCTTGGATCTTAAACTAACTTCACGCTGTCGCAGAGCCCGTAGATGTGCGCAGAAAGAACAAATGTGAGAACTGAAGTCACGTGAGCAGACGAACAAGGACACGTTATATGACGTGACTTTGCGGCCATTGCAACAGTGAGTCTACAAGTAATTCAAGTAGGCCTTAAACTGGCCTACACACTATTCCACACCTTTTTTTCTGTCCTTCTCGGCATGGATTAAAGTGTAATATCTGTTCCCTGGCAGAACCTGAGGCGCCGGTACTGACACTTGCCTGCCGAATGGGCCGGAGATGGTGTGTGTCAAAGACCAAGTGCGCCGGTGCAATGCGTCAGCCAATGAGGTTTTACTGAGGCTGCGCATTGCTACGCGCATTGGAAACCTTTGGGTTCCCTTTTTTTTTTACTCGGCCCAGTCGCGGGGAATACGGCACCCCGGGGCAGCACTGTTCAATTGCACTTAACGGAACAGGTCGGCTCGTGTCTGACACTTTCGTGGCGGAGGTTGCTTTGGTTGCTTAGTAAACCAAAGTTGCGTCGGTTGGAGTTATTTTTTCAGGGCGTCTCCTATTTTCCCCATGTAAAGCCCCGACCTTGTGTCACATTCTGCTCCGGTGGGAGAGTAAATAAATAGCACACACTATTAACGCGAGCAGGAGCACGATAGCAATGTGTTTTCGCCGTCTGAATCATTTCAGATAATAAAACCTCTTGTCTTCCTAACGACTGCTAAAAGCCGACAAAGGATTGTGATTTTGTCTTATACCAAAATTGATTGCTTCGTGACAGTTACATCTGGGAGATCTATAAGTATGCCCATACCTGTTTGCAGAAGTTTGAAACTTTTTACGATAGCTTTTTTTGAAATCAAAAATATCATTAATTTTATGTTCGCCGAGTCAGATTTCGCTTATTAACGAATCAGCCATTTTCTAGCGAATGATTGTCGCCCATAATGCAATCTCTGCTCCGAACAGTGGTTAAACCTTTTAAAAAGTCCCTTCACAAAATGATTGTTTAGGATGGATCAGTTTGTAGGATCTTCCTTGATAGTTTGATTTTTTAAATTCAAAGCATCAAAACTTTTTGCAAATAATTATCATAAAAATGCTTCAAGTAATAATATTTAAAAACACTTGTTCATAATAAAAACCCTCCTCTAACCTGACAAATAGATCTTCATTAGCTAGAAGTCTAAATCAACAAAATATATGTTTTTTTGTATTATCGACGGTTTCATTGTCCATAGACGTCATCTGATTCATTTTTTTTTTTGTCAAATCTAAGTACAAGTCTGGAATTGACTTTGTTTTTCTGTTATTCTTATTGAACTAAACCGATATATATGATAAATATCGTGATCTGAAATCACGATCAAGGTGGCTCTCTTACTGAGACAAACTGAAAATTTACACATATCTAAGAAAAATGATGTTATAGATACGTTAGGGTTTATTTGATCCTAATCGATAGATACATTTATACATTTATATTAAAAAAATGTATTTTTTACTCTATCATATATATATATATATATATATATATATATATATATATATATATATATACACACATATATATATGCATATATGTATATATATTGTTGTTGTATATATACATATATATATATATACATATACATATATATATATATATATATACATATATATATATGCATATATATATATATATATATATATATGTATATATATATAACACAGAAGTTGCAGTAATCATCTTCAGTCGGAATAGAAATGGGAGTGGTGTTTAACCCTGTATCAACCAGGCTTGCTATTTATATTTTTTTCCCTCCTTCATTGTTTGATCGGTAAAAAATTAGTTGAATTTTGAACGTATCTGTTTATTACAAGTAAAAAAAACATATTTCAGCGTTCCGCGTCCTGGCCACAAAGGCTGATCAGAATATCGTTCTAATATGAAAAAGCTTGTTTCTCGTTTGAGTGAATAACAAACAGCACAATCTAAAATCTAAACGATTCAGTAATGCATACCGTCGGGAATTATGGGAAATTCTGGCTTGTGCCATCGAAAAAAAAAACGAACGTTCAATGACGACAACGGATCATGGTCGTTCGTGTTGTGTTTATATCAAGATTCAATGAGCTGGAAAGATTTGCTCACCGGGTTTCGCCCAGAGCATGATGGAAAATCTATTACTCTTTTCTGGGGGACAATTGTTTTATGTCATGACATGTTTGTATCATGCTTCATTCAATAAGCAGCTATTCAGAGTGCGTGAATGAAAAATTGATCCACTTGTATAATTTTTCTTCTTTATCTCATCCTTGGCGTTGTTATCTATGATGTGCCTCAAAACACATGAACTTTGGAAGAAAAAACTTTTGGGGTCGTGGCATTGAATGATCGCAGACCCTGGACAATATCAGTTCTTTTCTTCAACAATATCAATAAATTTTCAAAATACAGTTTTCCTTAAAAAATCTAGGTAAATAAATACACTATATATATATATATATATATATATATATATATATATATATATATATATATATATATATATATATATGGAGAGAGAGAGAGATGGAGATGGGAAGTGGATTCGCTACACAAACAAGTCAGGTCCGGAGAGGGCAGAAACATAAACTTGTTTGTGCAGCGAATCCACTTCCTATTATATTTCCAGCTCTACTAAAAAACAACTTGACTCTTGGAGTATAAAGTTTAATGTATCGAACACTCTATGAAATAAATCCATCACTTATCAGACATTGCTTTATATTATATTATGCTATATCACAAACCTGATTTGTACTATATATATATATATATATATATATATATATATATATATATATATATATATTTATATATGTATATATATATATTCACTCTAATTAAACTCGTAATATGCTAAATAATTGAATGGAATATACATATGTTTTGTTTACTTGTATAATGTATCATGTACAGTGTATTTTAGCAACTCTCAAAGACTTTTGGCAAAATTGATGATAGTTAATGAAAATGTCTATTACTTAAAATATACCAATTTCATCATAATAATATTTGCGTTATCGACAAAATATGGATCGTAGAAAATATTTTTTCTGGTGACAATAATAACAGAATCGATAAAATTTCAGTCAAAAATGTAAACGTTTGCAATTATAACCAAAATTGAATTTTCTAAGAATGTATCGGGTTATTGCAATACGTTTTAAAAGAGCGTGAAAATAGACTGTGAGCGGTGCTACTTTCCAACATCGTACATGCATATAGTATTAATCCTTAGCATCGGTTAACTCTGACGATCATCTAAAACAGACAACTTTCCTCTTCTATTAGTGCGTTTTAACGAGGGGTCATTGTATATGAGCCCTTGTAAAGTGCAAGATGCATATCCTTCACTCTCTCTTCTGGTATTATCTCATATTTTTCCTTCCAGGCCAGAAATGAGAAGACAAACGAACAGAAGAAAGCTGCTGATGCTATGCGAGTCGCTGAACTTCATTATAAAATTGACTGTGCCCTCAAGAGGGCGCTGTTTCCCGATATCTATCACACAGTCAAAAAACGTTTAATCAATCTTCCGACGGTCGGTAAGTAGAGTTCTTACGCAGGAATGAAGTGGGATCGAACGTAGAATCTGCACCCCCCCAACCCCATATGATTCATGTCAGAAGAGAAATTTCCCAGAATACACCGTAATCAAATTGACTCTGACCATCATGTGACCAGCGTCTTTTCATAGCATGCAGCGTTCGGAGTTTCAAAAAGTAAGGGGAAAAGGACTGATTAATGAATAAGTTACTTCTCAATTACCCCAACATCGAAGGAACTTTTTTTCAAATTTTGTTATGATATTTATTCACTGTTTTCTTTCATGTTGTTAAAGGAGTAAATTCTATACTTCATCCTTGTTGTGATTGAATTAAAACAAATTTTGAATACGGTGTAATCTGAAAATTTTGCACTTTTGAATAAATCAATTTTGAGGTCCCAATTCTACATTTGATCCAAGAACGAAATCTTTTTCGTGAAAATTACGTTTCGAGATCAAATAATTCGATTTGAAACCTTTAGTCTATTCAATGTTCTATGGAGATTAGGTACATGCCACAACCACATACTGCCTCTTTACATTTACTTCCATCAAAATAAGGTAAATTTTGACAGTCCTGTTAGAAACCGTCGACTAAAACTGTCAGTATCAACATAGGTTTCTTCAGTTGGTATGGCCTGCAGGAAATCTGGTTGGCTAACTATGTATGTATTGCACTTACAGGCCGCACCAAGAGCTACAGGACTGAAAATTTTAGCATTTACTCATCCTTATGAGTAAATAGAAAATTTCCCAAGAAACAGTTTTTTTAGTGAAACCTTCAATTCGCGATGAAAGTTTGTGCTAAATTGGTCCCATATTTTGTTTCATTCTTTTTGTTTTGTTTTGTTTTTTTGTTGTTGTTTTTTTGTTGTTGTTTTTTTGTTGTTGTTTTTTTTTTTTGAAAATTCGGACTTTTTTACTGATCGCTGTCCAACAAAAGTGGGAAAAGGTAACTTATTCCCTGATCGTGCCTTTTTTCAAATTTTTCAATTGGTCATCCCCCCATCATCGGGCGGGTGAGGCTGGATGCGGCTGGGTGCGGCCAGCTGCCAAAAGACGTTGGTCATGTGATGGTTTCTATTGAGTGACCAACCAGACCTTGTTCTCAATTATTTTCATAATGAAGATCATTAGCAAGTGACTTTCCACTTTTAATTCTATACTATGTTCCGACTAACGAACTCAGGACTCGGAATTATTTCATTAAATCGAATTCAGGACGACGAATGGTCGGAGAGGCAAACGAGTGGAATATTTAAAAAGGAAAGGAGAAACATTGATTTTTATCTTGCTTTAGTTTATGAGGAATATTTCTGCTCTTCTTCAACCAAAACGAGCTCAAAAAATATAAAACAGGTCTGGTTAGTCGCACCATAGAAACCGTCACCTGACTAATTTCTCTTGGCAGCACGCTGTGTTGGGGTGATAAATTAAAAAAATTGAAAAAAAAGGGGATCAATGAATGAGTTACTTTTCTTGCCTTTTGTTGAGCGGTGATCACTAAAGTAGTTTGGATTTTCTAAGCGTGTATGCCGCCGGACACAAAATAAGGGTTCAATTTAGCACAAATTTCCCTCCTTCCGCTGACAACCTATTCAGTGGAGGATTTTTGATAGAAAAGAAAACTTCTTTTTCTCGACATAATGAGTAAATGTTTGAATGTCCAGCCCTCTAGCTCCATTGGTGTGGCCCTGTGTGCATGATACATAAAGGCCAGTCAGCTAGACAGACTAACTTAGAAACTGAAGAAACCTAGTTTAAGTGACAGTTTTTATCGAAATTGGTTTTCAGGTCGCTTTAGTTTGTAAGGAATATTTTATTCTGTTCTTTGAATGAAAACGAACGGTAATGAAATGGGGGTGGGTACGAAAAGGTATCCCTACTCCTCAATTTCCAGGCTTTTTGTATGTTCAAGGTCTACTGACAGAGACTTTGGCGTATACCTAGTTCCAGTTACCCAGTCCTACCATATATGTGGTCCCCGAAACCTGTTTCCAAAAACATAAAAGATTTTTTTAAGCTTGCGTTCACTTCCTTTGAACCACGAATCGGTTTCTTAACCTATTCGGTCTGGTTATTCACCCATTAGAAACCGATGCATGATGAACGCCTTTTGGTATCATGCCGGGTTGGGGTTGATGAATTTAAAAAAATGGGAAAGGGGGTGTATATTGGATAAGTTGCTTCACATGCCCTGTTGGTAGTGTTCAATTTTTAAAAAAAGAACTCTGAACTTTGAAAAAAGAAAAACAGGCATGAAAGTTGCCAGATACAAACTAAGTGACCAATTTAGCGTAAACCCACATTGCAAATTGAACGTCTCCCGCTAAAAGCTATTGGGGGAGATTTTCAAAAGTCAAAAAATGGTTTTCGTTGACATAGTAAAGAATAAATGTTGAAATTTTTCCAGTCCTCCAGTTCCATTGGTGAGATATGTACGCGTGACAAATACATAGATAGCCTTTCAACTAGACTCGCTCAAAAACTGAAGAAACCTATGTTGAGATTATTTTCTATATGATAATAATTGCGATCAGTACATTGATAACGTGATGATGATTGAAGCATAATTGTGCTGTCTGTACTTCATCTCTTCGCTGTGATTGGCGATTTCTGTCGCTGGTCACTGATGTCTTCGACCTGTGAAGAAAACCCTTTTTGTAGCGGATTACATGAAAAAGGACAAATCCGAATCATATTAAGTAATTAGCAGTTTTATTCATTTGACATTTTACAGTGCACTGCCGGAGATTGCTTATTTCAAAGGGACGAGAGAATTCGTTTTATAATCTGTCGATCATTTTTCTATGTTTGTTTATGTATATATATGGCTTGTCAAACAATCTCCATTGTTGTCACGACTGAATTTCTACAACTGTCGTCAAAAGTAATCAACTACTATTGGTAGGTATATGCTTGACCAGGGAAGTCATGACTCCCCATTTGTAATCTGTGTTTTCAAGGCTGCGAAATATATAGCTGGGAATGATAAGGAGTTAGTTTATGTTTATGAACGAGTTGTATTAGGATGTGACAGGGAATGACAGGGAGTTTGTTTATGTGAATAGGTGGTAGTATCAAGAAATGGCAGGGAACGTCAAGGGTAAGAGGTACTGCCTTCTTCACTTTAACTTCTCGTTGTTTCTTACTGTGTTTTCCCACTTGTAATCCAGAACAAGAAATGATTCTCAAGTTCTTCAAGAAGAAAGCAGAGGCAATTACCGAAGTTCGACGCCCAGAGAAACTCAAACAACTGCTGAACTTTCTGATGAGGTAAGAAGCAAGAACATTTATCTGATTCGATCTAAGGTCATGGAATGTTTCTTCAGTTCATCGAAGAAATAAACAAAGGAAAATAACGATGTCACTGCTCCATGATAAGATATGATCGCCAGACATTCATTACTATTGATAGTTTCCGAAACGTAGAGACCGTTATCACACTCGCACGATATTTTGTTCTTTTTTTTCTTTCAATTCTATCTTCGTCGATAAAAATGTGACGTAATGAAAGAATATTTTTTATCCTTTTTTTTTTTTTTTGCTTAACTCAGAGATAAAAATGCGCTCTTTATTAAGAGAGGAGAAAAAAAATTGAGCATATCTCGTATATTGGTTGTACATGGATATCTTGAATAGCAAGGATCAAAATGTTCAACCCCCAACGCCATTCTTTTTACAATAGCCCAATTTTTTGACATTGACCCCCACTTTTTTAAATAATAGTCTGCTTTTTTTTTTCACATTACTCCCATGTTCCTTAACATTACACCCCCATTTTTAGCATAATATCTCTTCTTCTGCCATTTTTTCACCCATCTCTTCTTCCTATCAGTTCCACTTTTGAGGGTGGGGTCAGACCTATTTCTTTTCTTGAATTATCGCCCGTTTTTAACTTCAATTTATCTATCTTTATATTTTCTTTTCTTGGGACTGCAATGTACACCACTTTAAGGCGGGTATTTAGTCTAGTCGAGATGAATCAATATAGTATCTCGTACAATCGGTTTACTAGGTGCAAAAAGCTCATCTTAAACACGTTTTACATAGTTTCAACAATAATTTAGAGTGACATGTATATGATTATCCGTTGAAGAGGGTGCGAACGCGGCATCTAATCCCTCCCCGCCCCCGATCAGACCATCTCTCCTCAGTTCATTGAATTCGGAAGTTTGAACCCTATAATTGATAGAAAAAATAATTGTGCTGCAGAATTGTTTTATGAAACACCAAGTTAAAGTACTCATACAAAGAAATGGTATTATTCTTCGCTGGTAACAGCGTTGCCGCTTGGAAATATTCCGAAGATAATCTTTTACTCTCCATCCTACCCTTTCCCACCGGAAACATATCCTGTTTCTCCACCTTCAGCCCTGGAAAAATGGCAGCCGACACTCATGATCATAACGTATAAAAGCTTATTTTATACGTATTCAATAGTTCCAGCGATCATTGTTGTCCAAGAATTCTTTTCTCCCCCGTGGTTTATTCCATCAGATATATGTCGCAACCGTCGGTGGACAGGATGTTTCAACATGCCAATGTATCAAAATTCATCTGACGGTCAGGATCCGGCTTCGATGTTAGAGAAAATTAAATAAAAGGAGTCTGGCACTTCTGATTCTGCTTGAGAATCCAGAAATCAACAACTTCAAGGACACTGTAATTCTTCAATAAAGGGTTTCTCTCATCCGGTTCTCTGTAACAAGCAAACTGTTGAAAGATTAAAATTCTTTATGCCTGAAACTTATTGAAGAATAAATAATTTCGGCAGACTACAAGCAGCAGTCTCATTCCTTCTGGTCAGACGATGTCATTGAATATGTGACATTGGATACAGAAATTGTTTTTACGCCTTATCTATCTTTGGTTAGTAAGCATTAAAATTAATTTTTTATTCTTCTTGGTCTGCTAGACATAGAAACATTTTCGACTTCTTATCCTTAAATTTCACAAAGTATTGGCAGAAAATTTATTAATAGTTATAACAATAATGAAATCATTTCAGTCGTTATTCAGTGTCTCAATAAAATGTTTAAATCAGACATAAATTAAAGCCCAGAGACCAGATCTGACTAACGGCTTCATTTCATTAAGGACCACTGACTTCATTGAATATATGACATTGCATACAAAAATTCTTTATACTCCTTATGTATCTTTGGTTAGTGAACAATAAAATGCAGAAACGGAAAACAAAACAAAAGTCCCATTACTGCTGGGGACTTAAACCAATCAATGCTTTATAGGTAAAAATGTTTTAACACAACGCATTCCTAAGTTCTAATAATATACAGAAAATCTCAATCGCAAATTGACCATATCTTTTTTCCCCCATCAATGAATTTCATATTGTTCATTCATTCATAGTTCATGGGCAGTTGTTTAGTTCTGTAATGATCAACACGTGGTTGTATTGGTTGAGTGTCATGGAAAGAAGACAGATCAAGTTGTAGCGTGCTGTTTTAATCTGCCATTTCTCTTAGTTGGTGGTAATCGACATTGTTCAAGTCAATGATCTGTGTTTGTTTGTCATTCAACCATCAGAGTCAGAGCCATCCTTGAGTAGTGCTGTCAGAGGACGCAGCAAGAAGCTACAAATCCAAACAGTCAGCGGGGGTTAGAAAGCATTTCTCTGCAGACACATCTGCTCTCACCTCGAACAAGCAATCAGAAGCCACGGTCTCTTCACCAAACATAAACACGTTCAAATAAAATCTCGGAAAAAGATCTCAGACACCGAATTTTCGAGTATGAATTCTCGAATTAAATAATAATAAACCACGGTAGGATTCCATGGGTTTATTTTACAAACCTAATATTGTCCAGAATAAGATTGAGACTTGGATACAAATTAAAGTAATTATTTAAAAAAAACTAGTTGTTTATAAGGTCTTATATGATCATTGTTTCAGTTATTATTTACTTTGGTCTGCAAGACATATAAACTTTCTATATCCGGTCAGCTACCAAAAAAGTTTACCGACACCCAGTTTATATCATTGAAGAATCGAGTATTCAACAGTTTACGCATGATCTTCATCTTCTTATATTTCCAAAACTTATGGTTGTTGAGAATCGTAGATTTTACAAGCTCCTAAATGGACAAATTACAGATTGCAGAGGCGTAGCTTGAGATTTGGGGGCTTGACTCCTTGTGAGGCCCGCTCCAATATTTAGTACTCAAATTCTCAACCTTTGACTGCGGACCCCTGGATGCTCGCATATTATTCACTGGGGTCCGTGGGCAGACTTTTCAAAAGCCTGTGTTCTGTGAGTTTCTTGAATAGTAGGCAGTCCTTTCAAAAGCCTAGGGCCCTCATGGAAATTGATTTTGGAAAAAAAACTGGTCTTTGGTAATGAAAAGGTTAGAAACGACTGATTTAGTGAGATCTGATGAAACTGTTACGCTTACGAAGCTAGTAGCGGTCATAAAACAAAAATTATTAAAACCAGTGACGTAGCCAGAGACTTGAGGGCTCGAGAGGACCACTTAAGGGCCCCCCTCCAACAACTGTTATTGTATAATGTTAGTGGAAATGCAGTAGTTGAACTACCATTCATAAAGCCTTGATGGACCTCCGTTGAGGACCAAAGCGATATGATATTCATTATCATCATTAGTCTCTTAACTTCCGTCGTTGGACATAGACCTTCCCCAAGATTTGCCACACTTCTCTATCATTGGCGTCGCAGAGCCAGTACTTTCTGAATTTGTCTAGCTCGTATCTCCTTCTAATACTCTGATGGCCTCGGTTGCGTATGTGATATCTGGGGATCTATGTCGAGAATCGCGATGTCCATTGGTTATCTGCCATTCTAGCGACATGGCCAGCCCATTGCTATTTGATTTTTTAATGGATTCTATGATGACCCTGACTCCTGTCTTGTGGTCTCTACATGTGAGACTGAGCATAATTCTTTCATATGTGCGTTGCATGGTTCTCAATTTGCAGGTCTGTCTCTAGGTAAGGTTCCATGTTTCAGTTCCTTAGGTAACTATCGGAAGGATGCAATGGTTGTATACCCTTTCTTTTTACGATTAATAGGATCTCCTTGTTCTTTAAGGTTGAGCTCGTTTAAGGTTCATCCGGCCGTTTTTACCATTATCATCATCCAGCAGCAGAAGCCTTTTTATCGTCGATGGACATAAACTTTTTTCCCAGAATTTGGCGAACGCAAACTTCGTAGCGTAAGAATAGATAAAAGTGGACATTCTTACAAGGGAGGATGGCTAAAAGTATTGAAGGGTGAATAAAAGTTTAGGTCTCTAAGACAATATACAATGTAGATAATTTCGAGTGGAAATGCCAGCCTCCATTTTTTCAGCTGCGAATGAAGTCACCACTGACCAGTCTTGGAGATATCTTACTAATGTATTACTCTGTTAATGTGATTTTGGGTCGCTTTAGGCCGGTTCTAATACAGGTGACTCAGCTTGGTACTTCTTATAATACGTTTACCGATAAAATGAATGAGATACGTTACGTCACTTAACTTTCCATTGGGCATTTTTATGAGTGTGGCTCTGTGATAAAGGGAGATAAACAGTCTGAGAGCAACTTGGTAATTTTGAACCGAAAATTTGTAGCCTAGTAGAATCGGAGAAATCTACAATATATATATATATATATATATATATATATATATATATATAATATATATATATATATATATATATATATATATATATATAATGTGTACTTTAGAGTATATATATATATATATATATATATATATATATATATATATATCACTTTCTCACTACAATTGAACAAATATCTGTGTGTATATTTGTGTGTGCAATGCGATCATTGTACAAAGTTGGCACTCACTAGATATATCTGGCAGTGCAGTGTCGAATTCGAAGTTGTTTGGATCAGCAGTTCTCCAGAAATCTAATGAAAATGAATGAAAAAATTATATTTCATAGATCTTTCCCTGTAGTTTCCATGGATTACCTCCCTTGACTTCCACTGTTTAGAAATATCTAATTTCAGATTCAAAATATTAAAATTGGCAACACTGCAAGCTACCGGAATACTTCAAAGTCGTAATTTCGTACGACGGACGGAAAATTGTTTTACAAGACGATTATGGCAGGTTACTATACACACCATAAAATCCGACCCCTTCCAGACGTGCATATTTGGAACGGGGTTGTTTATATATGCATCGTCACTAAAGAGCCTAAAGCTATTTTATTGGGGAATTTTTTTTTTTTTTTGATTATTCAGATATCCTAATTTTAAGGGTCTTTTTTTTGTGGTGTCTTAACTCAACTCAAGCTGTTTTAATGTGTGATCAGATGCATTAAGTCCTGAAAGTTTCTATGGTGTAATCTATGACGTAATTGTCACGTCATAATAGGAAGTTGAACCAATGAGATGTGTTGGCGACAAATGAATAAACAGAAACTTTGCATGTAAGCTCATATGGTTAGATCAAATATATATATATATATGTGTGTGTGTGTGTGAGAGAGAGAGAGAGAGAGAGAGAGAGAGAGTGAGTAAGAACATAATCAGCAAACTACAAACGTGAACTTGCGTGACTTCCATCAGAAAGTAAGTTGGTAAGACAAATTTATGAGTCAGAATTCTGTGTTTACTCCCACCGTCAACAAATGTCGTCTGTTCTTTGAAAAGAGGGCAAAAAACCCGGAGAAGAAAGCAAAACTTTCTAGAAACATAATATGAATCGAGATATAATGTATGTACCGTATAAAGGAACATTTGATTTTAGGAAAGAGTTGTGCCAATAGCACACTTCGTTGGTATTATGACTAGCGGTTGTTTACCGAAGCCCAATATGGAGAGTTATGATGTTTGCGTAAACGAGAGGTAGTGTACCAAATATCCTTGTTGATATGCAACTGACAGAAAATACACGACTATGTGACCTGAGCAAAGATATTCTATTATTCATACATAACAAAAAAAAACAACGTTTCCAGAAACTCAACAAAAGTAGGGAAAGAATTCCGTTTAGTTCAAACATTGGGGATATAAGGATTTTATACTTAGCCCAAAGTTTAGCTACTATTTCATAATTTTGTGTGAGATTATGAGGTATATAAATAGCATCCTTCACATTCGAAACCCAGTTTCTTTCCTCTGCGCCCAGGGTTGGATGTATAGCGGGCAAAAATGGCAATTTCCCCAGGTTGCCTCTACACAGAAATATAATAAATATTGTTGAGTCAGCCATTGTTACTTATGAAAAATGATGCGTACAGAGCAATATAACAGTTTTCTTTGTAATTTGTCTTACCTAAAAAATCTACTTGGCTGGCATGTATTTACAATATATGTGTATTTGCTTTGATATATAACTCGTTTAACCTTTCTATGTATGTATAACTTGTCCATTCCAATTACATGCAATGAATAGACTTTGATAAATTTTGTTATTTGTTGTGTATGAGGGGCTCATTTAACCTGAAATGTCTCGGGCCCCAAGGTCTAAATCTGACCCTGTCCATAGGTGTCATGAGATCAATCTGGACCAAAAAGTCAACATCATCCCTTTGCAGTAAGATATTTCAGAAACACTCCCTTAAAACTTGAATCTTCTGGTTCGGTTTGACTAGTTTTTAAAAAGTCGTGAAGACTTGTTTGATAAAACGATTCTCTTTGCACAGGCTACTTTATTTTTTCGATGGACTTCACCTAGACCAAGGGTCTTCAACGTGGAGAGTAACGGCCACTGGTTGGTAATTCACGATGCCAAATGAAGAAAAACTGTTTTCATGTTAGGCGGCCGATAGCATGTTTTAATCTCTTTGAAAAAAAAAAAATGTAAGAATGAGTGATGAACGAAAAAAATGTTTGAATAATCCTGATATAGACTTTCATGACCCAAGCTCCCTACCCACTGACATTATTTTTCTTGTTTATTTGTGCAGGGGGAAGCAGTTTGGGATGGAAAAGAGTCCAATGAAAATCAAAGAAAATCACTTGAACAATCTTCGTTCTATAGGGTTGTTGAATCCTCGTAGACGAGAGAAACGTTTCGAGTTGACCACGTGGCACCATCGACCGGTTCATAAGCCAGCGGCTAAATACGTGGATAACAGAAGTTCAATCTTCCTCAACGCACGTCACATGGCACCGACCTATATTCACTAACAACCGAAGGAATTGATCTCTTTGATGCTCTGATCTCTTCAAAGTGCTGTAGAGACAAATGAAAAAAAAACTCTTTGCTATAAATTAAATACTGCAATACATAGATAAGCGCGAGTTTTGATGTTAATGTATTGCTTTATAAATTAATGTAACCCAGCATAAACCAGGAAAATACATTGAATTATTTGAACAGTGCAGTTTTGGACAGTATAAAAAATCTTTGGAACAAACTAATCGCGCTAATCAAGGTATACCTGTAAAATATTTGGTTACGAAGATTTCATATCACTTTGGTAATTTTTTTACAAAACTGTCGCGAACCAATAATCCGTTTTCAGTTACCCTTTCCATCATATAGTCAAATAGATTTTATGTAATTTGAATTTCGTGGAGTTTTATTGATACAACAGATATGGTGGGGCGGTGAGAAATGTCTTTTTTAGCTGTGATACCCTGATCATAAATGAACTGTACATATTTATTGCCGTTTTGGGTAGGAAATGATGAATTTATGCTTCATGTAATGGGATGACGTTGCATCTTGTAACTTTGAGAATAAGGTACGTTTTGAAAAATAAAAACGAATCGCCATTGCAATGTGAGTGGTTGCTGTTATATCCGTTGATTTTGTACTGGGAACGTCCTGAATGAAATAAATATTTAACACAAGTGGTACGTACTGTATGTTTTCTTAGATTCGGTCAAGACAATGAGAAAACGAAACATAACAAATGGTTTATTTGGGGGAAGAAACGTGTTCATCTCCTCCCTTTGCAAGGTGATACGAAAGATTTTTTCCTGCTTCTGGATTCTTCGTTGAGTGTTCAGAACCTCGATATACCTCGATCGACAAAACATTTTTTTCGAGCATGTGATATACCTCATGTAGTTCAAGACGTTGATTCCGGAAATGTAATCCGGTTTCCTGTGTTATGTCAAGCGTTCATGGGGAAATGAAAGCTGTATTTTAGAATATAAGCCCTAAGAGCACCATTGGGGCTCCAAAGCTCAAACGTTTTTAACTTGCATTGTATCTTCTTTGTATATCTTATACATAGTAATTTTGATTTTCCACAAGAAAAGATTTGACTGATGCAAATTGTGTTTCCATTTAGCCTTCGCCAGAGGTGGACACAGCTTACAAAAACCGCTGAAAATTTAGTGGAAGCATGGAAACTACTAGCCGCTCATTTTTATTATATGAATTTAGATTCAGTTCATAGATTTTTTATTTTTTTTTTTTTTGCTTTAAAACTATACAAAAAGGAGATCCAGAGAGCTGAAACTGTAATATATTGAAGCTTCGTCATGGATCTTTCCAAAACAGTATAGCATACCAGATGATGATCAAGATGTACATAAAATAATTAAATAAACATACATCTTATTTAAAGCTCTATGTCTAAGCTGCACCATATTAAAAATTCAGCTCTCTGGGTCTTTTTTAAAGGGTTTCAGTGCAAAACGCACGAACCGAAGCTAAATTCAAAAATTAGCTGTTAGGGATTAC
Source organism: Thysanoteuthis rhombus (assembly GCA_963457665.1). Lineage (NCBI taxonomy): Eukaryota > Metazoa > Mollusca > Cephalopoda > Oegopsida > Thysanoteuthidae > Thysanoteuthis > Thysanoteuthis major. The sequence goes on along the minus strand of OY735229.1, from coordinate 14,679,147 downwards.
CTTTGCTTCCGCTAATTTTTTAGCAGTTAATCAGTTTAGCGTTTTCCGTTAGCTGTGCCCACTTCAGGACTTTGTCTATACGGTCTCTTATGCATTAGAACTAAACATAGAACGTGTCTCTAGCAAAAGGAGATGAGACCTGCTTGGGTGAAACAGACTTGAAATTCATAATCTACTTCGAAAATCGGTCTTTAAAAGTTATACTGTAAACACAATGAGAAAGAAAATTCAATTTCATTGACTAATGTAATTGATTGAGGGTTCTTTGAACGTCGTATATTCCTCTACCAAGGGAAGTAACCTTTGGATGCTAAAATTGGAGATTACATACCTTGGATTTTCCTCTATGGATGTTCAAAATATACCGTTTTGTTTTGTATCCTAACGCCGTTTATTCATTTACGTATCAGCTTTAGGACTTTTCTTTTTGTTTAATGATTGACTGATTAAAAGAGCTATTCTAGACATAATTCTTGATACAACTTTTGTAAAGTCTTCCAAGGGTTTATTACTTTTTTCAACTTCAATTATACGAAATAAATATTCACACTTCAAGGTGACGAAAAGCTTTAATTCCCCACGCACATATATACACACACTGCCTCATAAATCTGATAAGATCTCATTAACGTCAGATGACTGATGTTCTGCTGATGAAAAAGTAGGGATTGGTTTTAAAAGTTCAATTCTGCATTATAATTGATGAAAATTTGTTTTTCTGTTTTTAAACAATAATTTAGACTTTTTTCTACGTAGCAAAAACAAGAAAAGATTTTAAAATACGTTTTTTTTTTATTTTAATTACGTTTTAAAATAGGAAATCGAAGATTTCAAAAGTCTATGGATATCCTAGTTATGACTAGCTAAGCCCTTGATAAAGCTCACACAATGTACAATAGATTTTCAAGAAACACAGCCGAGATAATGTTAAGATAGTCTTAGCGAGAGCGAATGATTAAAACAAATGGCTCTTTTGATTAGTTAGATATTAAACAAAAAGACAAGTCTTGAGGCAAATGTACAATGAGTAAATAACATCGTTAGGATACAAAACAAAAATGTCTATCTCACCCCCATCCTGATTTTAAAAGCAAAGTTTCAAATTCATCATACTTTTGCTTTAGCAATAATTACCAGTATGTCATAAGAATTCAAAACAGAATATTAACAGGAATAAAATTTCAATGATAAGACACATATATGTCACGAATTGTAATTCTAAAAAAGTCATTTCCATCCTCTGACTCAATTCACGATTCTTCATCAATGTTTCCGCATCATGAATACATACACATTTCCGTACAAACCGAACCATTCTTCTGGCATTTGTATCGTAGTATTGTACGTCCAACGATACATTTGCGCAAGCTCAACTCGATCACCGATTCAGGTGCAGAAATCAAAGTTATTCATGATAGGCTCGTACGTACCTTTCTCTTTATTCCACGACCAACACGATTCTTGTGGATTGGGTAACACTGGCTTTGCAACGTGAGACGATTTTCACCATGTTACTGTGTAGCATGCTTGTGGAATCCTGTTAAAATGCTGCATTTGTTGGGAGAAGTCGTTCAGATTCACATTGGTACTTGAAAAAAACAAATATCACCGTAGAGATGCTAAATTGTCAACTATTGAAAGGCTATTGTTACAAGATGATTGAAGAAATTAGTCTGTCCAGAAACTTCGAAGCTCTTCCGCCATTTCACTCATCTCTATTTACTCAAATGCAACCAAAACCCAAGTGACAGTCCATTAGTATTTTCCAGCATGTTTTCTCTATGAACCCTGCAAATTTTCCCGTCTGATCACACCCTGTCACAGCATGAAAACTAAGCAATGAGTCACACAAATCAGATCTCAGGCTGCTAGGAGCTATTCATATAAGCATATCACGGTTAATGGTTTTAAAAAATTGTTTTTGCACATAAATCATCAAAATAGTATAGTAGCAATACATCCTTATCAGAGCGAGAAATGACCAAGTTGCTAAACGGGTTTTGCTTAGTTACAACGAATGCATGCAATACTATGCAAGTATCAGCCTCTTCATGTGTATGATCCTTCAGTGTCTATGTCAGCAGTATTAGTTATATAGGTACATCAAAACACGATAACAAATGAGACATCAATGATGGCAAGTGCAAGCTTATGACCTAGGTAAGACGTTAGGTCAGACGAGTCAATTACTTTCTTGCTTCATGTTACTCGATGTAAACTGTTCCATGCCAACATTTAATGATGTTTCTTTCTATAAATATATAAAGCTGGTATCTGATAATGGTTGGTAATTGACTTATCTAGTACCCTTTATATTCTGCAAAACAACTTGAGTGACTGTGCTGATTTTTCTGCTGTGAATAATTGGTTAGGTCCAATGAAAATTCACTTAATCAGAGTAGATAAAAAAGGATGCACATTATAAACCATTCATAGAACCATCAAATTTCAAATTCATCACTAAAACTTCTTCCTATATCTTTTTAGCTACTGGCAATATCTCATTAAGGTCTCCCTTAAAACAAAGTTGATTTAGTGCTACAAGTGCAGCTTCAGCATCGGTAGATTTATAAGAAAAAAACTTCCGTTTGGTACTAAAATAGCCCTAGGGATGTGCATTTGGATGAGTTCTTCCATATGTTTCTCTCAATTGACGCTGAGCTTCTCAGGTGGTCATCTGTTCTTAGCGAAAATTGCCCGATACGTTTCATTAATCATATTCATATCAATTACCTTGTCTGTGGGATCTTCCTGTTCATTCTTCAATAAATGCAATAACTCTTTATCAGCAAACGGTCGAGTTATGTCGTTATCTTTGATCAGTTGATCTTGTTCACTTTTCCTTTCCACATTTGTCCAGCACAAATTATGATAAGTTTCATCATTAGCAAGGACGTCAGCAGCAGAATGGCTTGTATTGAGTCTGTGGAAAACTCCTTTATTCAGATGTTTCTTGGCAATGGCTAACATCAAAGGACCAGTACAATCAAACTCAACAAAACGAACGACCCCTCAGGGTGTATGGCAAATGATGCACCTATATTTATCATTGGGAACACGGCAATACCATATAAACGTAGCATCTTCTTGTTAAGTGTCTTTGGTAGAATTAGATGGTGACTCAGGGATACAATTTATTTTGGCAGAGTCTTTGCTAGAAGCCAATAATTTTCTAAATCTCTTTTCTGAATGCTCAACACCTTTGCTGTAACATGAGCTATGATATATTGCATTGCTATTGTGAGGATTGTGCGGACCATCCCCAGAGTTCACATGAGAAACCGAGGACGACAGAACACAAGATGGAGAGATGAACTAGACAAATTCAGGAAATACTGGCTCTGCGACGCCCATGATAGAGAATTGTGGCAAATCCTGGGGAAGGTCGGTATCCAATGAAAGACTGATGATGATGATGATTGTGGGGATCAAGTGCCTGGAAATTCTTTTGTTTGCACAACAGAGCCCAAAACTAAGGCATTTGATGGTTTTGCCTTAGAGAGAGAAAATAAGCAAACTCGCAAGTATACTCCATATTTTTTGTTCTGAACACTGACTAAAGATACATAATTGATAACTTGTAAATCTAATATTCATTTAATCAACAAATAGCAAATAAATATGACAAACAGAGATAGTTCACCTGAATACACAGAAGCCTTCTTCAGATTCGGAAAACTAGCAAGCTTGTTCTTCTATCATGGCGTCATCATGAGGGTCATCTGCTTATAGGGAGTTCTTCTGTTTCTGTTACATCATTAGTAGGTTCTTGCCACAAGATGTCATCTTCTGTTCCCTCAATGGCGCTGCAGATTCCACATTTTCTTAATCTGTGTATTATCTCCACTAGGACATTCATTCGCAACAAAGTTTTGTTCTTTCTTTGTGACTGACTTGACAATAGCTCATGGTGTTTATTTTAGGAAAAAGAAACCTTGACTTATATTCAAAAATATACAGTATTTATACATGCATTAATCTTTTCTTATTTCCAAAGTAAAAGTTTCGCACAGAAACTTTTTATACAACAGAAGCTCCATTACCTTGATTTCTAAGATTATCATAGATATATTTAATAAGTGGCAATCTTTTGTTTTATGTCGGTAAAGTCAAAAAAGTAAGTTAACATCTTCGTTCTTAAATTGAAATTCTTCGAAACGTAACCAAGTGGTAGTGACCAGAGGCACGTCTGGTGCAATTATTTGCTTTTTTACGTTATTTTTATTCACACAGCAAATGATTGAAAGGATATTTTCACTTGTTTGAGATTTGAATTCATCACAAAAGAAAATTGTCCAGTACAGAAATGAACAATTCTAAAATGCTAACACACCGTAGCTGGTATCAAGACAAAAGAAAGTATCAGTAGATGAAAGGAAAGACACAAAATAAAAAGAAAAGAGAAAGATAAGAACAATAGATTGCATAGGTCCGTACGAGTCGATTTGATTTATTTCATTTCCAATTCAAAAACAGTTTATTAAAACAGTAATCCCAATCCATAACAATATTGTTTATTTCCAGTATAAATTTTTATCAAAAAAATATATATTTCTTTACTCCTTTCAAATCCATACTCTTGGCAATCTGTTGAATCACTTTAAAAAAAAAAAAAACCTAAGTTCAGGATTCTAAAATAATTGGCACAATTTCATTATAATTTGGTGACTATGTGATGGGAAAGCAATGATATGAGATCTTTTTAGAGGATGCTATAATCCTCAATGACATAATTGTAGTTTTGATATCCCAATCAATTACGCCTGACCAAACAGTCACCAATATCAACTGACAGTTATCTAAGGATGGATAGATCGGAATGTTACGAGAACAGAATAATCCTGGTAAGCAGGTAGGCAAACTCGTACATTTGTGGGTTGGTTAGGTCTCAGAAATTATAAAAGTCATGATTTATGATAAGAACCAGTATTAACTCTCAAATTCATATAATACAAGATTGATTGCCTTAGGATCAAACTCCATTCCGACAAAAGTCATTAAAATACTTCAATTTTTGTAAGAACATCTTTCCTTTAACTGGAAAAGTTCTTAAAGAGAACTAAGTAAAATAGATCCTAGATATTTTTCTGGATAGATGGCATAAAAATCTAGATAATTCTAGATATAATTTGAGGGAAATCAGATATTATCAGAAAACTAGCATCAATTGCTATCTTTTCTTCTCTCTCTCTCTCTCTCTCATTGATTGATGACATAGGAATAGAATCTGTCTCTCTATCCACTATTTTCATTTTCCACTTTTCAGTCTCAACTGGAAGTATGAAATTATCATTGTTGTTAGGAGAGGAGAATGAAGTAAGGAGTTTAACAAAATTCAAATCTTAAATCAACGGGAATAACTTCTGATACGAGTTACGTCCCTTGCACTTTTAGGTAATTTGGAGAAAATTATTTTCTTAAATTCAATTCACAAAAGAGTTCCATTTTTTATTTCTATTCTATTCGTCAAAGATTTCCACCGGTTTTATAGGCAGTTCCAAGCATTTCAGAGTTAATTCCCTCTTACCAAGTACTACACTTACAGTGGTTGCAACTGACTTTGAGATGTTGAAGAATTTTAAATGACTACTAAAACAAAGAGCTTCACATGGGGATTCGGTTCTATTTGGTGAGGGCATTCAAGTGTCAAACTTATTTTGGCATAAGCCCATTTGGTGACCAACAAAAATTTTTTTTTTTAATAAAGCTAGATTTACGGTTTTAAAGCTTTTTAATGTTTTACCTTAAATGATGAACCTATCAACATTTTTTTTCTCCTAAAGCCAAAATGTCAGTCACCGAATGAGCTTACACCAAATCAGATGTCACCTAAATGCACACACCAGAACATCCTCACCTAATTGTCCAATTATGTTACTTGAACATCTTGGCCAACATCTTCACTAAATGAGTCTTTGCTCTTAACATTTGATTTTAAAAATACATTGCTCATATGCACTTTCGATATAAACAATACTGAGAAGTTTCTTTCAACAGTGGATACGGAATTCTTTTTTCTTTCATCCAAACATGAATTCCTAGAAGACCAAATAAAGGAGAGAATAGAAATTCTCTTGGAGAGAATGCCTTTCGGGTAAAAAAAAAGAAGACCCTTTCAATCAACTTATCAAACAGTTATTAGAATTATTTTCCTTCTGAATACCTTACAAATCAGATAAATTGGATGCAAGTCTTTTTCAATTAAAAATTGATAATAAATTGGAAAGTTATCAATGATAGTCCTTCAAAAAAGTTCTGTGCGTTCATGTTTTGTGACCAGTGTACAAAGAAAATTTAACGTGCGTACAAAAGATTTCAAATTCTGTAAATAGCTCACCGAGTTTTTATTGAAAAAATATTGATCCAATGTCAAATTCAAAAGTGCTCACATACTTTTGTCACGGGAAGAAAATTTGCACAATAGAACATTTTTGTGCACACTGACAACAAGAAATTAGAGGGAAGATTTTGCTTCAGTAACTGATTTTGTACACAGGTTTGCTTTCATGAAAGGTTCAACAAAAATCTGATTTTTAAGACAGGCATCTCATCGAATATAGGTCACAAAACTATGAACAGCATCAATAGTCATCTTGCGATAACAGAAAATGTCAATGAAGTAAAAGCAATTTTTCAAAGGTAAGGAAAACAATCATGGCACCGGTAAACAGACAATTTACCGTAGACATTTCAGCTGGGATATTTAAACCATGGACATTTTTTTTCAAAGGTAAAAATTTCTTGTTTTAATTTGATTTCAATTTTGTAATTTGAAATAAAATAAAATCGTAATACATAAATCTAATGTAATGTACAATAATCATATAATATATGTTTGTTGTTTAATGTTTTTATCGATAATTTACACTTATTTTTTTTATAAAAGGCAAATAAAATGAATTAAGATTCATTTCTTACCAAATGGCTGAAAATTTGGAAGAAAAAATCTTGTTTCAAGTAATTTTATACAAGTTGAGAAATTTCACACCAGCACACACTCAATGTTAAAATGGCGCATCAATGAAAAGAAATGAGTGAATTTATGAAAGAAAAACAGAAGTAAATACATAAGCTAAATATATATTGTCATTTCCACTTTTAAAAGCAAAACGAGGCCAACACACTCATGGTTGAAATATCTGCAGCAGAAATATCTTACAACTAATGGCACCAGGACTTTCCAACGGGCATTCTGTCAGGAGGAAAAGAGTGTCACTGATGATAGTTGGTATTTTTATGATGTTTAAATTGTCTGAGAGAAATTTTATCAATTATTTCCTAGAACCTTGAAAATCCAATTAATTCTTAGATTCATTCTAGCAAAAAAAGAAGTGATATAAGGGGGTTAACTTTTAACTGAAGTTATTTCCCTTACATTTTTTGGTAATTTTTTATTTCTTCTCGAATTCAATTCTTAAGAATATTGCATTTCTTTTTTCCTAAATCCTATTCATTGACATGTCCCCAAGTAATAAGGAGTGGTCTATGAATATAAGAGCAAATGCTACTGAAAAAGTTTAGAAATCTAGGTTGAAATCAGTAGTGATAAATAGCCTTCAATAAATCAAATTGAAAAGACAAAAGAAATTAGGGAGACAGGAAGGAACCATGTGAAGAGTCATCACAGTTTTTCAATATTCAGGCACTGAATCAGTTGAGGAGCTGCCTCGGAAAAAAAAATTTTTCTTTTTTTTAAAAAAACAAAAAAAAACACAAGAAAAGATGACAAGTATGATCTTCAAAGCCACCGCAACCACTGAATATTCGAGAATCATTATCATTAATCCATGGATTCAGCATGGTAGATGATTTCCGGATCTTCCAACATACTTTTGCTCTGGATTAATTTCAATTCCATCAGGGCACATAAGCCTCCATCACCAGAAGATTTATCTACAAAAAAAGTGTGAAGAGAAAAATGAATCATGAAAATCTATGAAACATATTTTGCTCTTGTAAAGCCATGTACAGCTCAATAAAAAAAAAAATCAACATGTTGGAGCGTTTTTTTTTTTTTCCAAGGGTGTCCAAGAAAAGCAGATGTAAAGTAATGACTTGGATTACCAGATTTGGCTAGGGAAGGGAGATAATCCGGGCCTTATCTCTGGGACTCACCCAAAACAAGCATTAGAATAGCATCGAATCTAGGGAACAGAGCCAGTCTGGAGGCAGAAGTCAAAAAAACATCTTCCATCTACAGTACCACAACCACGATTGAACACAACACATTTTCTTTGGCTTGAGATCAGTAGCAGCTGTCGTAGTTGACGATTTAAATTTTTGCATGGAAAGGCATCAGTTTGAAATCAGCAGCAGCTGTTGTACTTGATGATTTAAATTGTTTGATAAATAAAGATTCAAATAAGTTTAAGGTCAGTTTCGAATCACTCGGACCAGATAGTTATAATAAAATAACAAGGCTGTATTCTTCACCAATCAAAATATTGCAGTAGTTTCTCCATTAAATATCTTAAGCATTAAAAAAAAGAGGAGAAACTTTATACTAACAAGATCGAGAAGGCTAGCAGCTGCTGATTGGATTGTATTTAGCAAGGGAGGTAAATAGCGTTTGAAGACAAGAGTGTTCTCCCTTGAGCCATCTTTTTCCTGTATCAATTGTAATCGATTCATTTTTTTTCGTTGAATTTTTTTTATCTTATTTTTAGATTAGGTATTTATGAATCATTATAATTTTTTCAATTTTTAGTTACACTAAAAAGCAATTGATAAAATTAAATTGAGGTTGCTATAAAATTTTTCAAATAGTAGTTATGTTTAAAAGGCAATTTTTTGATCAAACTTGTCAGTAATTTTGCATTAGTGATTTTTACCAACTTTTTGTTTTTGATTGTATATGTAAGTAATTTCGCATTGTGTATCATGTAAAGTAATTCTTTGTTAAAACAAACCTAAATATAACTTTACTTATTTAACGAATTTGTGGATCCAACTGAATTGAATTTGGATTTAGCGAACAGAGTTCGATAGGTACAGTGAACACATGGACCATAAAAATTCTTCTTAATTACTGAACAATAAGGACTGTACAACACTCTAGTTAATGGCACAAAGAGTTAAGGTAAAAAATTGAAGGAGGGTCAATGGAACTGCCTTTAGATTCAAAATTTGCTTCTCAATTACTGAACAAGAGGCAACCATCAAATATAACAAAGTTTTTGCTTCAACACATCACATCCTCACCTTAATTATTTTGTTATAGTGAGGGTTTACTGTGCTTTTTTTTTCTGGCCACATTAATCTGGCCAGAACTGATTCTATTCGAAGTCTGACTGATCATCTGTTTTAATGAAGAAAAAAAGTGGGGGGGTATGTAGTTGATATACTTTTACACAACCTTTCAACTTCTTTCCCCAAATCCTTAAAGAGTTGGGCAGAACTCTTAGAAATCCCTTACAGGTAGTCAAGGTTCATTGATGCTGCCAAAACACAAGAGCTTCAACCTAAAATATAGGGATCTACCTTGAAATAATAATTTTTCTCATCAATGAACATGACCATTCATACATACAATTTTTACCTCATTAGTGGGGAAGGTACAACTTGAGCTTATTGCCTCACAAGTGGTATCGACCCTTCTAATTTCTCATATAACAATAACTTGTATCATATACCTATTTTTGGGTGGACAAGTGGAATCAGCATTTCAATACTCATAGAGTAACCAGCAATGCAGGTGGCACTCAAACAGGAGAAAATAAAATCGAATTGAAGTAGACAGTAATTCATGAATAAGATTCCATGAAATATTCTCTCGTGGTTATTTGGAGACCGTTGTTTTTGCTTATGTTCATTTGGTCTATTTTGAGGAAAAAACTTTTATGAAGTTGTTCAAAGCGATTATTGCCTTAATATTTCTTCTATGTTTTTCTCTGTTGATAAGTGTCGAAAATGAAAATCTTTTTGATGAATTTCAAGTATTGATAGAGCTTTTTTCTGTGTGAAACATAAAAATGTTTCTAAGACTATCAGGATGTTTTTGATCGGAATAATCATGAACAAATAAACAATTCTTTCAAGGTATATAATCTTTCACTTTGACAATTTTTAGGGAAATTATAGTAAAATGTCACATGATTTATAGTGAATACATTGTCTTTATTATTAGTGGGATTATAAAAGCTATCAATGTTTGTTTTATAGTATTATCATAATGAGCTATAATTCTAATAGATGTTTGTAGCATTTCAATTTTCATTATCATAGAGTGAGTGTATGATATTTTGATGAATATGAATCATTGCAAAACTTACGTTTATCTGCATAGGCAACAGTTTTCTTGATAACGTACTGCAATGTAGATACCGTCTTTTCAAGGGCCAACTAGAAAGAAAGGTTGAAAAGAGAAAAACAATTCAATAAGTTTTTTTTCTTTCCAAGTAATCAGTTTTCCAAGAGTAATAAGACATACTCTTTATCCCTACCACACATTAATGGAATATTTCAATGCAAAATCTATCCCAATATTTCATTATCATGTATGACAGGAGTGGTTGTGAGTTTGTTTATGGTTGAGAACTAACAGAATTAAAGGGTGGCGGGGATCACGTCTGCATTGAAATATTTCATCAAAAAGTGGGAGGGACAAAAAGTACTGCCGCGGATAAATTTTGTATTTAAGTAATTTGGATGATTACAAATTTTTCTATCCTTGTTCTTACAATTAAGTTTGATATTTTCATTAGTCCATTTCACTTCACTTACAAATACAATATACAGTTGGCTTTTTATAACCATATCTCTTCAGGAAAATTCAAGAATATAACAAAATATTCATACTTTGGATAAATGAATCACGATGGCCCACATGTGTACCATAAATAATTTTCTGAAAAATTATCTAAAAAAAAAAATCTTTGATCAGAAATTATCTTTTAAAAAATACCAGAAATTAGTGCTGGAATTGTGACAGTCAATTTTAATAAAAAACCTCCTTACTTTTAAATTTTTGTCTTTGTGTAACCAAATAATCATCAGAGCAGAGAATAAATCTCCTGTTCCTTCAAATATAGCTTCGATGTATGGAAATTCAATCTTGTAACGTTTGATTCCATTTTCTGTCAAAAACAACAACAAAATGAATTAAAAACAACCAACAATAACTTCTAATAAAGTCAACAACCTTTACTCTTAAATTCATAAACCACTTGTAATTAAAATTAGAACTGTTCAATGAATAGCATAAAAAAACAGTGGAACTCTGAATTGAATAGGAAAAAAAAATTTTCAATTCACGGACTGGTCGATAGGAGATTGATAAATAAAGAGTTAATAAATATGGTAAATTTCTCAGCTCAATTTCATCTTAAAAAGATAATAGTCTTTTACATTAGTTTCAATTTAAATTCATCAGTGCTAATCCTCAAAATATATTCATATCAACACAATGATACATGATAGAGAAGAAAGAAAGGAAATTTCAAATCAATATTTTCAGCAAAATATTTAACTGCAGAGATGAGTAGAGTTGAAACAGAGTAAAGAAATGATAAGAAATAAAATTCACCTGTACAATAGCTGCCCACACAAACCAATGTGTTTGTACCTTTCCCCAATGTACTGCTGGACATCACCACGGTCTTAACCCCCCAACTGTGGATCATGTCAATAGCCTTTAAGGTATCCTTTATATCATTAATCTTTATGCCAGTTAGAAGTCTGAAAAGAAGCGAGAAAAAAAATTATATATATATAACTCATTTGGAATACAAACTTATACAGGTTGGACTTCTTTAATCTGGCATTCAGTGATACAGCAATTCCTATGACCCAGCATGTTTTAAATCTGTGACTGTTAATTTGTAAATCTGCTACCAGGGGTCGCAGTTAGCAGTGCAAAGGTGCTAAACTTTATTTACAATGTAGTCAAGAGTCTTAGTGGCACAGTCCTGTTAATTTCATATATTCAGCTGTATTTTAGGATGTCATGCAAGAGACCCAGAGGTGCAGGAGGTGCTACTAGCATTGAAAAGTGTAAGCATAAAACATTATCTATGCTTGAAAAGGTGGAGTGACTGTAAAAAATTAGATGACAGATTTCTGTGAAGGGTTTGTGTGAGCACTATAATGTCAGATCAGCTACTGTGTATGATTTAAAGGAACAAAAAGGTGCAAATTCCCAAGTCTTTCTTGAAAATTGAGTCTTAAAAGTAATTTTCTTAAGTCCAGCATTTTCTGTAATCCACCAATGGCCAGGTTCCAAAGTGCTGGATCAAAAAGGTTTTAATCTGTATTCTATAAACTCAACTAACTTTCAAAAGTTCACTACTTCATTTAAACGATTAAGAATTAAAATGTAAATACAGTAATTTTATTGCAATCAAATGGTAAATTCAAATCATAACCCAATACTTGTTCAGTAGTTAAGAACTTGCCTTTAGAGGCTTTGAAATTCAACAAATAGAACACTTTTCACATCTCTGAATGAAAACGATAAATGATTCGGAGGAATTGAGATGAAAGAAATACCAGTTATAGATTAACAATAATTGTCAATACTTCATCCAAGAAAAGTGAATAGTATTACAGCTAATACTACTATGGTATGTGAAGAAAGAAGATGGCAGCACACTGTGTATTTGTGGGTGGGAGGGAATGAAGAATAAAGGCTATATGGCTGGATTTGAATGCCTACAACCAGTTGGCTTCTTCATTTTGGTCTGGTTAGTTACTCAATAGAAACCGTCATGCAACCAATGTCTTTTGGCAGCATACCATGTTGCAGGTGATCAATTGAAAAATTGGAAAAAGGGGTGATCAATGGATTAGTTACTTCTCTTGCTTTTTGTTGGGCAGTGATCATTGAAAAAGTCTTCTTTTTTTTCTCTCTAAACTGGCAGACACACACTAAGGGACCAATTTAGCATAAACCTACATTGCAAATAGAACCTCCCACTAAAAACTCACTTTGCAGGGAATTAGGAAAAAAAAAAAAGAAGTTTTTTCTAGACATGATGATAAGTAGTTCTTAAAAACTGAAAGAAACCTATGCAGACAGTTCCTAATGAAAGGCACACTAGTCAGAAGCTTCAGCATTGTTCAATCATTTAATTAGTTACCTTTTCTGTTTCTCAAACCATACAACATCAAGAAATACGAGAGCATATAGATCGACTGAGGTGTAAGATCAATAAGCCTATGCAGCATACATTTCGACATTCACGCATACTTCTGTGAAATAAACAGCTGTTATCCAAGATCCCTTTAGTCCTAAAAAGAAAGGTATACAACCAATGCATCCTCCCAATAGTCACCTATGGAGCTGAAGCGTGAAACCTAACCAAGAGACAGACCTACAAATTGAGAACCATGCAACGTGCACAAGAAAGAATCATACTCAACCTAACACGGAGAGATTACAAGACAGCACAATATATCAGGGAGAAGGTCTACATCCAATGACGGACATTAAAAGACTGATGATGATGATGATGATGATGATCCAAATTAATATCTACAGGATTTTATACATCTTACAAATATCATTGTAATCTTATTAGTTTGAAATAGATTGTTCATCTCCAACAGAAATTATTAATTAAATATAGGCATCTCCTCTTATAACCTGGGGTTTGGGGTCCAAGAAAGAAAAACCAAGTTATAACCAAGTCATGACAACTAGGGTTTAGCTATTTGGAGCTAAATCTAGCTCTTAATACTTTGGGGTCCACCATGCCCCTGGGTTATATTGCAAACCACGCTTTAACAATCCGCATGATAACAGGGAAAAGCTTGAGTGTCACTGATTTTACAAGCATATAGATTTCACATTTACATTTCAAGTTAAAAACAATTCACATCAAATATTTAACTTTTAAATTTCAAAATCACCAGATTTGTCATATCAATATTAAACAACAACTTTTGATGATGTTTATGGTAACCTTTCAATCAGGGATGCCAGGTAACTCCATAAGTGTCACTGATTGCCTTGCTCTTCAGCTAAAGGTTATATAAGCATGCAGCATGTCATTTGAGTGCAGAATAATAACAATGAATAAATGTGGTAATTCCACACATTTTGATGATTAGTTAAATTTTTCCATGTTGATGTTAAGGAAAGTATATTTCATATTACAACATTTGATATGAATTATAAATTGCATTATATTATATTAGGAACTTATCTGAAATGATTTTCCGTCGTACCATGGTTAATATATCTTTCAATTTAGACAATGTAAATAGAATGAACAATTAAAGAAAACGGGGCTGTAACAGGGATTGAACCTACCACTGATAGGTACCCACTTCAACGTAGCAATGCACTTACCATAGTACTAAACAACCCACCGATAAAGCAAAGGTTGAGTAACTGCTTCCAATCAAAATCCTCATCTTGTTTATTCTTGGCCTTTTTTGTCTCTTTCAGTTTGCATTTAAGAAATATGATTCATTCTGTCAGACCAGAATGTCCATTTTTTAAATACAAAGTTTGATATGAAAGTAGATTTGTCAAATTTGATTGGTCACTGTAAAAACCCTTTACACAATAAATGGTCTCAAGTCTGGGAGATTGAATGTAATTTCCAAAATCTCCACAAGGGGGAGTTGCCAAAATCGCCACTAAGGGCAAAGAGATCCATGAGTTCCATGGCATTAAACCAGAGCCCTGCAGATAAGCTGTTTCCTCAACACAAGAATTCTTAGGACTGGAGAATGATTGCATGGTGAAGAGGACTGAATATGAGAGTTTGTGCACTTCAGAAAAGAAATACTTTGTTAAACCTTTCACAAGTGAGAATCCTATCCTTCTTTGAAGATGCCAATAACATTGGTGATTGTTTTTTGTGACTGGACAAGCTCAGGTTGAAGTTGCAACCAACTTCACCAACATCCCCTCTGCAGATCTTTGAAGGCATGATGCGGACATTGAAGGTGTTGGCAAGGTGAGTTCTGCCAGAGCAAGCTTGGAACCATGTAATACTGCTTTCTAATATAAACCATTTGCCTGTACCTGTAACAGAATTTTGCCCACAAAAGCACATTTTGACAACTTTTGGCAGTCTCTAAGCTATCGTATTTATGTTCGTACAAAGCATTAATTATCGTTCCCTCATAGATCCACACATAATTGCAATTAGTTTAATCTTCACATTCAACAAAGCTGTAATTAAAGACAAACTTACTCTGCTTCAAACTGGTTTGGCACTGTGATATCAGCTAAAGGCAACAATTTGTCTTTGTAAACAGAAAGCAGCTCTTTAACCACGTACTGCAAGAAAAAAAAGTTAACATAAGCAGAAAAAATGAGACGTACCGAGGTCCGCAAAAAAATTTAATCAAAAAAGTAACAATATAATTCACTTACCTTTATTCAAAGAGATATGTGACAGTCATTCTAATTATTAAAGAGAATAGATTACCAATAGTGTGTTCATTATGAAATTTTATAAGAACAATAAAACTTATTTTGTGTAGTTTAAAAAGAAAAAAAAAATCCATACAAAGCATCCAATTGATTATATAATATTTATAATAATCTATCTAAATAACTTGTGGACAATAACATATGACACTTTACATCACAACCTGTACAATATGAAAATGAGAATCTTAAAAGTAAATCAAATTTTGGTCCAAGGAAACATTATTCAGACTTGTCAATTATATAATACATGGTATGAATTGGTATTTTATCAAAAAAATAAACTGATTCAATAACTATCTATCATCTATTGAAGACATGGTATAAATTTGTATTTTGCCTTGATATCAACAAATTTAAAAATCATCTATCATCTATAAAACACATGGTATAAAATTACATGTTGCTAAAGATATCAACTGATTCAATAATCATCTACAAAACACATGGTATAAAGTCATCTTTTGGCAAGGAAAGCAATTTCAATTCTCTTACAGACATAAATAAGATTGTGAAGACATCAAATTTGCTCCTTTGTGACCATATAAAGAGTAGACAACAAGCTCAAATGTTAAGGAGAGATCAGAGCTCTTGGCTCTTCCTCCTAAACCTTTGCAAGTTCTGCTAATTACTACATCTACAAGCAGGGGCAGAGCTGAGATAGAGGGTGTGAGTGCTTTTAAATCGAGCCTCATCCCCACCCTCATTCCAAACCCTCAGGCCGTCAAAAGCCTTAAAGATAGTTGTTCACCTACTGCATTTCTACTGACAAAATAAGCCCACCACCCCACTCTATCCGGACCTTCAGATCTCTAGTTATGTCACTGCTTTTGATAATATTTGTTTAATATCTGCTACTAACCTTATAAGAGTGGCTGTTTTATCAAATTTTACTAGATCAGCAGTTTTCTGCCTTTTCACTACCAAGGGCTCTATCTATTTGAATGAACTCTGGACTTTTGAAAGGTTAGCATTCTCCACGAGCTCATGGAGCCCAGGCTTTTGAAAAGTTGGCCCACAGAACCTTATTAATATCTTTATGGATCCTCTTGGGTTCATTGCCCCCAGGTCAAGAACTACTCGGAGGGTTGGGACCCAAGGAGCATTGCCACCAGGCCCAACTGAAACAGCTCATATTGAATAATCTGGAGTGAAAGGCTGAAGTTCAGTGGCTGATATAATGAGAGGTTGAACTCCACAGGTTGACATAAGAGGTTGAAGTCCACTGGCTTACATAATGATAGGCTGGAGTTCAGTGACTGACATAATGAGAGGCTGACATAATAACAGGCTGAAGTAATGAGAGGCTGAAGTCCACTGGCTTACATAATTAGAGACTGAAGTTCAGCGGCTGACATAATGAGAGGCTGAAGTTCAGCGCCATACATAATGAGAGGCTGACATAATAAGAGGCTGAAGTCCACTGGCTGACATAATGAGAAGCTGAAGTTCAGTGGCTGAAAGTAAACACTTACCATCTTTCCATTATCTCCCATCACTGGATCACATACTGCAAGGTGAAAAAAAAAGTACACAACATTTTAAAAAGTAATCCAGAGCATCAAAACAAATGTTTCAAGAAAGCACATTTTACTGTAAATAGAAATTATGAAAACATCTTTTTATAAGAACAAACTGAAAAGTATCTGACTCATCAAAAATATTCTATAGATACTAAGCCTGTTTTTACCTAGAAAACACAGGAATCTCAAAGAAACTTTGGTAATTCTTGATTGTTTAGTCCTGAAAGATGATAAGATAAAGATTTCAAAATGTTATCTTCCACAATAGCTAAAAATGGCTACATTTTTCATTTTTTTCTCTTTCAGCTAACTCTACAGCCAAAAAATATTATGTATGCTGCTCCAGAATTCATACAAAAGCCCCAGAATTAGGGTCATACAATTTTTTGCTATGAAGTTGGCTGGAAATGAAAACTGGCCATTTTTAGCCATCATGGGGGATAACTTTTGGTAATCTTTGTGCTTTTATATTTTAGGACCAAACAACCAAGGATTACCAAAATTTCTATTTAATTCTGGTGCGGATCTTGAACAGCTCCTAAAGTTTTCGAAAAGTAAAGACTTTGTCCACTGACCAAAGTCAACATTACAAAATGTAATCATTTTGGGAAAAGTACTTTTGACTGTAAGATTTAAAATTCAAGTATTCAAAACTATTTGAAACCCTGGAATTCAAACTGCTATTTGTCGCATTGATTGCTGATGCCAAAATACTAAGAATATTTGAGAAAAATAAATGCACGAAGGGAAGAAAAATGAGCGAAGATTTGCCGACGGATGAGAAATACTTACAATATTGAGTGCTTGGATGCTCTTTCTTCATCTTTGCAATGACTTCAGCTACTTTTTCAAGGAATGATTCTGATCCCATATAACCTAAACAACAAGAAAATAAAATTAACGAAGAGGGTCACTAGCATTCTCACATTTCTGAACTGTTTCCAATGATTTTTATAATCGGTATTAACTAGTACTGCAAAGAAGACTTTTTATTGAAGTTATGTCTATATGAATATGACAGAGTAGACATGAAAATCTGGTGGTGTTCTAGAATCCATGCAAAAAACGGAGATAACTCTCGTTACCCATAAAATGAACTTTGGATTATCTTCCCTTGAAAAGAAAAACAGATTGTTATTGCTTTGAATGAATTACATTATCAAGTTGTTTTTATTTGCACACCATTTTCAAGCATGGATTGTATGGAAATAAAGTAGTTTTCATATATTTTTTGTGTACCATTTCCAACAGAGTAGGCAAGTGTGTGTGAAACATTAGAGGTTAGTATGTAAATGAAGTTTAGTTTTTGTCAGTTGTTGAAAATGGGAGATAATCAATAATTCATTTTAAGGCTGACACAAGTTATCTCTATTAACTATACACATTCTAGGAATCAACCAAAAATCTTCTGTGAGGCACGTAAAATATCAATTTAGAACCAAGTATTTTATGCATGGAAGCATTGACAAAATAATTTGTCAACCAGTACACACACACACACACACACACACACACACACAAACAAACACTTTACTCTAATTCACCACTTTTGAAAGCAAATGACAAAAAGTCATCATCTTTATTTTACCAAGAAAAGCTAAAAGCAGTCACTTTTATTTGTTCCATTAGTACCAACAGCCCTTCCACAAAATTATATGAATAAGACTCACTGATTAAAATGTGATGTTAATCACTCTAGGTTGGCAAGTCTTCATGAGATCAAGCTCAACCTTCAAGAACAAGGAAATTCCATTATTCCTAAAAAGAAGGGTATACAACCAATGAAGCCTTTTGATAATCACTTATGGAGCTGGAACATGGAACCTAAGCAAAAGATTGACCCTTAAACTGAGAACCATGCTATGTGCAGAACAGAATCATGATCAATATCACATGGGAGAGATAACAAGATAGCACAGAATATTTGAGAAAAAAGGAGTCATGGACATCAGAGAATCCATTAGAAAACTCAAATGGAAATGGGCAGGTCATGTTACAAGAATTTTAGACAATCACTGGACATCTTGACAATGTGCATCCCCAGAGATCATAAGCAAAATTGTGGCCGGCAGAAAAATAAGATGGTGTGATGAACTAGACAAATTCAGAAAGTATTAGCTCTGTGGCAATCATGAAAGAGAAATTTTTCCCTTGCATAAGTAAAATGAATCAAATTACAATGTTTCTTTTTAGAGTTAAAATAGAATTCTTTTTGTCTCAGTACACTGTTGTTTTCATTAACTTTTGGGATGCATCCATTTATTTTCTATATCATTATTGTCTTTTTTTCCTTCCATAATATGATAAAATAAAATTCTTTCTTCAAAATGAACTATATAATTAAAGTGAATTACTTTGTATTACAATAACAAGAATTGTCTTCAACACTATCAGCTGTGTACTCAGAGAGGCTTTTCACAGAATTTGGCAAAATGTATGAAAAGAAAAAAAACTGTTTATTGACAGCAAGTGAAAAGTTGATTTTTATTCATCATAATGCAAAAAAGCATAATCTGAATTAAATGTACATATTAGTAGATCCAATTAGATTATTAATAATTAAACAGTATTTTGCAAAAATTAGTTTTGACAGTGTTTTAATGCAAAACCAGAGAAAGTAGACCATTATATCTACCTAAGACAATGAATATCCATGAAATCCTTGAAAGAGGAAGAAACCAAACAAGGAATCACTCTAGGATGGCAAGCCTTTGGCAGAGCAAGCTCAACCTTCAAGAACAAAAAAGTCCCATTATTCTTCAAAATAGGAATATATAACCAATGTATCCTCCTGATAGTCACCTATGGATCTGAAACATGAAACATAACCAAAAGACAGACCTGCAAACTGAGATGCATCAACCTCACAGAGTGAAATCACAAGACAACACAATATATCAGGGAAAAAAACAGAAGTCCGAGACATTATAAAATTCATTAGATAACTTAAATGGCAACAGGCTGGTCATGTTGCAAGAATGGCGGACAACCGTTGGACATTATGACTCACAGCATGGATCTGCAGAGATCACACACATTACCCAGACCAGAAGAATACAAGATGAAGAGATGAACTAGAATAGAAGAACTAGATGATTTCAGAAAGTATTGGCTCCACAACACCCATGATAGAGAGGTCTGGCGAATCCTATGGAAGGTCTATATCCAACAACAGACGATAAAAGACTGATGATTCAGTTTTGTTATATTTTGTTCATTATGAATTTTTAAACTAAATATTAAACCACAATAGGATCACATAGGTTGATTTCATTGAACTGACCTAATATTGTCCTGCATATTGATTAAAACAAAAGAGTTCAAATGGACTGCTTCTCTTGAACATTGGGACTGGGACCCACGGTGAACAGGGTATTGCACACTCTTGAACCAATCAGTACATAGCTTAACATTTGTAGTTCTGAAATCGGTAGTTAATGTCTCATCATGCTTAAATTTGTTTCCTTTTACGAGAGTTATTATTGAATAGTATATTTTGAATAGGTATTATCAAAGGGAAACTTGATCTGTAGATTTATATCTTTATTCAACATCATCAGTCTTTTAACGTCCGTCGTTGGACATAGACCTTCCCCAGGATTTGCCACACCTCTCTATCATGGGCGTCACAGAGCCAGTATTTTCTGAATTTGTCTAGTTCATCTCTCCATCTTGTATTTTGTCAGCCTCAGTTTTGCATGTGATCTCTGGAGATCTATGTTGTAAGTCGTGATGTCCATCGGTTGTCTGTCATTTTTGCAACATGGCCTGCCCATTGCCATTTAAGTTTTCTAATAGATTCTGTGATGTCTCTGACTCCCGTTTTCTTCCTTATTGTTTAAGAATTCTACATGAAAAATTATGTTAATATTATGATAGATAATTGTTAAACCGGATAATCATGTATTTGGCTGGATTACCACTGAAATCCGGATCTAGCAAAAATCCACATCTGGTAAAACACTAATGATGATGTAAGCCAAAATCATCTTCCAACACAGGAGAATGCAGTAATGTTTTGATTAGTGCAAGTTTTGATGTATGATCATGATATTGTAGTACAGATTAATGTAACTAAGTAAACCCCTCGAAAAAAAAAAAATACAATCAATTATAACAAGATCTTGAACAATTTGGTTTTAAACAGTACAGAAAATTTTCATCACACTAATCAAGATATACCTGTACTGCTAAGGAGAGAAAAATAATTCCCAAAACTTGAAAGTTAAAAGAAGCAAATTAGGCCAGACGTAAATTTTGAATAAGTGGATGGAAAAACGAATACTCTCACCAGAAAAGTATCAGTAGGGCAGTTTGAAACTAATTTGCCCATTTATATTCTTATGCCACATAAAAGAAGGTCTAACATTTATCACTTACCTGTAAGGATGTAGTTGAAATCATTTATATGGTTCAACTGGAGACCCTCATACAATTCTTCAATTTCACTGGCGCCCAACACCTGTCCTTTGGCATATTTGTAATCTTTCAAAAAGAAGCACAAATGAATTCTCAAATCAACCATTTTTAAATCATTCACAAAATACAGAAGATTTTCAACAATTTCAAGACTAAAAATCCAGAAACATACCATTTTCATACAAGAGCTATCAAACATTTAAATCATTTAAAAATAGTATTCTGAATACTAACTCTTAAATTCATAGACAGCATGTTATCAACGATGAAGTCTACAATGGATAGAATTAAAATAATGAAACTTGAGTGGTTAGAAAAAAAAATTCTTCCACCAAAATTTCAAAAGATCATCCTTATCAGGAGTTATTTCCCTTGACAGGACATTTAATTTTTTTATATGAATTTAGGAGTTGAGAATGTAGTGATCAAAATTCAATACTAAAAATGAATAAATAGATATTCTATCAAGATAAAAACATTACAAAATTAAATACCTTTATTCAACATACTACAAACATCATTTATTCACCTGTGATTTACCTCTCTAGTTAAGAAGCCCTCTCTTCTTTGCCTATATAGCTGACTGATGAAAGTCACATCCCTTTCTAAATAGTAGTAAGTACACACTTAAACATTCTCCATGGTAAACTTCAGATACACAAAATTTATCTCGTAAACCAACACAAGAATTAACAGTTTTTTTGAAAAATCATTTCATCTTAGGAAATAAAAAATGCAGTAAAAGATGATAAAAATAGAAGCACTAATGGGAATAAACAAAAAGGAAATCATTAAATAACCATCTTGAATCTTCAAAACAGTAACCTTATATATGACTACATAGTTCTTACCAACTAACCACTTTGAAAATCCCAGACATCTTTTAAATTTCCTGACAATAAGTCAACATCAGGGTTATTGAAGGCCTCTTACCATTCATTCAATTACCCCCAAGCCACCTTTTTATTCAAATATATAAAGAAATAAAAAATACATTGAAAATATGTCATCCATCTTTTATTCTGCAAAATAAGCTTAAAGAAAAAACAAAAAAGTACCAGAGCTACAATACGCTTTTTTAAAAGACTTGATCAAGAAAAAAATAAATAAATAGAAAAGAAATGTGCCACCCTCACACTGTTGACAAATAGCTGTACTTGGCCTCCAAATTCACTTTTGATTTCAAGATTTTGTTCGCATTGGGGGGGTACTTTTTTTTTATATATATTTTAGCTCTTGTTTCTTGCCCTTTCTTTAAATCTATGAAAAAGGAACAGACAAAAAGAGAACACTCTCATCCATATCAAAAGGTCAGAAACCATTTTCTAAGGGATATGAGAATGAATATGTAATATTGAAATAAAAGGAAACAAAAATTTTGCAATTTCATTCATAGATTCTTTTTGAAGTAAACCCCACCAAAAAAAAAGAAAAAAAGAAAAAAGAGACAAATAATTTCTGAAATATCTAATGTATAAAACAAAAGAGAGCTGATTTATTTTCCTGACAATATACAAAATTTCCTGACATTTTCAACAATTTCTGAACAAATCCGAAAAACTCCATGACAATTCTGACCTTAGAAAAATTCATTTTTTCCCTGACAACAGATAAGTCAACATTGGGGTGATTGATGGTCTCTTTTCTTCAATTCAGTTACCCCAAGCAACATTTTTTATTCAAATATATGAAAGAAAAAACACACACACATTGAAAATATGTTATCCATCTGTCATTCTGCAAAATATGCTTAAAAACAAAATAAAAATCAGAGCTACAATACGCTTTTTTAAATCTCAAAAATTCCTTGACAGTTCTCTGACCTTGAAGAATTTATTTATTTTCCTGACAGGCAAGAATGCTGTACAATCTATTTCAATGAGGTACGTTCATAAATGCATAAAAATATTGAACAAAAATGAAAAGGAATAATTCATAACAGTGGAATTAAAGCTCACAACCTACTATCTGGTCAAGTCTTTTTATATGTACAAAAGAAAACATCTCCGCTTTACATATATCAAATCTATCAGCAATAAGTAATGATCTAAACCAGTGGTTTTGAAACTTTGAAAAGTGGAAGATCCCTTCAATAAAGGAAATATTCTGGCAGACCTCTATCTATAGCTTTTAGACTGTAATCAATGAATAACAATTTTTTACCTTTAAAAATCAAATTTATTCTAAATGGATAACTTCCATTTGAATTCTAAAGGCACAGACCTGTGTGCAATAATCATGTTTTTTCAATTGCTGTGCAATGGATTATGTTTCTCTGCCACAAGATTCACGATGTCAGTTTTATCAAGAAGACTTCTGCTGACCCCCAGGCATCATTTATCAGACTCCCACATCTAAACCTATTCATAAAAACTAATTAAGTTATGTCATATTGTGACAAAGGTGACAAAACTTGAATAATTTGAGGCAAATAAATAAAAAGCAAAATCCAATGAATAAAGGAAAAAAATGTTGATAAAACCGAATGGTAAATAAGGAGACACAACATATAAAATAATGAAAATCAGAATAAATCATTTTATGTAGAAGAAACAAATCAATCAAGAGATATAGATTTCTTTCCCAGTACGATACATTTTTGAAAAAATTATATTCATGATTGAAATGTCCATGTCTACTAACAGGCACTTATTTCAAGATTGCAATATATATATATATATATATATATACATAGTCTAGAAAGCTTTACAGTTTCAAACAGTAAACATTATAAAACATTACAATTTTTTTTTTCATCATATATATATATATATATATATATATTAGGAATGGACATATTTGGTCCAACATAATGAATCATAAATTGTGTTATATTATAGAGGAACTCATTTGAAATGATCTCCCATCATTATACAGTTGATATATCACTCAATTTAGACATCATAAATGGAATAAACAATTAAAGAAAATGGGGCTGCAGCAGGCATTGAATTTGCATTGCCAGCAGCTGTTTAGCTCAACAGCAAGAGTATTGCTACATTGAAGCAACTACCCTGGTGTTGGCAGGTTCAATCCCAGTAGCAATCTAATTTTCGTTAATCATTAAATCTATTTACGTTTGTCTAAATTGGGTGATATATTAACTGTGTAATGACGGGAGATCATTTTAAAAAAGTTTCTATATGATATAGCGCAATTCATATATATATATATATATATATATATATGAATATATATACACACACTCTATATACTTGTGTAAAAGTTGAATTATTTTTTGAGGTTAAATTTTGAGAGACTGAAATCCATGCTACGTTATAAAATCCCATATCAATAAGCAGAAGCCAAAATGATCTCTAAATGATTAAAAAAAACAAAATCAATGAATCTCAGTAATTATATAGATGTTTCTTTGCATCAAAGCACATCCTATTAACAAAAGAGTTAAATAAATATGCATCACCAGTGGATTCAGAATCAATAGTTCATCTTGATAATGCAGGTCAATATCAATTGTAACTGCAAACATTCATAATAGCAACACAACCTTGTTTATGATTTGTTAGTGAAGTATTTAAGTAGGATGTGTGTTTTGATGCGTACATCAGAATATAATAGCATAAGAAAATCAATTTCCCTATTATAACATTCATATTCAAGGTAATACCTTCATTTACGAATGTTGATCTGTTGTCCATGAAAAAGTAGGGTCAACTTTTGAAATTGATACTTAGAAAAATCCACTTGAGGGACAAAAAAAGGGGATCAAAATTTACATGAGGATATACACACATATATATATATATATATATATATATATATATATATATATATAGAGAGAGAGAGAGAGAGAGAGAGAGAGAGAGAGAGAGAGAGAGATGGATAGATATGTGTGTATATATGAAAATTGGTTGATAAATTCTGCAATAAGGATTAAATAGATTCAAGAAAAAAGTGAAAAAAAGGAAAGCCAAACTTTTCAGTTATGGTTTTAAGGTTTAATAATTTTTAATAAGGCTTATATATATATATATATATATATATATATGTTTATTATATATATATATATATATATATATGTTTATGTTTAAGAAAAGTATAAAAAAGGAAAGCAAAATTTTTTTAGTTTTGGTTCTGAGAGATGTTAGTTTTGATAAGCCTTGACCAGTTTCATACACGTCTTCAGAAGGCTAATGTGATTCTGTTTCTGTTCAGACGTGTATGAAACCAGTTAAGGCTTATTAAAATCTATTATACCTGAAAACCATAAATCAGAAGATTAGCTTTCCTTTTTTACACTTTTCCTAATTTCATTCAACCCTTATTGCAGAATTTACCTACCTATTTTCATATATATATATATATATATATATATATATATATATATATATATATATATATGTCTCATGAAGACTGAAATTAGGAGGAGAAGGTGGAGGGAAAGATAAGAGTGCAGGGTGTTAGCCAGCGTTCTCACTTACAATGGAACCCGGAATCTAATTTCTCAATTTCCCAATTAAGCTAATTGTGTTTTTGTCCATTCAGTATCTTTTCAGCCATTTTAGACGTTAGTGGCCATTTTGTTTTTTGGTTTTTTTTCAAATACAAAAATGCCGACCTCAGACAACTTCCCAATCTTATGAAAATAGGGGAGTGGAATCGAGTTTCTGGCTAACACCCTGGATGAATAACAAAGAAATTCCAACCTATGTGATTTGACAGCTGAACTGAGTTAATGATGCTTGTTTCAAAGCCATGGAGCTGAAAGCAAAAAGAAAAAAAATCATAGGATCAGCCATTATTTTTACTGAAACTACAAACAGTTGTATCTTCTGTTTCTCCTTAACTCTTAAATTCATGAAATGCTTGTAATTGACGGGGGAACTCTTCAATCAATAGCATAATGAAGTAGAACGTTTCTGTGAATCGAATAAAAGATCTTTAATTCACGAAATGGTCAAACGGGAAATGATTAGAATTCTTTTTTTTAAATTGATATCCTATTTTCAATGCATGAATTTAAAAGTCAATATCAACAGTTTTGAAAAGATTACTGTATATTTCAGCACATAAGGCAATATCAAATAAAACGAGACCGCAATTTCAGTCTTAATTTCACGGAGTTAGCTCACTGTTTAGTCACTGTTTTTGTATCTGGTTTATTAGACAAAGTTATTTTTGTAGGGTATTTTTTTTATTCTTCTCACGTCTTTTCTATAAAAATATACAGTAAATATAAATCATTTTATTACAACTTTCCTTCTATCCACGTTGAATTGTAAAGATATAGACATACAATAAGGTAACATCGTTAAATCCTGTTCACCCTTAACGGCTAAAATCTGCTAGATTTTTCCATTTCCAATTAACTTATCCATAAAAACTCCTATATACCTAGGCTCCAGTACACATTATTAGTAAAAATTGAATAGTTACTTTTATTACACTTGCCAGATTTAGTTGGCTAACCTAGATTGTTATTGGCTAAATTGAAAAACAAATCAGAAAATGGCTAATCTGGCAACTCTTCTCCTCACTCTCCTTCATCCTTCTCAGTCATTGAAGTCTGGCTTTAATAGGGAAAATAATCCATCAAAAATGTCGCTTACACAATCTTAATCTTTACTTTCTTCAAATTTCAAAAGATCTCTTTGAATAAAACTCTATATAAATGATATCAGACAATTAACATCATTAACTCTTCAATTCATATAAGGGAAATTTAATGTCAAGTAAAGGACAGTAGTTTCTGATTCAAGCAACTCCCTTGCAATTTTTTTCTTTTCTAAATAAAAATAACCTTGTCACCTAGGTCAAAACTCAGATATGAACACTTTCCCAGTAAGTGCAATGGGCGGAAACTGTTCGGGGGACAGATCCTCGGTCACAAGGTTTTAGTTATTTTTTGTTTGCACCTGAGTCAGTGAAACAATATTCGTTTTAACAATATACTTCTTGTTCATTTAACAGGAGGAAAAAAAGCCAGGGGACAAAAAGCATATTTTCCAACTTCTCAGTTTTCAGCCGAATTTTTCGCTACATACTTTTGACAATGACTTTTTTTTTTCCAAGTTTGTAGAACGCAGTCTGAGAATGATATCCACTACCCAGGAAATTAACCACTTGTGACCTTCCGAGATATTTTTGTGTGATGTCATATCAACAAAATATTTTGTAAGTCGCTACAGGACATTCACTGCACCCCCCCCCCCGTTGTCATCCATATATAACATAGCGGAAACACTACGATCAAGGAGCAAAAAAATTTCTTGAGAGTGATATCTCGTCAATCTAAACCACTTTGGGGGCAGTTAAGTACGAACAAAAACTCAACTTGACAACACAAGTGTTTTCAATTCAACAAGTATCAAATTGTCAAAAAAAAAAAAAACAAAGTTGTAGAAGAAAAATGTCCGTATTAAAAAAAAAAAAAAAGAACAAGCCCCAGATGATAGACTAAAGTCAATATTATGTGACAAAATTAAGTCAACTTCATAAAAACTAGTAATAAAAAAAGATAATGAAATAATAGGTTATATTGCAGCTTGGTACTTTAAAAAAAAACAAACATGACAGGCTACTTCAGGGTCACTGTCTCCATGGGTGTAGCCTTTGCACATAACATAGATAGAAAAACAACTATTTCTGCCAATAGTTCAAATTTTCAACAAAGACAAAAAACCCGTTTTCCAGACTCATGCCAAATTTTCAAATTTTTTCCTTTATAAATCTTCTAGTGGGGTTGAAATAAAGTTATATGCCAAATTCCAGCCTCCTCAGTAGCTTTAAAAGATTCTAATTTTGGTGAGGATAATTGTCATTATTGTTAAGGGGAGAAAATCAAGTCAACTCCAAAGTGAGAATTCGACAAAGAAAAAAAAAAAAGAACTACAAGCAAAAAGGAGAGCAACAACTGACAACAAAGGCAGGAAGTACCAAACCCATCAATGTTTCCACGGCTTTCAAAAAAAAAAAGCAGTACCCTTACGCTGGCTGTGGCTCCAGACATCCCTTCTTATCATATTACTGCTTACTTGAACTTGTTTCTGACATGTGAAATAAACTTAGGGGTGAAAAGCACCAGAAGTAGTGTCACTCGCTTCACCCTGTGCTATTTTACCCCTAGCTACAGGGAGAAATGGATTTATGCCTTTCCTAAGGGCATTATTGTAAAGTGAACATAAAGTGTCCCATCCGGAGTTTGAACTCAGATCACCAAGTCTAGTTTTGGAGCTGTTACCCACTCCGACCACCCTAAAAAGCACTTTTAAAATTTGAATAAATACTACTCGATTCTTTATTCAATTAAAGCAATAAATATAAAAAAAGGCAATCTTTCATTTCATACAATCAATAGTTTCAAGAAGGGTCTGGAACATTTGAAGTTTTTTAGATGATTGAACTCTTTGTTATTTGAGTTATAAATACAACGTTTCAGTTGATTCATTCTACGACCTTCTTCAGGGGTAATATTCACATGAGATGGTGTTAAACAGAATCTTGGTAGCCAAGTGCAGAGTTCTACCCTATGTGGGTTCCACTACTCAATAGGTACAAGGCATGAAAATCCAAAACTAACATGGAAAGAGGAAGAAATCAACATTACCCAAATCCTACGGTTTAATGTGGCTACCATTGGAACATTCTGTTTATTACCATCATCGGAAAATTCTGTTCACCATCATTATATTTGGATAATACACCTGAAGAAAGCTGTAGAAAGAATTCGCAAAAATGTTATGTTTATAACACAAAGAACAAGGAGTTAAATCATTAAAGAAACTCTTTTGTTCAATGTTGGTGATGGCAAGATATATATTTGAGAATAAATTTGCTTTAGTTAATAATTTTGATTTCTGTTATTGTGTTTATGCAAACACATGTAGATCAGTCTGAGAGATATATATTGTATGGCTGTTGAGGAGGTGTTTTTTTTACTGATGGTTCGTTTATGAATTTCACGCATTGGATATGACATTATCTGCTCTAAACAATCTATTATTGGCAGTAAATAAAATTTTGTAATTTATTTCCCTTATTTCATTTTACCTCAACTTTTGGAATTAGTATATTGGTGGACAGATGTAGACTGCAAGCAATCTGTTGTAAATTCACCAAGTGGGAGTGACATTCCTTATTCCTTTATTTTAACAACATAAAATGTGTGTTCAGCTCCATCCAATCCTATTTCTGTTCGTAGTAGATAAAGTAACATTTCCCCTCTTTAAAGGTAGGTGTTGCAGTATTACGAAGCGTAACTTAAAAAATTGAATTTATTGAGTCAAACTAGAACTCATTACTTATGTTGATATTTTTTCTTGAGCACTTTTACCCTATTTCATAAAATTGCTTTTGAAATATATAGGGTGCTGATATCATCTCTACTAAATTATGCCAATATTAGGGTCCCGGTAACCCTAGATGTTTTTATACTATTTCATCTATATTGACAGCAAGATACAATCAGGACAATGTATTTAGTCCAAATTATGTAAATGATTATGCTTTTTCATTTAAACAGCCTTTTAGCATCCATCATTGGACATAGAGAGGTCTGAGGCTTCTCGGGGAAGGTCTGTCATGAGTGTCACAGAGCCAGTACTTTCTGAACTTATCTAGCTTGTCATGTCATCTTATATTTTTTGGCCTCTGTATTTTCAATAACTTTGGAAAAAACCAATGGCAGTACTTGATCTAATGTCGGTACCATGCTTTGTTATGTAGGTGATATGAAATGATAGGTTATCAATTTTGTGGGTATTGAATTAAAAATGAACTTTTTATTATCATTGTCAAATTTTAAGATATGAATATTATGTCATCCAAAACAATCCATGTCATTGAAGTCATTTGCAATCACGTTTTCACAGTGACCTTGGCATGTACAACAGATTGTAAATGTTTGATAAGAAGTGACACATTTACCGTGTGCACAGATTTCTGCGTCTGTCTACATAATATCTCTGAAATGTTGCAATGAATTTCAATAAAATTTCGGGGAAAGATTAGGCACATTGCATGGAAGAGGTGATTGAATTTTGGGACAGATCAAGGAATTCATTTTTGATGGAGAGAAATTTTACGTTTTGATACTTTATACATAACTGTATTTGCTCAAATCTGCCCACGGAGGATCTCCAAAAGTTCTCAATGAATTTTAATAACATTGATAAAAAAAAAAAAAAGAGTGATTAAATTTTAGCACGGATCCAGGAATTTCTTGTTGGTTGGGAAATATTTTTGCATTTTTTTTTTTTAAATAGGTTTCTGTATTCACAACTGTGAGCTCATGCAATATCTCCAAAAGTTCTCAATGAATTTCAATTAGATTTTATTCAATGGTAAGCCACAGAGTAAGGATGGACTATCTAAATTTTAGGACAGGTCCAGGAATTCATTTTAGTTCGTGAGATTTTTTTACGTTTTAATATTTTATGTCCATACAATATAACTGAAAGTTCATAATAAACTTCAATCATATTTTGAGAAAGCGTAAGCTACATTTCAAGGAAGAAGTGATCAAATTTTGGAGCAGATTCAGGAATTGGTTCTTGATTGGGAGATATTTTTGCGGGCATTTTTGTAAATTTCAGTATTCGTTTCATCTTTCCACACAATATCTCCAAAAGTTCTCATTGAATTTCAATTTGATTTTGAGGGAGAGTAAGCCATTTGGTTACAAAAAGTTGAACAAATTTTGGAGCAGATCAAGGAATTTATCTTTTGATTGGTTCTCAATGAATTTCAGTGAAATTTTGAGGAGTGATTAAATTTTGGGGAGGATCCAGGAATTTGTCTTCATAATGTGCATTGGTGTATGAAGAAAATCTATAATTCATGGAGTATGTCTGTATCAAGGCTTTTGTACGCCATCTTGAAAATCATACCTTTCCAGTGGTCAGACTGAGGTAAACTTTTAGTATGTCATTGAGCCCACCAGATACTACAAAATAATCATTTGTTGTGAAAACTTAAAAGGGATGACTTATGCAGTTGAATTCCTTAACAACCGTAGCTATGGATGGATAATTCGAGATTGCTTTAATATCTGGAATAATTCATCAACAGAAGCTTTTTAGCAACCATTGTTGGACATGGACCTTACCCAAGAAACCTCAGACCTCTCTAACGTGAGCGTCAAAGAGCCAGTGCTTTCCGAAATTTATCTAGTTCGTCACGTCATCTTATACTCTGTAAGCCTCTGTAATTTCAATATCGTACCATACGTCACTAGAAGTATAGGATAAGTACATGTAATTTACGTCATAAGATAACTATACTTTCAAACGATAATTTTTCACAATTGAAATAAGTAATATTTATTGATCGTTGCTTTGAAGTGGGCCAAGAAGTCATACCAAGTCTCAAAAAAAAAACAAAAAAAAAACATAATAACGTTTAATAAGTTGATTCTAGCTTCACTCAGAAACTTGAAGGTAACTTTTTTTGTTTTTGTGTTTTTCCTTCTTGGGAGCTGGGGGTAATTGTTCATTATTTTTCAATATTGATTGAATAGACACTTTTTCTGCCCCTTGAAAAAAAAAAAGCTCAAAGGTAGTTGATCTTCACTTCATTATTAAAGCATCGTCTTTTATCAACAAAATATGACAGCAACGGAGTATAATAAATTCCAACCATTTTTCCGTTGTTTAAATTGATAAGAATCTCGAATGTCTAAATTATGGATTTTTTAAAAATCGTTTAAACATATTTGTTAGTTTCAGCATTCGAATCAAGTGTGAATAATTTAAAAAAATGTAGGGATTAACGGGTCGTACGAGTCTTTTTCAAGGTATAGCGAAGTATACACCAATTTTATCCTAAAATGATTTAATTTCATCCTAAAATAAAATTATTTTCACCCAATTTTTAAAAAGAATTGTTCCACAAATCACTAGTTGAATTAGATATTTGTACAAATTCAATTTACACATCTATTCTAGACAAATAAGCCATTTAATAACAACATATTTGAAATAGCCTTTATTTCGGTTTTCCAAAGTTTTGTTATATCATCAATTTAACTGTTATCTACATTTCACTTGCATTGGCCATGTCACTTGAGCCAGACGGCACCCTATTCATAATATCTGTAGGGTCCTAACCCCAACTGAAAGTATCTGCTTTGTAAAAGTCATCTCCCTTAACTTTCGCTCTTACTTATTATTGCATAAAGAGATAAGAAAAGATGTGTTTACTGATAAAATTCGGATGCTCTCAATTGAAGGTGGTCTTATTTATTGAAAGCCTTGTATTTTTTTGTTTTTTTAATTATTTTAGAAAAACAAAGATCATGATCAAACAGTCTACGGTCGGTTCGTTCATAGACGAACTTGGAGCGAGTGGAGGGATCATTGAGTTTCCAGTAATTGTTTTGTACTCGGTACTGTCCACTAACTGTGGGTGAATGAAAAGAGTGTATTGGAAATTTGCGGAGACCACGCATCGGACAATCGGATGAACTGAGCAAAAACAATGAGTCGAGTTTGATAGACCAAACTTCAATAAATCGAAAAAGAAGAAGGAAGATAGTCTAAAAGAATTAGTTGCAATAAATGATAACGTAAATAGTGATTTATAAAAGCTGGGGGTCGCATTATATTCGAGATCGTATCGAATTTGGTCATTGATTGAAAGCAAATTTGCGTCGTAGATAGAG
The DNA here is from genome assembly GCA_963457665.1 of Thysanoteuthis rhombus. Classification (NCBI taxonomy): domain Eukaryota; kingdom Metazoa; phylum Mollusca; class Cephalopoda; order Oegopsida; family Thysanoteuthidae; genus Thysanoteuthis; species Thysanoteuthis major. The sequence continues at coordinate 14,646,200 of OY735229.1, read as the reverse complement.
AGTTACTTACCTGAAGAGGAAATACTGCTGCTTTATTACCAACATATCCAAAAACGACCGTACTTTGAATGGACAGAACTCGAGGTGACTCTTCTTCTAAATCTGTTGCCGACATTGTTGTGTTAGTTAGTCGGTCTTAATGTGGTTAATTATTATTACTACTAACTAACAGTGACAACTTTATATTTTCCAGAAAACTTCTGCTCGTTGATCTGGCCTTTTCTAAATCATCCAAGACGAATGATTTTTTTTTCTTTAAATTAAGCGTGTGTAGGTGGGTGTTATTGTTGACAAATAATATTTCACTCAAGTAAGTTCTAATCTAGAAAAAAAAAGCCTCTCCTTCTCCTTATGTAGACACTTTTCGGTTAGTATCTATAATTGACTCAATCTATGTCTATAAGTATCTAGATTTTGATACCGGATATCTAGAAAAGTATCTAGATTTCACTGTATATTTTAATGATGTTGAAATGAGTCCTAATTTTTTTAAATGATTAAATCAAATTTTTAAACTATACCTAGTTGTACCAGAAAACCATCCAAAACAGTAACTAAGATTAAGGCAGAAATATCTTTATGTCCCCAAAAATTATCTGAAAATCATTTTAAAAAATTCACTTCATTCTATAAATCTACAGCATGTTGTATCAAAATCTAAAAGATACTGCTGGAAATCTAATCAAATAATCATATTAAATTCATTATACTATTTACTATTCTTACTGAGATTCTGGAGAGAATATCTAAATATATCAAAATTATCTGAAAATTATCTGAGCTCCATTGAAAAAATTATCTAAACTGTTATCTAAGTAGGTAACGCTGGAATCTTGTTGGCTGAGGTTGTATAACTCTATTTAGGATTGTCTAGAAGTATCTCAATTTGTATCCAGTATCTATGCACATATTTTCACTATCTTGATGCAATCTAAAATGTCTCGATCACATAAGGGCAATCATTGGTCTGTGAGCCCAATTTGGTCCGCGGCAACATTTTTTGTGGTCTACGGGCAATCTAGACATTTATTTAAGATCTCATAATTTTTTTCAGTAAGTCAATTTTTTAATTTATATTGTAAAATTACAATTATTTTGGCTTCTCAAATCAATGATATAATGCTACAGCACTTTCTGTCATACGATCCAGATTTTTTCAATTGAATGTGTGGCCCAAATAAAGATGGAAAATATCTTATGTGGCCAACTAGATAGAAAAATAAATTATTCCATCTTTTTCAAGTGAATGTGTGGCCCAAATAAAGATGGAAAATATCTTATGTGGCCAACTAGATAGAAAAATGAATTATTCCATCTTTTTCAAGTGAATGTGTGGCCCAAATAAAGATGGAAAATATCTTATGTGGCCAACTAGATAGAAAAATAAATTATTCCATCTTTTTCAAGTGAATGTGTGGCCCAAATAAAGATGGAAAATATCTTATGTGGCCAACTAGATAGAAAAAAAAACTACCATGGTCAGTTTTGATCCAAATACAAAATCTCTGGAGTGACAACATAAAATATTCTCTTTTCTTTTTTCCTTCTCTCAACTGTAACGACAAGGCCCCAGTTACATAGCATTCCCTCATGTCCTTTATTTATTTACTCACTATTTATCGTTATATATATTTGTAAACACACACAACGATGTACAAATCAGGAACGCAATATAGTGTAATTGATTCGATTTATTTTAGATCCCTATTTAGGGTGTTTCTTCTCCCTTTTCTTGTTTAGTAGTTAGTCACTGTTAGTTTTGTTTTATATAGTGGAGATTAATTACTGACTGGTAGTTATAAGTTGGCAGGGGATGCTGTAGACTTTTTCTTTAACAATGTGTTGTTAAACCATCAGTTCTTTGTGATAATTCCTGTCAGGAAGTATTCTATTCTGACTTGTATCTGCTCCCCAGTGTACAGTTCAGCATTATGGATTTCTACCCATCAATATCCAGGGGAATCTCCGAGGAAGCCACAGAATTCATGAAGATCTATACCAGCATTAACAAGTGATATAAAAAAAATAAAACACTATAGACAGACGGTACCGTTCAAGAACCACGGACTAAAAAAAACGACGTCTGCGGTTATGATGTTGGTATGGGTAATTTTGATTCAGCTGAGATATCAGACCTGATTGTATGTTTAGTACAACCTCACTAGGAAACTAAATTCTAAATATATATGACTCTACTAGGATAATGGTGTACTAATTGTAGAAAATAGCAATGTGAAAAAATAAATTATTAAAGAAATGAAAAAATTGAACTTTTAAATTGAAATCAAAGCCAACGTAAAAATTTCTACATTTATAGATGTTACTTTTAATCTAAATGATGAGACCCACAAACCAAATATAAAAAAAATTCTGAAATTACATACATTAATACAAGATCTAATCACCCAAACAAAATCATTAAAACATCCCTAAATCAATGGAAACTAGGCTAATAGACAATTCCTCAAATGAAATAATATTCAACAATGTTAGAAATAAATACACTAAAGTCTTGAAGGATAGCAGTTTTACCAGATCAAGCTTTAAATATGATGAAAAAGTTAAATCTAATAGAGTAAAACATGGCAACAATAAATAAAAGAAGAGGTAGGAAAATCATCTAGTATACACCACCATTCAACCTTCAAGTAAAACCCAACATAGGGAAAATATTCCTCCAACTGATGGGAAAAACTTTCCCCAAGCAACCCACTGTAAAACTGAAAATTAGATATAGTTGTATGGATCATTTTCATGGGTCCATAACAAAACACAACACTGAAGTAATGAAATATAAATGAACCAGATTGTAATTGTAACAGCAACAGATACCCATTGCAAAACAAAAGTCTCATATTAAATATTGTATATCAAGCTGAAATATCAACTAAATTGGTCAAATTAGTCCCTAGTTTGTGCCCTCTACTTTTTTGAAAATTTAAATCTCTTTTAATGATCATAGCCAAACAAAAGATGGGAGAAGAAACTTATTAAGTGATCCCCCTTTCTCTAACTTTTTGATTGATCACCCTTAAGACAGCATATACGGGTGGCAGTGATTCATAATTTCCCTTGGAATGCTTGTCACAATTTTGTTCAAGTAAAAATGTAGGGTCCTCAATATGTCTTAATTCAGTGATTATAGTTTGGTTTGTTCTTTTCATATGATTTGTATTGGAACCTATGCAAATCAACCTTTATAAATATATTGTCTAATAAAAAGCTATCTGTTAAATTAATTTTATAAATCAATGCAGATATTTTCGGGGTTATCATTACTTTTAACATCTTATATTATTGAGGTAATTTTCATGTATGCATGGGTAAATTGTGTAAGGGGGTAAATTCTGCTTGAAATTAAATTACGGGTCAGAGTTATTTATTCCTGTGAATTATTGATTTGAATTTGTTAAACTGAATTATTTTCAAATTTTGTTTTTATCAATTATTCCAAATTCATGTTTGTTCCAATAAATCATTTTGGTCGAAGTTTTGTCTGTTGCAATAGAATAAAGAATCAAGGTTTTTGAAAGAAACTTATAATTCATTTTAATTTTTATTACCTCCCTTGATAGATGAGAAATAAAACGAAATGAACGAATTCAAGATATTAATAGTTATGATTACTGTTTTTAGATGTGTCCATATGTCTCATTTCAGTTTGTCTGTCGGTCAGTTCCAGATATGTCGAACAACAGAAATAAGGAGGAAGAGGTGTGAAGTCATTAAATGTTGCAATATTTATTCTGATCAATTTTTTTTTACCAGCTGCTTAAAATAATACTTTCATATCACAATATTTTATAGATATGAGAATCAATTGACTCAAATAAAGACTACTTACTCTTCCTACTCCTCTTTCGGCTACTACTACCTCAGATGGTGAACATGTCATTGAACTTATGGTTCTTGTTTTTATATTTCCTCCCTTAAGTGACATAAGCATAAGTGAACAATACTTACTTATCTTTTCGGTGTTTATGCTCATCAAATATAAAAAAATACTCAACATTTTGTGCTAGAATTTATCTAGTGTTCAAAGATAATGTTTATCTTCATGAAAATTAATGTCTGAATTTTTACATTCTTCGGGGTCTTGTTTTCTCAGTAGATGTCATCATTCATCATCATCAGTCTTTTAACATCCGTCGTTGGACGTAGACCTTCCCCAGCATTCACCACAATTCTCTATCATGGGCGTCGCAGAGCCAGTATTTCCTAAATTTGTCAAGTGCATCTCTCTATCTTGTGTTCTTTTGGCATTGGTTTCTTATGTGATCTCTGGGGATCCATGTGGTGAGACATGATGTCCATCAGTTGTCTTTCATTCTTGCAACATAGCCTGCCCATTGCCATTTGAGTTTTTTAATAAATTCTATGATGTCTCGGAATCCCTTTTTCTTCCTGATATTGTGCTGTCTTGTGATCGGATATCGGAGTAGGGTGAAAACTATCTTGTTAATTCAAATTTGATTTTTCCAGCTAAAATTACTTCAAGAATTGGCTAGAATTGGCTGAATCTTTTCCACATTGGCTAACTTTATGGCTGAAAAAGTTTTCTTGGAATGTGCTGAGATCGATTTACAAAACATTGTTACTCAGAGAATACCTGAAACTTTTTTAAATACCCCCAAATTACCTATCTATCAGGTTTCAATAAAATTTTCAATACTTATCAATGTCATAGAAAGACTTTTTCAAGAAGATTTTTTTTTTTAAATTTGTGGGAAAAATTTTTATTTCATGTTTATTGATAAAAAAATAATTTCCTAATTATGCAGTTGATAATTTAGTAATACTTATTATTATTGGACAGTCGAGATTTTTGCTCATATGGAAGATGAGTCTGTAAAAAGAAAGGTAAATTGTGTCTTGATTTTTATTCAATCTGCCCACAAAGGTTAATGGATGCCTTACTGGAGGAAAAGTGAAATATTGCTCTTTGTAGATATTCGCATTATAAATTCAATGGTTAAAATTTTCAATGACTAAAATGGTCAAGTTTATCTCTTTCTTTTTTTTATTTCTAGCTACTTCCAGCCAACTGTATAGCTAGAAATGTCGAAAACACTGAACGCTGAAATTTTTGGATCTTAGATTTTTTGTATTCATAAATATATTATTAAAAGAATATCAAGTGCACTCGTAAACATACAAAATTTTTTCAAGCAATTTTTTTAAAAAACAAAAATTTGAACTTTTACAGTCTAAGTATGATTTTGATTGATCAGTGCACTCAAACGAAATCATACAAAGGCTCCAATGAATTATGAAAATAAGATTATTATCATTTTGAACATTAAATCATATTTTTCCATTAAAAATGTATACATAAATAACAGAGCCTTCGTATGATTTTTAGAGCGTACTCAACATTCATTTACTCAATGAAAATAAATAACACAATGAAAAGAGTTTGTTTTATTTACCTTCTTACCTTTATTTCTTACCAACAAAATAATTACCCGTATTGATCTGATATCAATGCTATTATTAGCCTAAGGAGGAGCTTTATTGAAATATGATTTCGAATTCAAACTTCAAAACAGTACAGGAGCCATTGTATAAATAATCCAACCACTTTCTGACAATAAAGTTGGCTGGAAATGAAAGATGAAAAAAAAAAAAAATCCAGCAACTTTCAGCCATGTTCAGCCACGTTCAGCCATCTTTGAGGGATCAAGGGAGATAAAGAGCCAATTTACCCGAGCATAAAAAATAATCAAAAGAAAGAAACAGGTGAAAAATAGTCAAAATTAATAATGAAAATATCATAATGACTTTATTAATATTGTACCATTAATGATTTTTTGATTTTTTTAATGCAGGTACTACTTACTAAGACAAACATTTGACTACCATTAAAGATGAGCATCGTACGTAACTATTCCGACTAACGAATAGACCTAGGAACGGAACTCGTTCGTAACCCGGGGAGTTTAAAAATTTAATGTTTTTGAAAGAGCACCGGTAATGTTGAAGGAGAAAAAAAATTATCCATAAGAGTTATCTACTCCTGCTGATTAGGTTGAAAAACTATGGTGTGCAATGTGAGCAGTAATTTTCGAATAAGATCACCAACTTTTCTCTTGATTATTCCTACTCACGTTTCAATGTTTTCAGTGTTGAATTTATGAATTCTACGAGATATTAGTTGCCTAAAATTGTCCTAATCATTTTTGAAACAGCAAAAAAATATATTTTTGCAAGATCGTAAAAGTCGGATAGTTACCTTATCCATTTGATACCAGTCTGGATTGAATCTGTCAAATACAACATAAAATCAATTAGGATCAACATAAAAAAAGAATATTTTGTTACATTTGAGCTATATTCAAAGAAAAGAAATCCAGTTGTTGCTGCAGGTTTTGTCGGACAAAAAACTTAACAAGTTGCCTCCCTTTAAATCCAAATTTAATCTATATATTTAGTTCAGTCCAAGGGAACAACATAGATGCTTTTCAAAGAATGGAGAAAAAAAATCGCGTGTGTGAATCATAAAGAACAACATTGTGAAATTTGATTAATAAAAAAATAAATATCCTAATAGATCAAAGTTTCTCAGCAATTTTAAAACACAAAATCAAACCTGCAAACCTCAGAAGTTAGGGAGAATTTCTTTTTTTTTTTCCAATGTAAAAAATATAGAGATATGAACTAAAATAAAAAGAATTCTGAAAAAAAATGTACCCCAGATAATTAAAGCACAAAATAAATTTTTCTTGAGAGGAAAAGCTTTTTAAAAATATGTGAGAATAAACGTTTTTTGTATTTTGTTTTTCTGTTAATTTCAATAGAGTGGCAAAGTCATGACTGGACTTTCGGATCCAGCTAGGATTCAGTTCATACTAAATTAGCACTTGGAGAATCCTGTTTGTTTCTTTTTCATTATTATTTTTTTTTTTTTAAATTTCGGCCGCAGTTACTCGTAGTGTGTCAGTATGGGAAATCTAGTTTATAATTAATTAAAAATTTCGATAAGTTTCAATGACTGTTATCGATTTTCACGCGTTTCTCCATTGGAAAGCAGACGACAAAGTATACCAAACATGCTACCATAATGGTTGAATGTTTTGATGCCGATTGCAATCATAGATGTGTTCGTAACTGTTGCAAATATTACATATTTCCTAATGATTAATAACCACACCGGTGTTGGGAAGCACATTTATACATTCTTATAATTTGGAGGAATATTTTTAGGCTAAAATAGGAACCTTTATGGGTCATAACACCAAATAAATATGAGACCCTGTTTTTTGCGTATGTTGTTGCTGTTGTTGTTTTCTAATTCAATGGCGTAGCAAGGATTCTCAGGGCTCAGAGACGATTGCTCTATACATTCTGGGGATGGGACATGATTATTTATTGAAAGGCGTTGTAGGTCAGAGGAAATTTTCTGTCCCTTAAGACCCTTCTATCTACGCCAAAATTTGCTAACGTCTAATTTTTTAAAAAAGTAGATGAATATTTATTTGAAAATAATGAATACGAACTGAATATATTTTTTTTAATTCATGGTAAACATTCAAAATCTCTACATACTCTGACTGGGCTATATTTTAATGAATACGATTTTTTTTATATATGTTACGGTTTAATATCCAAGTTTGTTGATGGAAATAAATTCCACGCGTTAATTTTCTATACTCATTCTTTTTAATTACACAAAATTTATTACAATAGAATTACTATTTTCTGACGTTTTGAATTTAGTTAATAAAAAAAATAGTAAGTAGGTAAATCAGAAAGTCTGCTATTTTCTGGAATCCAAGTACAAAGGCATTAGGTAAAAGAACTGCAGATTGTAACTTGGAATAATCCATATTACTCTACCTTTTGAGTAGATAACTTTGTTCTGGGATTTGTTGAACCATTAGAAATCAACTTTTTTCAAAGCCGATAATTTTCCCGAGGAAATTAGAGGTTTTGGTTCAAAATGTTTGGGAAAGGAAATATTTAAAAGTTTTATATGAGGGGAGGGGGTTCTATTTATTTAGAACGTAGCTTTAATGCTAAATTGAAACCTTAATTTCGATTCGCCATAGGTGACAATGCATGTTAATTACTCTTTCTCTCCGTACTTAATGAAAGCTTGGCAATATTGTTTTTTAAGGGATATAACCCTAACCTGACAATAAAACGTAATTCTCTTTGAGCCAACCTTACCTTATAAACTTATCTGACCGCAGACATTGGAACAATTCATTTCCGATAGTACGCTTTGACGTGCGACTTACCAAAGTCAAAAGTGAACAACTGAATTCTCATTTTGAGAAAAATGTTTTTTAAAGTTTTGGGAGAGAGTATGTAGGCCTACCCGGGAGTTCAGACCCAATCAGTGAGGAAAAAAAAAGGCACATCACAGGAGGGGGTCTAAATTCGCTCACAGTGCACATCTTTTGGTGTAATTTTACAAAAGAAAAATTTATATTGTCTACGTTCGCGCTCACATAAAAAAATGATAATCTTATCGCTGAACAGATCACTAAGAGGAACATTACACCAGTGTTTGGAAACGAGGTACATACCATCAGCAGACTGAGCTGAGTTTATAACACTATGGAAGGAATTTTTCTTCTTTTTGTTTTCTTTCAATTTAAAGCGTGCTTCCAATCTATTAAGACTTCAAATCATCCGGAAATCTATATTTGAGAAAGGGAATATTTAAAGGTCTTGTATCCTTACTGTCCAGTCGCCGTAGGTAACCAAACCATGTGTATTTCTTTTTTATCGGTGCTTCTGCCAGCTTGGCTGTATTTAAAGGAATTTTAATCTAACTCGATAGTGAAACGACCCCTTATAAGGAGGAAAACCGTAACGCTGCCTATAAGCCTAATCCATACCCAAACTCAAAACGTAACATGAGCACATTTTAAATGCGATATCTCTTTGTATGCATTAGCCAAATGGCTTTGTGTTAATCGACAAATGATTAGAATCCTTAGAATGGTTGTTGTAATGACTTGTACTTCGAAGAGGTCAAGTCTAATAAAAATTAAGACAAACCTACCAGTTTTCCTTGTGAGTAAAGTTCCTGCAGGTTTGTGAGTGTTTTTTAGACGTCTGTTTCTTGTGATTATCATTATTTATTAGAAACTTTAGTACTTTTGGAAACGAGATGGCAGAAGAGAAATAGAATAGAAGTGTAGTAGGACTTGTAGTAAGTTATGTTAGACCCTTTTCTAGTCATTGTAGTAGTTAGGAGACACTTTAGTCACAACCCTCTTGGCTGTGGAAAACTCAAACTGTCTTAATTTGCCCAGAAGTGCTGCAAATCCAAGACGCTGACCTTGGCACGAACATCCGGATGAAGCTGTCTGAAGATCAACTAGTCTAGACAAACAAAGGAGTGCATCCCAAAATAGAAAAAGTTACTCTTGTTTTCTAGCTGGTTATAACATCCCTCACCCCTTGGTTTCTCTAGTGTCGTGCTCAGAGATTAAGTTTGGCTGGAACCCTAATGATTCTGGCAGATCTTCTAAGAAGCATTTCTTCAAGAGGTGCATAAAAAGGAAGTTTGTCCTGGTCTTGTGATTTCAAGTTCGGGGTTAATCTGGAGACTAGTAGATTGATCAGGTTAAAGGGTTGCTCCATGGGTAGAGAAGAACTTGAGATGATCTGATCTTAGGGACGTTTGATGATGCTGCCATCTGTAAGGCTGTGTCTTGATCTGTGCCTCACTTCCGTGGAGTATCATCTCTCAAATGTCTGGTGAGGGGGCTCTAAAACATAGGATGTTTGTGTCACAAAGCGTCTACAGAAATAAAACATACCCAGGTAAGATTGAAGTTGTTTGATGTTGGTGGGCACTGGTGCTTCAACTAAAGCCTTGACCTTATCCTTGACGAGATATATACCATTGCTGTCAATTTGATAACCTAGGTGTGCAACCTCGGTTACTCTGAGTACAAACTTATCTGCAAGTAATTTTAGCCCAGTGCCCTGTAATTTAGTAAGGACGAGCTTCAGAGAGAGCTCAGTCTCTGTGGCACCACAAGTCAGGATATCATCGTAATAACATTTTGCGCAAACCCTGGAGAAGCTGTTCCATGGCTCTCTGAAAAATGCCAGTAGCTGAAGAAATTCCAAAACACGATCTGTTCTACTGAAACAAACCTTTGTTAGTGTTTATCTCTGTGTATTGCTTGGATTCGTAATCCAATAGAAGCTGTGCATAAGTGAAGGACATGTCCAATTTTATGAAAAAAAATGGCTGCCAAACAAGCTAGCAAACAAGGCTTCCAATTTTGTGATTGGATATTTATCCAACTTTACTGATTTATTAGCAGTTGATTTGTAGTCACCACATTGGCGAATGGTATTCTCGCGCTTCAAAACTGGAACCACTGCAGCGGCCTACTCAGAAAGAGTGACAGGAGGAATAATGCCCCCATCAACAAGTCTGTTAAGTTCCTGATCTATTTTAATCCACATAGCTTAGAGAACTCGTCAGACTTTACAATAGACAGAAGGTAATTCCTCGTCTACTAGAACGTGGAATTTCTCTCCTTTGTAGCAACCCAGACCTGGAGAAAATGGTGTTGGGAACATTTCTGTGAAGTCTTTTCCAAAATGAAATTGGTTAGCAGGAATTGATAGAATGGGAAATGTTAGGAGATTGAATCCTTTCAGGATACCCCTGCCCAACAGAGTAGGGCCAGGTTTATCCACCACGATTAGCACAATATTTTCCGTCTCCTTAGTTGTTTTAATGTTATGTCCGGTTGCAATTCATTGGTATGTCTGAACTTCCAGTTTCATTAGAAACAGTGTACTCGTCGTAGGTAAGTACCTTAGAATTTTCAGCATTAAATTAAACACCGTTGGGAACTTCAGCGTTCTAGTTAGTATTAGCTCTCTTGTAGTTTGGGCCACTATTCGGAAAACACTTCCTTTATGGGGCCTTTCTTTTTACACTTATGTCATTCTGCATCTTTGAATCGGTAGTCGCTTTTCCCATGCGATTGTCCGAAACCAGAACACGGACTTTCAAGTTTAAAATTAAAATATTCACTTTTGTGGCGTGTTTGACGTGATACATGGCCAACAGTGGAAGAGGGGCAATAACTCATCTCTCTTACATCTCTCGCTGCTTCTGTTTAGAAGGCTATCTGTAAAGCTCGTTCAAAAGAAATATCCACTTCTTGTAATAACTACTGCTGTATCATGTTGCTATGCAATACGCACACAAACTTGTCGCCAAAGCATTTTTGAAGTAGGGACCAAAATCGTATATGTGTGCACAAGCTTCAATGCCAGCCACAAATTATATAATAGTCTTATCTGCTTCTTGTTTGCTATCATAAACCTGAAACGTTCATGGTGCTTTAGGACCTAAAAGTCCCCAAAAGCTTTCATTCAAATAAACCCCAAAAGTATTTTCACAAGGTGTCTAGTCGACTTGTGATTTAAATTTTCAAGGCTGCAGCATGGAAAATGCGTTCTCTACAGATTTCACTCTTTAAAACCCTAAAAGAATTGGGTCTTCTTTGGACATGATGGCCGCCAAAGCCAGAAAAAATACTTAAAAAAAAAAAACAGTTTTCAGAATGGTTCTAGCAGAGCACTAATGCAAATGTTCAGTCTTATAGGTTGATTGGTGCTGTCTGTAGACGTTCCTGACTGCATGAGCATTAAGTTTCATTGCAGACTGAAAACCAGCCACTAAAAATATGTGTGTATAAAAAAAACACTATTTTTGGAAAGTGTGTATTAGACTACTAATGTAAATTTTCAAGGCATGAAAAATGCTTTCTGTACAACTTCCACGCTTTCATAACTATAAAAAATGTGTATTTTCTTAGACAAAAATGGCTTCAAAAGCTAAAAAGGCACTTTTTCAAAATATCTCCAAAGAGAGATTTCAAACGGAATCTTACAGAGTAGTAATGCAGATTTTCACACTTAAAGGTTGATTGATGTCTCTTGTGGACGTTCCAGACTGTCGGGCACAAACTAATGAGCAATTTAGCATGAAGTTTCATTGTTAATTGAACCTCCACTAAAAACCCATTGAAAGTGGGAGGGTGAAAAAAAAATTAGAAGGGGTCTAATGGAGTACTAATGCAGATTTTCAGCGTCATAGGTCGATTGGTGTCGCCTGTAGACGTTCCAGATACACACTAAGGTAGAGTGGAGTGAAAACTGAAAGAAACCTATGTTTTTTTTACATTTTTGGTTGATGGATTCTGATAATCCAAGTTGAAGGAATTTATGTTCAAGCATGTTGAGGACAAAGCAACAACAATCAAAATCGAAAACGCAGGGCTGAAGAAAGTAGACCACTACATCTACCAAGAACAAAAAATCTCCATGCAATCCTCAACAGAAGAGGGAATCAAGCAAAGAACCACTCTAGGATGACAGACCTTCGTAAGAGCAAGCTCAACCTTTAACAACCAGAAAATCCAATAGTCTTGAAAAGAAGGGTATGCAACGGATGCATCCTATGAAACATGGAATCTAAGCGAAAGATTGGCCCTCAAACAGAGAACCATGCAACGGGCACATGAGAGAATCATGCTCAGCCTCACATGGAGAGATCAGAAAACAGTACAATACACTAGAGAAAAGACAAGAGTCTGAGATATCACAGAATCCATTCGGAAACTCAAATGGCTATGGGCTAGTCATGTGAGAATGTCAGACGAGCGATAGGCATCACAGCTCTCATGCACATTTTTTTTACATTTTTCTCGGTGCATTATCACTTGCATTTACTATTTTGACTTGACATCACCAACCGGTCATCTGCCTTCCTATTCTGCGCCTACAACTATTAGACAAAGAAAGGGGTCTAATCTTTCTCTCGAAATAAAGTTGAAACTTACTCGATCTTCCTAGAACGGACACTTAGCATCATCAACAACCAGCCTCAAAGAATTAACTTTCCTGAGGAAAATACTACTTTCGATTTTACACTTCATACCGAACAGTGACTTAATAGTTGAATTGTTACGTATTTAATAACGGATACGAATCATTTGATTGATTTAACTAGGTGATCACTACAACGCACTTATTTTCAAAAGCAATTCAATCTATTAGACTGAATAAAGTAAATTGCTGTACGATCTCCATCCGTCTATTTGTTTTATTAATTCCTTCTTCTTTTGGGGGTGGGGTAGTAATTTACTCTGCCTGTTAGGGTGGTTATCTACTGTATTGACTAAAAATGCTGCGCAAGACAAGGTTCACTCCCAGTCGATCAAGTCCGCAATATCCATAAAAATAAATAAACAAACAAATAAATCAAGTAGACACGCAACAGATCAATTGCCTACCTAAGCGCGAAGCAAGTCATATTTTTGAATGAAATGTAATACATATATATGTATGTTTTATTGACCAGAAAGTGAGGATCCAAATAAGTATTATAGTTACATCATAAATAGAAACCCACACTAAAAACACTTGATTATATATATATATATATATATATATATATATATATATATATATATATATATATATATATATATATATATATATATATATATATATATATGTATATATATATATATATGATTTTTTTTTCTTCTCGTAAAATCCAAAAAAAGTAACTCGAGACATTACAATCTCCTGTCTGAATTTGGTAAGTGTCGGTAACAAAATTACGTACTGAGGGTTTGCGTATACACACACACACACATACACACACAGAAATTTACCACCCGTTATAAGGGAAAAAATGAGTAGAACGGAAGGAATTCAAACTCAAGTTTCGTTAGCACTTACCAGCTATACAACAAAAACTTTTTGATTACTTAATTAGTCTTACTTATGAAGACAATATCATTTATTCATTTATAGACTGAGATTGGGTGGAGGTAAGTACCGCCCAATGCCAGAGAAATTGGGATTAGCATTTTCCAATAGGTATACACGTGGGTATTTTTCCGGAATTTTCCTAGAATTTTAAGATTTAATTTTAAGAACGTCTTTCTTAAAACGCAGAGAAATTGTATAATTATGTTTCCATTGGGCCTCCGTAGTACGGAGACGTTGCACATGTCTGAGCTGCAGAAGGTCGGTGATCTGTAACGTTCAAAGAAAATCTTAGTGTTCACTGTTGTTCATCTTTGAATTTAGGGTTTATTTAAAACTTAACATTTCAGTTTTACTTCTATACATCTCATCGGCATTTATGCTTCTAATTTGTACATTAAGAGTGAATTGATTCGCTTAAAGTTCTGCCAGAGCCGCTGTTGACAAAATTGAATCGCTCTTTTGTTATGAATGAATGTCCGTAATTTTCAAAACATTCTTGCTTTTTATTGCTGACTACAGCATTTTTTTAGCAAATCTCTTGCTTTGTATAATTTAAGTGGTTTATTATTCAGTTTTAATTCTGTAGTTTTCTGGACATCCTCAAGTTTGGACACGTATTTAAATACATCGATAATCTAGATTGACTAAATCGTATTTGTGAAGATGTCGCTCAATTCAAGGGTGTCCCATTTTTTATTAGAAATCTTGGTTTAAATGATTTTTAAATTCGTCGCATATTATAAGAAAACCAAATCTAAAGTTTTTGCCTTTTAAAAGAAGGCATTTGATGTTGTTTTTTAAATTCTATGTTAAATTTGTCTTTTGTTTGAAAATGAACAGTATCTGTAAATTTGAATCGAACACTTGTCATTATTTTAATGTCTTTTTTCCGAGGAAGGTGATTTAGTTACCATCGTTTAATTTTATTTTTCACATAAAACACAAACTAGGGCGACATTTTGCTACATTAAAAGCTCTGTTGCAGAGAAGTTATCTCTCGGAATTTCAGTGGCGAAATTACGATCGTTCAGTAACTGACTTCGATTAACACTAATCCTAACATGTCCTTTGTAGTCCAAGTTAAATCAAATAAAATACGGTTTTAAATGGGCAAGTTTTGTGCTTTCATTTGTTCCACAAATGACTTCTATCTTTTATTGTTAAACTTATTTAAATGAATGTGTTTTATATTCAAAAATATAGTTTTGAATGGTCAAAATAGTTTACGCCGCTTCAATGTATTAGTTACAAGTGATTTGGTTTAATTACAGATAATTCACGAACATATCTTCAATGTAAACTTTTACTCTGTTATGTTTTTCTGTTATTTTTTTTTTTTTTTTGTGGTGATTAATTAAGATTTTCTTCAATACTTGTGAATTTTGGTAATTTTTGCACGTACGGATGTAAATTGGCTGCCGTATATATCAACAAGAGTTACCTTCCTTGGTCCCTTAAAGATAGCTGAAAGTTGCTGGATTTTTTTGATTTTTTTCAATTCGAGCTAACTTGATAAGTCTGTGGCTTGGCTGGATTTGCCCTTTTTCATTTCCTGCTATCTTTATAGCTACAAAAGTTCAGGTTCCTGAAATCTATGAATATACTGTTACTCAAGTAATATATTTATGAATATGATATATAAAAACCTGCTAAAATTTCAGTGAGCATACTTTTTAAGCTATACAGTTAGCTGGGAATGAAAAATGAAAAAAATTTAGCCATTTTTAGCCTCCAAAGATCTAGAGGCTACTTTAGTTGACTTTTACAGCGGCCATGATTTTACTGATAATAATGCAGATTTGAAATGCATAAACTACACATTTTTTTCAATATTCCACCTGTCATAAAACGGTAAAATTTCAACTAGCTTCAGCTAAAAGCAAATAGTTTCTTTTAGTAAAAGAAGTTTAATTTTTTTAATACTTACTGCTATACTGTATATGCTGTAGCGTTATGGTCACCATCTCCGTTAATGTCATCAGCTCTACAACTGATTTTTTTACGGATGTATTCGTCTTGCAAATTTGGAGAAAAAAAATTGCATTCTAATTTGCATTATCATTTATTTTTTTTTTCAAATTTCTTCTTTCAAACGTACTTGCAAAAATTACCAAAATTCTCAAGTTTTAACCTCTCCACACTATCAGGTTATTTAGTTATGCTCTTTGAACTCCTCAATGACTTATCGCCTTGTGTAGTAACATTAGTAAACAACTGATATAACAATTAACTAAATTACTTTAATCATCAAAACTATAGATTCTGTCTCCAATTAGATTTTTTTTTTTTTTTCCTCTAAATTTCTTTTCTGCTGTTCAACACTTTGCTTTTACCTTCTTTGTGAACAGGTCTTTCCAGAGTGGAATTCGTCCTGACAACCAGAATGTATTTGAAGATAGTTCTACTCAGCCTTGGTGCTATTTGTATGCAGCACATTTTCACTCTAGTGTAAGTATGGTATGACTATTTATATATATTCAAGGGGAAGGGATATAATGAACTTGACCAGAATCAAACCTGGTGGGAAGCATGTTCATACATTATTGTAACTGATCTAGACTCGGAAGCTGTCTTTAATAAAAAAAAGCCTCCTTTCGAAGAATTTTCTCCATGTCTATTACAATAATCGGTAATCCTTGCAAATCAGGCATGAAAAGGACTTGTGTGAATATTAAAAATAGTTACTTCACTTTATGGTTAAAAATGGCTGAAAGGGGTGAGATATTTTCATTTTGATTTCACTTAGTAGCTAAAAATATTAAATAAGCTCAAAAAAATCATATGAAGGTGTACTTGACATTTTTAACTAAAGTTAGATGAAAATAAGAAACCTGAGAATATCTAGTGATTTATAGCCATTTTCAGCCATAATGGGAGGTAACTTTTTTTCAATATCTTCATAATTCTTTTGAGTGCTTGATTTGCATTTATAACCCATTAATCTATCTGGACAGACGTGAGAGTAAAAGAAATGTTTTGGTCTGACAGAATTATTACCTTTGCCAACACAGTTAAAGAGGTATGTATGTTTCGTCGGGTCTTTCTGTTTGTCTGTATACACAATATCTCTGAGAGTTCTCAATCATAAACAACTCAAAACTATTAGAAACCTCTGAATTATCCAGATTGATATCAAGGAAATATATTACTTATGATTAATAAAGTAAATCTGACTGTAAATTTCAACATTATTCTTTTTAAAGTATTACTCGATTTATTAAAAATACAATTTTATTACTATGAATTTAATAAGAACATGACTTATTTTATCAAAAATCACATGAATAGCAATTTCTGAAATTAAGATGGAACTAAAAAACATCTAGATTCAGAGGAAAATATCTAACACTGATAACACTGAACAAATATTAGATTGATAAAATCTAATCTCTTTGATTTTTCTAGGACACCTGAGTAGGAGCAGGGCGTACATTTGATTAAAATTGACCCACAAGTCAATAAACTCGAGCATTTTAATTACATCACCTTTGCCCAGTGGCCAAAGTCTTTCATCCCGACTAATTCACTTTGAATGATGAAATAGTAGTTTTTAATTTTTGTTGAATATCAAGCATTAGTCTATGAAAATTTTTTTGTTTCTCAAATGGAAAGTGTGATCTTAGCAATGTAGAGGAAACCATTTAAATTTCATTTTTTTAAAGCTGTTCTTGTATAAAATTTTCAAGATTCACAAAATTTTCTTTCTGCCCTGTAGAAATGTTTCAAAGTGGTTGTTTGGGGAATTTCTTAGAAATAATCATTATTATACGGTATCATTTATTCGGTCTCAAGTCCTCATTTTAGTTGTTACAGTCATAATATTATGGCTGGGTACAAAGGATGAAACAAGACTATAAAAACTAAAAAATATTTGTTTGACTCTTTTCTTATGCTTATTTTTTTTTCTCTTCAGATCAATGTTCCTATTCAAAGGAACAATACACAACCACAGTCCTGGCCCTTGTAAATATGTTGCTGGTGTAGGTGAGTTCTTGGCCAATGTTTAATGTTGATTGCATTGTGCATTTTAAGATTTTTCTCATGATTGAGGTTCCTTGAAATGTAAATAAGACATTGATAAAAAATTTAAACTCTTACTTGTAAATGATATCAGAATTGTATTCAACTGTAACCTTTGTATAGGAATAAACTCATGGAGCATTCAATAAAATTCAAATCATTCATACAATCAGCAAATGTTCTATGAAATAAAATTTTGGTTGAAATAGTTTTATACTCGGCTTATCCTTCTCTCAATTCTGAAATTAATGCACCACTTCAAGATGTTGAGGAACTCTTCAATGTATAGAGTCAAAGAACAAGACTGGCTGCTTCAGTGTCAAACTCCACTCTGACAGAACTTTTCAAGTTTTAAAATCATTTTGATTTTTGTAAATACACTTTTCCTTTAACTGAAGATCTTCAAATTTGGTCAAGGAAGGGGACTTGATAGAATACTTTCTATATATTTTCCTAAATAAATGGCGTAGAAATCTAGTCTAGGGATGTCAAACATAACTGCAACACGTATGTTGCTTCAATCGTATTTTGTGCTCTGAAATGATAATTAAAAAAATAGAAAATTTATTTTAATTTGAAAATGGAAGAAAAAATAGATTTTCTTTTAATCAAAAAATTTGAAAATTCTAAATGAATCAAATAAAAGCTTTGATACTCCAAACTAGGCTCAAAATTTCTGTGATATTCATTAATTCCTCATTTCTCTTTGATCCCATCAGTGGCATATTCTTAATTGTACTTGATCAGAGGTTACATCAATTACATGGAAGGAAACTTTATTTTTCACCTATAGTGGTTGAAATCAAGTTAGGTGTTTCATTTCTGATTTCATTCCTCTTTTCTCTTTGATCCCAAACAATACCATAATTGTACTTGACCAGAGGTTAAACAATACCATAATTGTACTTGACCAGAGGTTAAACAATACCATAGTTGTACTTGACCAGAGGTTAAACAATACCATAATTATACTTGACCAGAGGTTAAACAATACCATAATTGTACTTGACCAGAGGTTAAACAATACCATAATTATACTTGACCAGAGGTTAAACAATACTATAATAGTACTTGATCAGAGGTTAAGTTGATCACATCAAGGAAACTTTTATTTTTCACTTTTAGGGCTTGAAATCTAGAGGAAACTTTTTTCTTTTTTTCTCAAAATTTAAGAGGGGAAATTTTCATCTTTCAAAGAGAATGTGGATGAATGAAAATCAAAAGCTGAGAAAGACACTCACATTATATTTCTCATTTATTTTTCATTTTTTTCTCCACTTTTGGGGGTCAAAATCAAGATGGAAGATTTTTCTACTTTTTTGTTTCAAAATCAAGGAAGATTTTTTTTTCACTTTCAAGGATCAAAATTTGGGGTGGGGTGATTTTCACTTTAAGGGGTCGAATTTGGAAGGGAGATTTTTTTTTTTTTTCACTCTTTCAAAATCCCTTTGACTTTGATAATCAAATTTTCTTATTCATTATAGGGCTCAAGATCAGGAATTGTTTTTTTCACAGGATTCAAAGTCAAGAGCAAAGATTTTTCTTTTTCTTTTAGTCATCAAAATTGAAGGGATTTTTTTTTTTTTCCTTTTGGGGGGGGGGATTCAAGGGGGCTTTCATTTTTTTACTTAGAACCGTTGAATTTGATGGGTTATTTTTTCTTTACTTTTAGGGATCAGAATCTAAGAAAATTTTTTTTTTCTTTTCACCTCATAGGGTTAAGTTCTTGGATGTACGAATTCTTATGGAAAGTGAATACAAAATGAAGAAATTCAATATTTTAGTCATATTAAGTATGTCTTGAATAATTATTTTCTAATTCACGTTTTCCTAGGTGAGTGGGAGATGATATTGGTAAAAATGTTGGGGGTCCATGATCCACGATGGGGGAGTAGGGGGGGTCTCTAATTCTGTGTACACTGTGTAATCATATCATATTTGGCCCTCCATAGTTAAGGAGTTTTACACCTCTGATCTAGATAATTCTAGAAATAATTTGAAGCACTCTGGATAATAGCTGAAAACTAGCATTCATAACGTTCCATTTTCTCTTTCTCCTTGTTTTTCTCTCTCTCTCTCTCTCTCTCTCTCATATATATATATATATATATAATGTGAATAGGGCTGCACTGGGTGAACCTATCAATAAAGCTATTGTGCCCCACCACCACCGCCAGGGCTTGATATTATTCTTGTGTGGCTGTTGTCAGATTTGTATATTTTCTGAAAATGAAGTTCAGTAAAGGCCAAAGATTTTGTAGTGGTCACATTCCTGTTGGCCTTACATATATCATTTTACAGTGTTGTCAGTATTGTTCCTTTTTTGAATCTTTTCTTTTCTTTAGTATAAACAAAATTTTGCCAATTAAGAATTATTTACAGATGTGTTTCTGGAACTGCGCCTAGAGTTGAGTCACTTATTGGAAGGAGTCAAATTCATCCATTTGATTAAAGATGTAACATGAAATTACTAAATGTCTAGTATATCTCGGAATTTTTGAGATGAGGTATTATTATTATTTCCATTATTATTCGGACTATCCTCATCTTTGTTGTTTTTCATACAACGTTTCGGCCGTTGCACTCTACGGCCTTCGTCAGGTATCATCTGGGAGATTTTTGGGAAGTAACGAACCGAACCCTTTATTTTATCCGACGGGGGTATATCGACCGTACTCCCCTCTTTCAGCGTTAGTAGTATTGTTATACTGCCTCACACTAGGATCGAACCTAGTACCATCAGATTACTTAACATGTGGACACATAGCGCAGTGGTTACAGCATCAGACAAATTACTGTTAAGTAATCTGATGGTACTAGATTCGATCCTAGTGTGAGGCAGTATAACAATACTACTAACGCTGAAAGAGGGGAGTACGGTCGATATACCCCCGTCGGATAAATAAAGGGTTCGGTTCGTTACTTCCCAAAAATCTCCCAGATGATACCTGACGAAGGCCGTAGAGTGCAACGGCCGAAACGTTGTATGAAAAACAACAAAGATGAGGATTGTCCGAATAATAATGGAAATACTAAATGTCTATTGTCTGTTTCCAGATATTCATACATTTTACACTATATTCTCCACTGGTAGTATGTAAAAAGCTTGTTTGAAAATCTGTAGGACATATGTTCAATGGAAAATACTGTCTTTTCTATGAAATACCTACATAGCGAGATGATCTGGTATACCATGAGCAAAAACCACACGACTGGACTGTATTTTCTGCTTCCTAGGACTACAATGAATAGACAAAAGTATCTAAGACCATTAAGAGACAAACTGACAATACATTTGGGAGTTGATAACACCAGAATATCAATGCAAGATGGCATACCTTGCCATAGATCAAAAATTGAAACTGAATATTTGAAGGAAAATAAGGTGAATATCCTGGTTGAATTGAACCAAATTGAGAACCCTTGGATGTAGTGGACAGACAGCTACCCAATGTCCAAGCATTGGTAAGAGCTATAAATGAAACTTGGTTGAAAGAAATATCGCCTGAGTGAAACCTTTGGCAAAGCAAACTCAACCTTAAAAAAATAAGAAGACCCCATTAATCCTAAAAAGAAGAGTATACAACTGGTGCATCCTCTCGATAGTCACCTATGGAGCTGGAACATGAAACTTGACTAAGAGACTGACTCACAAACTGAGACGCACGTAACATGCACATGGAAGAATCCTGCTCAACCTCACATGGAGAGATCACAAGACAGCACAATATATCCAGGAGAAAACAGGAGTCTGAAAAATCATA
The DNA here is from genome assembly GCA_963457665.1 of Thysanoteuthis rhombus. Taxonomy (NCBI): domain Eukaryota; kingdom Metazoa; phylum Mollusca; class Cephalopoda; order Oegopsida; family Thysanoteuthidae; genus Thysanoteuthis; species Thysanoteuthis major. The sequence goes on along the minus strand of OY735229.1, from coordinate 14,624,643 downwards.
GAATCTGTTAGAAAACTCAAATGGCAATGGGCTGGTCATGTTGCAAGAATGGCAGACAACCGATGGACATCACCAGAGATCACATATGCAACCAAGGCTAGCAGAATACAAGATGGACTTGACAAGTTGAAAAAAGTATTGGCTCTGCAATGCCTACAATAGAGAGGTGTGGCAAATCCTGGGGAAGGTCTATATCTAATGACGGACTTTAAAAGACTGATGCAGAATGGCTTGTCGCCTTCAAGCAGTGATGAAGAACAGAGGAGGCCGTATGAATTACTGATAGTGTGGAAATTTTCCTGAATTTGATACAGAAACATCATTTGATGTTTGTAAACATCAAGCAGAATAAATAACATTAAGGTATTTCTACTGATATTCGGACCATCCTCATCTTGGTTGTTTTTCATACAACGTTTCGGCCGTTGCACTCTACGGCCTTCGTCAGGTATCATCTGGTAGATTTTGGGAAGTAACGAACCGAACCCTTTATTTATCCGACAGGGGTATATTGACCGTACTCCCCTCTTAGCGTTAGTAGTATTGTTATATTGTCTCACACTAGGATCGAACCTAGAACCATCAGATTACTTTAGAGTAATTTGTCTGATGCTGTAACCACTGCGCTATGTGTCCATAATGATACCTCATCTCAAAAATTCCGAGATATACTAACATTAAGGTAGTTAAAAGAATTAAATGAATCCAACTTTGTTTTTGTCAAGAAAAATCAAATTTCTGGGGGTAGTTCTAAATTTTAGCAAATGAGTGTAATCAATTGCCTACCTGATAAAAATGGTTTAATCTTCTCTACTTGAGTGTTTGAAAAAAAATTTTTTCAATTTGGTAACATGTTGATAATTCTCACACTATTCAAATGACTCGTTGAAGGATTGAGAATATTTTATTTTGCTAATTTCTTTTTTATATTATTCTAGAAAATGGAGCTGAAGATTTGCATACCTTACCAAATGGCCTCACATTCATTTCATCTGTAAGTTCTTTGTCATTTTGTTAAAGACCCAAATTAAAATCTGAGAGTCTAATTGGTGGTAACAAAAACAGAAGACTGACAATGTGTTCTCTGAAATCTCTTTCAAACATTGGTTGCTGCAAGAACATAGAATTTTATCACTGTTCCTGTAAACGGCTCAGATGGCAATCGTTGATAAAAGGAGAAAACTAAAAATGGATCATTTATTATTTCAATTCTTTATTTGTGACAATTTCAATTCAAATTTAATGAGTTTTGAAGTACATAACTGATAAAGCTAATGAGGAGAGATTGTATTTTTATTTCATTGTTTTAAGTTCAGGTTACATCTAGTGTCAACTGATCTGATTATGTTATGTAAAGAATGGAAGTAACGCTAAGTTTTCTAATAGTCATGGTTTTTGTATGTATGAATTTAAGAGTTTTAGATCGGACAATCCAATAAATACTCTCAAACCTTCCTTTTCTCTCTCCAGGGTTTCAGACTGGACAATCCAGATGTTCCAAGTATGTCTGGCCGAATTCTACTGTACGATATGTCTGACCCTAATCAGACTGAAGCCATTGAATTAGAACTGGAAAATTTTGATCGCAGGGGGTTTATACCCCATGGAATAAGTGCATGGCTTGAGAAAACAGGTATGTCATACTTTGGCAATATGTGAGTGTTTGGGGGCTTGTTTCTTTCCTTTTAGTATGCCTGTCTGCCTTAATGAGGGTGATAATTTTAAAAATGTTGCAAGGCTCAAGAAAACCTGTATGTCCATTTTCAAAGTATTTTTTTTAATTTTGGACACCTTCTGCATTATTTTTTTTTTCTTTTCTGTCATCTTAATCAATTTGAAACAAATAGTTTTGTAAGGAGCAAATGTTGCCAAATGCTATCAAATCTAAGCATGATAAACGTGTATGCAAATTTTTCTTTTTGTTTTTGTATTGATCTCATTGGTTAATTTACTTTCCCGTGATGATATAACAATGAAGATTATGTCTTAGAAACTCCTTAGACTTCATGTTTGATCACTCATTAAAACAGCTTGAGTTGAGTTGAGACTTGGGGGGAAAAAAAAGCTTGAAATTAGGACACTTGAATCGTTAAAAATGAATCACACAATAAAATAGCTTTAGGTTCCTTGATGCCCATCCATACATTAATAACCCTATCATTTTCTACAAGTATATGTTAGTGTATAAATAACGATGTAGGTTTTTAACAGTCTGTTGATTTTTTTTTTTGATTTTTTTTTTCCAGGTGAAATTACTGTTTTTGTAGTGAATCACAACAAGCAGAGAGAAAGAATCGAATCATTTCAATATCAACCTGAAAAGAAATCTTTGCTGCACTTGAAGACCTATAAAGATGGAAGCATGAGACAGTGAGATTTTTTACATATATCTACAAATTTTAACGGCTGCCACTTATTGCCTCTCCAATGAATTTATTGGTGGGGGGGGCTTGCTGTCCTGGAGGCTGCCCTGGGTAACAACCACTTATAACCACACAAACCCTCAAACCAATCATTTACTTGCATCCAACCCCAGACTGTGAATTGAAGATCCCAGAGATCCGCTGAGAAAGGGTTCCAGGTGCAAGTTAATCCTTCCCGTCATCTCTAGTATTATGATTGGTCAGGTGACTCAGTGGCAAGAAGGACAAGTCTGGTCTTAGGGAATTGGTCAACTTCAAGCCATTGTAGGGAAGACAGTGAGTTAAGAACAGAGAACTCTCTAGAACCTTCTCCTGCGAAGGACTGCCTTCTAGGGCCAATTTATGGGTCAGCTTTGAACATTGAGTTGTGGAAGAGATAATTAATCTCCAGTCTGAACAATCAATCCGACACCTACACAATCGATCAAACTGACCTCTTATACACCCACCATGATTTAGTTGGCTGAGGACCTAAAACTACCATCAAAAAGGGTGTTTCCATTTCTTGTCCTCAGATGACTGATCAATCAAAAGTTGCTCACCGCTTTCTACTCAGTATTCATAGGCTGTACCTTTTTAGCCACAATTTCCTCATGTTTGATATTTCAAACGAACAAAATTCAATATCTTTCTAATCTAAAGGACTTTTAGACTTGACCAATTCCATTCGTATTGCAATTTTTTTAGTCATTTTTTTTTTTTCATTCTTCTGCCAACATGGTTTCACTAGATGGTAAAAATTTATCTATTTCTTGTTTTCCAAATTTTTCTTGGCACCTCTCTATAACCTCCCCAGCTGACTATCCAGATTGTTTCATTTTTTTAATATCTTACCCAGCTGTGATTGGTGTGGTTTTACCTTCAGGTGGCCTGTGATTGATGAAGGTGTCTGGACCAGATGGAAACACATTGAAGGAATCTATCCATTCATGATATAAATATCAGATAGGAATTCTCTTCGCTGAAGATTGAACTAAATGATCCTAATTTGAAGACATTGATATATTCACATATATACCTACACTAATATCACTTGGAAACTATATATATATTTTTTTTTTTTTTGGACAATCCTATCTCTTCTTCCCTTCAATGCTTTGTTAGAATCATTCTACGGTCTTCTCCAGGTGTAATTTGTAATATCTGTTTGGAAAGAGTCTCCTTTACTGGTGTCTTTCTCTGGGGGAGCCAAGGAATAAAACAGTATCGAAATCAAAATTCAAATGTTAACTGCAACATATAGTCTCTAATTTTGAGAAGAGTCATTGACCTTCTGACCCCTGCACAGACTGTCCAATGACTCTTCAAGTTCAAATGTTAATGACTCTTATTGACAATACAATATAATTTTTTTTTCTTTTTCTTTTTTTAGTATGAATGATGTTTTAGCTACCAGCAACAAAACTTTCTACTTTACGAATTGGTCCTACAGCAAATCTTTGTTTGGTCTATTTCTTGAGAACTTCTTGCTTCTTCCTTGGACTAATGTCTATTATCATGATGGTGAGATCTATAAGTTGGTGGCTGAGCATATGGTAATGGCCAACGGGTTAGCTATGTCAGCTGATGGAAAGTAAGTAATATTCTCTATATATAAACATCATTTTTCTGCTTAATTCTGCAAGATTGATCCTCAATAAACATGAATGTATCAATTGAACAAATAGAGTGACAAAGTCATGACGTCATGAATGAACTTCCGGCTCCAGCTGAGATAGGATTCATACTGGATTACTACTAGGTGTATCTTGCTCATTTCTTTCTTTCTCTCTCTCTTTTTCTCTCTCTCTTTTTCTCTCTCTCTTTTTCTCTCTTTCTCTCTCTTTCTTTCTTTCTTTCTTTCTTTTATTTTTAAAAAATTCTAGTAGCAGTTTCACAAACTTTGTCAGTTATAAGACATCCAGTTTATATTTGATGAAAAATTTTGATAACTACTAGTGATTTTTGTATTTTTTCAAGAAATTTTTTTTATACCAGTTTTTCCATTGGAAAACAGACAATAAAATATAAAACAAAGAAAGCATGCAGCTATGATTCAATGTTTTGTTCCTGATCGCAATCAGATCATCACTATTGAAAATATTATAGATTTCCTAGAGATGATTCCGTTGGAATACTATAAGCTAAATACTGTACAAATTACTTTGGAGAAATATCTTTAGGTTAAAATCTACTGCATAAAGGCCTTTCATGGGTCATAACAACAATCAAGTTAGTTGTAAGCTAATAAAAGCCTTTGTTTAGCATATGTTATGTTAAATGGATCCTAAATTTGAAGAAAAAATATATGTAAGATTTTTTACTTTAGTAGTTTATTATTTAATTTTTTTAAAATTTCCCGTACAGCCAGATAAGACGACTAATTTCTGACATATAAGTTAGTAGTATTATGTTTTGTGATGTGACTGATTCAGTTTCTTTTTTTTTTTTTTTTTTTAATTCTTTCTAAAACAAAGACCAAAATGTCAGAAAATAGTAATTTTATTGTAATAATCTTTATCAGATAACTTGTGTGATGGACTTTGGGAAATATTTCCATGTGTTTTCTCTTACAAAATACACACTCACAACAAAATCAATTAAAAAATGATTAATAAATACTGACTCATTTTTGAAAAGCTATTAGTGAAACTTTTAAATCTGTGTTCTCGGATGCATATTTTTTTATGAATCTGAACTCGCATTTTCTGAAGTGTTCAGGGCTATATGCAGCCCATTTGGACATTTTGTACAATAACTTTGTAGAGATGAGAGATTAAGCAAAAAATACAATGATTCCTCGGTGTAGCTCTGGCTGTGACAACAATATTTTGATTGGGACTTGTGTTGACTTTGACTGTTTATGGTGTAAATATGGTTTGGTTTTGGGGATTTCAGATAAGAGGTACCCAACCTGTTATAATATTGAAATCAGTGATGAGGAGGAGTAAAATTATTACTTAATTTTCTTCCACTATTTCACTGATAAAGGCTTTTAGCATTTTAGTAGGCAATGGATTTCTAGTTACAACCTAACTAGGACAGTTCCAGTTCGAAAGGTATATGTTTGGAAGAGACCTGATTTTATGGGAGTCGGGGGTTCACAAAAATTATTTGTAGATCTAACCTATTCGTGGCCCCTAACTTCCACAAAAGGCAAGGGATTACTGTTCTTATTAAAAAAATTGATAATCACACAAATTTAAAATTCTGTCTTTATGCTTAAACCAAAGAGAATCAATGTAGCTGGTTGAAATTAGAAATTATATCAGTTTTCAAACTATGCAAGTAGCTAGAAATTAGAAATTATTGTTTTCTACCTACCCATATATTTAGAAATATGCAAATGATATTTATGAAGGAATATTTCTAATTTTTATTTTGCGTCATTTTTTTCAGATACGTTTTTGTGGCTTGCACAATGACCAAAGATGTGAAGATATTTAGACGAGAAGCTGATAACAGGTTGACATTCCACCAGGTAAATTTCTTTCTTGTACAAAAATAGCTCTCACTGTTCTTTTCAAAAAGTGCTTTTCATGGTTTTCCAATTTTTGAATATTAGAAAATTCTATATAGTTTTCTTTTAAATAAGATGAAATTGTTAAATTATATTCAGAAGCAAAGGTCTGTTCTATGTTGGAACCTAATGACTTTCAGGGGTCCAGGAATGAATTCCAAAGTGCAAAGGGAGATGACTGTGTTAATCCTATATTTTTTTTGTTAAGGGGATGAACTAGATTTTTATATTATTTGAATTTTTTCAATGGACGATTGCTCACAGGTTTCCCTCTTATTTTTTTAATGTTTTTTTGTTGTTTTTTTTTTAATTTTATTTTTTTTTATAACTTAAAATGGCAAGTGTGAGGGAGTTTTGTGTTTTTGCAGTGATCTGTTTTCTGTTTACTCTTGTGGAAAGAGAGGAAGAAAAAGACAAAAAAAAACTAAACTCAAAAATTAGAAATAATGAATGAAAGAATTTTTTTTTTTTTTTGAGAAAAGTTTCATAATAAAAGAAAGAAATAGAAAAAAATTTTCAATTTCAAACAATTAGGAAGAGTAAAGAATTGGGAATAGGAAAAGCCCTAAAAATGAAAAAATGAAAAAAATGAATCATTCATTTTATAGTACTATTTTCCTTCATTTTAATTTGATTGTTTTTTTTCCTGTCAAAATTCAATTCAAGCTATTGAACTATGGCAGTGAGTAGTGTGAAAAATCTCCAACTGTATAGATGTGACCTTGCAATAAATGTTGATGGGGTCTACACTGGCCTTCTGTGACACTAATCTAATGGTATATGTATTAATTATAAAGAATTATTAAAAGAAAATATAAATATAAAAAAAAGGGACGTATGTGGGTTGGCTCCATATACCATGCTCAGGGCAATATATATATAAAGTTTAACTAATGTGACCATATGCATAATGCAGAAACCCAACCCAAAAGTTTGGATCCATTGTAACCCCATCTGCCTTCAGTTTAATTTGGACATAGTTGGTCACGTAGGGATAAAGACTTTCTCATTGATTCTTGATGTAGAAGGTATTGATTTGGAAGAACCTGAGTCAGAATTTTAAAATCACTTCATCTTTTACATTTATTTTGTTGATTTTCCTTTATACAGGAGTTGGACAAAATAATGGAAACACCATTTTGATTACTAATTTTTATTTAAATTCTCTGTATATACAGTAGACCTGTTTTAACAGAGTGATTGGGGTCCATAATTTCTTACCTTGTTATGAGTGAGTCAGTATTGTAACAAGTTTTCCATTTTTACAAAACCTACCTTATACCCCCAAAGACAGTTTTGTTATAGTGAGAGAGTAGAAATAATTATGAAAAGAAACAAAACAATATAGTGAAAAGAGAGAGGAATTAAGATAGCAAAAATTGAGAGAAAAAAAATTGTACTGAAGATCCTCTTGACCCCATAATAATTGAAATGATCTCACTTATTTATCAGTTAGAAGCTATCTATTAAAGAAATATTAATATTTATTGATATTATTAAGAATACTTCTCTCTCTCTCTCCTATCACTTCATTTTTCCAATGTTTTTTATTTAATTCCTTTCCTTTTTACAGTTGGTGTAATCTGTACATAACATTTCTCAGGGTCTTTCTGTTTTTGTACTTAGCTGTTTAAAGAACCAAATTTGAATTTTGAAAATTGGGGTCCATGCTCAAACTATGTTATAAACGATTCCATGTTATATTGAACCATTACAGTTACATGGCGCTAGATATTTGGCATTTAATCAAGAAATTTGAGTATGAGTGTATTTGACATCAACTGCCTATGGATTTAATTCTTGATGGAGATATAGGTGTACATATAAATACATTTTCACAGCTTTCCAACCATGTATCTTGGAGTTCTGTATCTGTTTTGCATGAAAAGTTACGACCAAAAACATGAGGATGGGCATTACCATGCAACAAAATCACTAGTTGACTTTCTTGCCCAGAAAAATATCTTTTCTGTTTCAAATGAGCCAATTGCTCACTTCAGCAGTTTGCAGCTTGTTCAGGTTCCTGTAATTCATAAAAAAGCATTCACTTTCACAGAACTTTTTAAAAATTCCATTTAGGTTAAGATGTTGAACACTTTATTACTTTAGATGTGGTTTTCTTTGTTTTGAATTCTTATAACAAATCCATTTTTCATTCCAAGATGACCTTTTTGTGTCAAACAAGAAAAGGAAGCAGTGTTTAACTCTTAAATTCATAAAAAAGATTGTCTTCGATTCCTGATTGAAATCATCTCTGTTAGACCATTTAGTGAACTTAAAAAAGGATTTTTTCCATTCAATTCTCAGAGTTCAATTATTTTCAATTCTATTCATTGCAGAGTTCTGCTGTCAATTACAAGCAGTCTATGAATTTAAAAGTCAAAGGCTGATTGATGTTCGTTGCCATAAGTTTATATAGAACCTATTTTTCCAATATTGTGCAACAGATGGTACTGTGGACTTTGGCATTAACTCAATATAACCCATTCACTTGAACATTCTGGTCTTTTTTTACAGGAACATCTTGTTGACTCTCTGGTCGATAATCCAACTGTTGATGAGAATGGTGATGTCTGGATCGGCTGTCATCCTAAAATTACAGCCATTTGGGCATACATGAACAATCCTATCTACGGAGCTCCTTCACAGGTAAGTTTTTGGCATAGAACTTTTATCTTGTCATGATTTTGAAAAAAATTGTTCCAAATTAATTCAACAGTGTCCTCTGCAGGGACTCAAATTTTTCTATTGTTTTAGGCTCCTTTGCAATTTATTCACTCAAACTATCTTTCAAAAATTGATCTGTGAAAGATTAAAGCTTAAAAAGCAAAGAGAAAAAGTAGTCAGATTCTAGATTCTATATTTTCCATCTGATCCTCTCAACAAAAATAAAAATAACTGAGCAATAAAATATCTCTTATGCTATTTCCACTTTGTAGAATTTGATCACGTAAAAAAATGTTGGTTTCCTGATAGAAGTACAAAAATATATTGTATTACTTGGAAATGAATTTCAAAATTGAATACAAGTTATTCATATCAAGATATTTGGAAACTAGCTGAGTGAAACCTGAATATGTAGTTGATAGTAAAAATAAAATCTAGATAGCAGTTTCTAACATCTAGGCACAACCAAAAGTATCTAGATCTAGATGAAATACATCTGAATTAGTAACACTGACCTAATCTAGATCTAGATGAAATACATCTATAATAGTAACACTGACCTAATCTAGATCTAGATAAAATACATCTAACTTGGTAGCACTGACTTGATCTAGATGAAATACATCTTAAATAGTAATGCTGACCTGATCTAGATCTAGATGGAATACATCTAACTTAGTAGCACTGATCTAATCTAGATTTAGATAAAATACATCTAACTTAGTAACACTGACCTGATCTAGATGAAATACATCTAACTCAGTGACACTGATCTAATCTAGATCTAGATGAAATACATCTAACTCAGTAACACTGATCTAATCTAGATCTAGATAAAATACATCTAACTTAGTAACACTGACTTGATCTAGATATAGATAAAATACATCTAACTTAGTAGCACTTACCTAATCTAGATCTAGATAAAATACATCTAAATTAGTAACACTGACCTAACCAGCTACTGAGACATGAGTAAAATTTCCCCATAGAGATTGGTGTTTCAAAATGGTTTGATAATCCCAAATTCACTTCTTAATCAATAACAAAATTTAAAATCTCAAAAGCTGCAAAATAATCTAAAATTTCAGATTGAAAAATTCCAAATAGAAGCCTTGATCTGAAGTAGATATACCTCAAGCATGTTGGTTGATTTCACTTAATGGTTGAACCTGTAAAGACATGATTTCAATGTAGACTGTTCTAATAAGTTCTTTTTTTATTTATATAAGACAACTTACAAGAAACATAATTTTCATTTCTACCTTAACCTAAACACGAGGTTCTGTTTTAGTAAGTTTATATAAGTTGGTTTCCACTCGGGAAAACTTACTGTCAAGACAAGGAGCCCCAATTCTAAAGCAGGATAGTAGGAACATTCAAGTATCATAAGCCTCTTTTACAATAGGCGTATGTATTCTTACTATATTGGGGTAAAATAGTGTGGCATTTGAAATCAAGCAAGTAAGAACATTGAATTTTGTAACGGATACAGCAGATGACATAAATGGATAATATTTGTTTGTTTCTTTGTTAAGTTACAGAAATACAAGTTTCTAAAATATTGGTCAAGATGGGTAATTTTTTATGAAAATATATCAATTTTTTTCCACTATGAATTAAGTAAATAAAAAAATAATCTCTTTATAAAATTTTCCATTACTATGAATAATACCACGCAAAAGCGTCAAAATGAAACATTGGGGGTAAAGCCACGTGTCTAAGGATAGAATAGAAAATCTGTGCATTCCGATGCCGCTACCCGGTCAATTTTTCTGGGGCTTTCAACGGTTTATACTGATTCTTTTGCTGTGATTTCCCATGGCTTATCTTTTTTTCCTATTTACTTTTTGTCATCATCTGGTTGTCATTTTTGAAAATTAACTAAAATTTTCAATTTAACGTTGCTTCAAGTGTACAAGAACTATTGAGTACATTTTTTCTGTTACTATGTGCACACTTTATTGATTGAATTATAACTGATTCCATAATGTATGTTAATAAAATGGAAATGAAGAAAGTTGTAGTTGAGAATGCTTCGGGGGATGAGGGTCTTTCTTTTTTTTTTTTTAGTACTTACCAAAACCTTGGATATAAAACTTTGGATAATTTGATTGAAATTCAAACATAACTCTTAAATTTATTCAAAGAAAATAAAATAGAGTAAAACATGAATTTCAAGGGAAATACCTTCTGATTAAAATTATACCTCTTTGGCCATTTGGTGGATTTTTTAATTTAAAGAGTTCCACTATGTTTTCATATTCTTTTTTTTAAAGAGTTCCACTATTTTTTCATTTTTTTTTTCCAAGAGTTCCACTATTTTTGTACTGTTCATTGAAGAGTTCCACTATTTTTGTACTGTTCATTGAAGAGTTCCACTATTTTTGTACAGACCATTGAAGAGTTCCACTATTTTTGTACAGTTCATTGAAGAGTTCCACTATTTTTGTACAGTTCATTGAAGAGTTCCACTATTTTTGTACAGTTCATTGAAGAGTTCCACTATTTTTGTACAGTTCATTGAAGAGTTCCACTATTTTTGTACAGTTCATTGAAGAGTTCCACTATTTTTGTACAGTTCATTGAAGAGTTCCACTATTTTTGTACAGTTCATTGAAGAGTTCCACTATTTTTGTACAGTTCATTGAAGAGTTCCACTATTTTTGTACAGTTCATTGAAGAGTTCCATTGCTGATCATAAGTAGTTTATGAATTTTTGAGTTAAACTGTTTTTTTTTTCAACTTGATCATTGTGTTAATAACATGAAATGATAATCCAATTTGATGTTGGTCCTTCTCTGCCTTTCAGGTGATCAAACTTGAGATCCAAGATGGCCTGGTCAAATCCATGAAGGAGGTGTATGCTAACGATGGCACCATGTTACCTGCTAGTAGTGTCGCAGCCTTCTACAAGAACCGGATACTTATCGGATCATTAAGAGAGAAACTACTATTGTGTGACGCACTTTACGTTTAAAATGTCTTGGCGTCATTCTGCACTGAGAAACTGCCACTGTCGACTTATTTTTCTCTTTAAACTTTCTAGAAAGTTTAAATCCTAATTATAACAGTATTATTTTACTGGATTTAGCAAGAATTTGAAATGATCAACTCAAAACTTGAATAATAACTAAAAGGTTGATGATTACTAGCAACACCTAGAAATTCCTCAATTATTTTGAAAACTACGATTGTCAGAAATTTATATGCTATTATTCAGATGTCTTTGAAGAACTCAACGAATTTAATATGTTCATGAACCTGTTCAAGAAGAGTTTAATTTAGAATCTGAGTAGAAATAGTAAACAGAAAAACCATGTATGTATATTTATTGTCTCAAAATATTTATATCTCGTGTTACAAAATAATCAGAATTATATGTTAATTTATTAGAATGAAAATGAAGGATTGATTTTGTTTATGATTTTAAATATTTTCTTTACTGTTTTTCATTTTCTTCTTCACTGAGATTCTAAATTAAACTCTACTGTTCAATTCTTCTTCTTTCCATTCCATAAAACCAGATTACTGAGAGTGTCTGTGATGTGCAGCATTATCATGGCCTATTTTTAATCACTATAACGACAGATCGTCTCATTATTTTCTCTCCATTTTCTTCCTCCGCTTCCCGTCTCTTCCTTTTCTTTCTTCACCGTGATGACAGAATGATCGATTACTCTGTGGTGAAGACATGAGCATTACCAACAAAGACCATAGTATGATAATTACTTCTGGTTAAACATTTGTCTAATGAAATTCAGAGAAGTTGCTTTGAAATCTATGAAACAAACAAAAAGTAAAAACCGTGTCTGATCCTGAGTGTTTTTGCATTAGTACTTACCACTTTTTTTTTTTCGAAGTTCTTTTAAGCAAAGTGCATTTGATTATAATAGTCCAGTACTAAATGAAGATTATCAAATAGACTTAAGATTTATAATATCATGGATACAAGCTTATAATGCGAGTATAAGAGTCTTTCAATATCTGTGTGCTGTACAATGTCATCTTTATTTACTTGCAGAACATAAATAATTCTGATAAATTGAAGGAGATGATTCTGGAACCAGTGAAGACTAGAACATCTGAGAGTCTACACATGATAAGTGTCCAATGCACCATTCTAGAAAAGTTGACATTTTTGTTATTTTTGGCTCTACAACTGTTTTTTTGGGGAGGGGTAAGCTTGAACATTCTGCATTATGATTCAATGTTTGAACTCAAAAAATAAATAGGAATAACGTATATCAACCTTTTTTTTTTCTTTTCGGTGGTTTGTTAGGCACTTATCATGTGCGACCACTCATTTATTTAAGCATAGAAAAATTATACAAATAGTATATATCCTACCAATCATATTTGCCCAATATCTAGAAACTGAAACATTTGGGATGGTGTAATAAACATAATGATTCTCTTTAAAATCACTTGAATCTCTTGATAGGTTGACATTTTCCAGTAATTTATTCCATGGTCCCACCACACTATTGCAAAAAAAAGAATTTTCAGGTATTCAATCTATATCTATTCATTTCAACCATATGTGTGTGTGACCTCTCAGTCGTTTCGTACTTTCCTTAAGCAAAAAATACATTTGGGTCTAATTCTAAACCACACATAATCTTAAACATTTTCTATCCAGTCTCTCTAATCATTCTTACTTTCTAACAATATCAACCCAAACTCCTTTAACCTATATTCATACTTTTCATTTTTTATACTAACTTAGTTACTTGTGTCTGGACTTTTAGAAGTAAGATTCATTTTTTTCCACGTACAATGACCAGGCTGAATCGGTGTAGAAAGAAAAGGAATCAAAATCTGTTCCTGGCGTTATGAGCCACCCCAGTTTTCTCCGTTGTATTGTGTAAAAATTGCAGACTTGTTTATGTCATCTTTTTAAACTCTAAATTCTTTGAAGACAGTTGTACATTTTTGTTTTTGATTGAGGCCATTTTGTTGTGAGCTTTTTTTTTAAAAATTTGGTATAAATCACTTGGCCTCTTAAAAAAAAAAAATAACCTTATGTTATGAAGGGAGTGCCTTTTTTTCATAACTACATCGAGTAACATTAATTATAGTATCTACTAAATATTGAAAATGATAATGCAACTCTTTACAAATAATGTCGCATTCTGAAATAATCCCTGAACATTGTCAAATTAGAATCAATTCTTTTCTCCTAGAAATTATTTTGAAATACAGGCTGGGCCTCTTTAATCCAGCAATTTTAGGACCCGGCTATTGCTGAACTACAGAAATTGACCTCTAAGACCCTTTTTTTTTTTCCTTTTTTTTTTTTCTCTTTCAACAAAACTTTAAAATTTACAGCTTTTGTCTCTTCAATTCAAACACAGAAGATAATCCGACCCCATAATACTCACACAAACTCTTTAAAGGAATTTCTTTGTCTAATGCTTTTAGTAGCTCCACCTTCCCAAGCATAGATGATTGCTTAAGCTTTTTAGCTCTAGAACTATCTTCTGCCCCTCTTGGTCTCTTCAGTGACATCCTGAAGGGCTAAAATACTGTTGAATATATGAAATAAATAGGACTGTGTCACCAAAACACTTGGCTGTGGTGCGAACCAAGTTTGGCACCTTGGTACTGTTTTGATGGCTAATCCACAAACTAATGGCAGCAGATTCAGAACATTCTGGACCTTAGGAGTTGCCAGATCATAGGATGCCAAATTAAAGGGGTTCAACCTGTACTGAAGTACTTGCATCTAATAGATATTGGGTTAAATCATAGATAAAACTTGGACCTTAACTTTCGCTATTAAGCAACAATATTACTTTTAAAATTTTTTTATGAAGTCAAGCCATTTGTGACATCTTTAGTCTTTGAAAATATATAAGCTGAGAGAAAACATTGACAAAATAATCACAAGAATGTATTGATTGAAAAAAGAAATCAAAATAGGAACTTTTTTTCCTTAATAGAGGAGTGTAATGTACTTAAATTATAAATTGTTAATCAATTTTTTGCAATGCTTTGAAAAATATCTATCCAAAAGAAGTGATGTTTTTTTTTCCCCCAAAAGAAAATACTGTGATTGTCTTCTGAAAAGTGATTTATTTATTGATTTGTTCTATCCAATTTTTAATCCCTTGTTGGGACATTTAATTGCTTTTCATGGATGACTTGATGAATTTCAAATTTATTTTATGTGTGCCTAATTAGTGTATATAAATATTAAATATTTTACTCCAAATTTGAAATGTGACTTTATAACTTAATTGATCGTATCTTTTGCTCTGTTATCAATCTTGAATAAGTTTTATTAAACTGGATTTCACTTTTTTTACAAATTTTGATTACATTTTTATCTTCATCTTGATTTTTTTTGTTGTTTGTACAATTGTCAATTCGGGCTGTTTGTTTCTACAGCAACGAATAAATAGCACGATTGGAAACGAAATGTAAATTTTCGGTGAGAATCGAATCCACGTTCCTCAACCAAATATAAACTCAAGGAGAGCGCCTCCATGAACAGAGGCTACCAACTCTTAGCTATAGAAGAGTAAGAGGAGACATGATAGATATATATATAAGATCATGAACTGGAAGTATGAATAGTGGGTTGGTAGCTTCATCAAAAAATGGGAAGGAAATACACAAAGAACAGGAGATAGGTGCAACAACCATGAGATGTACCAACAAAGAGCCAGGCTGGATATACGAAAATATAGCTTCAATGTTCAGATATGGAATAGTCTACATAATGAAATGGTGCGTTCAAAAAATGCGAAATCTTTCAAAATCAGACTTAATAAATATTGGGATAAACTGGAGATTCTATATAACTATTGGCTCACAATAAACATTTGGACGCCACGTGAAAATCTATAACGATTACAGGAATCTGGAAAAGAAGATTTAACATAAAAACCTTTTCCAGAAAATATCAGTAAGTTAAATGAAACTAAAAACTGAGGTGAAAGTGAAAAAAAAAAAAATGAAAAAAGTTGGTAAAAATTTGATAACAATACTTACATCTAATGGATTTCACTTGTTCTGTACTTCCAAAAAGGGGCTAACTCATTCTTGAGAGTGTACCTTACCATTGCATCAATAATCAGTTTTGAGTGGGAGCAGCAGTTTCAGCATTAATTCTGTTTGTAGAAAAGCACGAAGACCTTGTTGTTATCCCGTCTCTCTTTCTGTGGTTTAGTAAACAGCACAACCGAAAACTAATAAAAATAACTGGCACTCTTCCTCCCTGAATTACTAAAAGAAGAAATGCTACAAATTTCTATCACTTAAATTGATGTATATTTTTAATGTTGAATAAGTATTTTCAATGTTGATTATGTGTGGAAAAGCCCATTGAGGCATTTTTATGTAATAATAATACTTATGTACACAATTTTTCTCTTCATCTTCTTCAATGCTAAATCCTTATTTCATCTCTGGAGTATAGAACACATCTCTTTTTTTTCTTTTTTTTTTTTAAATCTATGATTTTATTTGATAGTATGGCCAATGTAGTCAGAGTAATTGTTTCCTCTCGGGGAATGAATGATGATCCTACCTGTACAAATAAATGCCACAAAAATGAACTGTATATTTTTTAATAGAAGTCGATAGAGTATAAGACTAGGTCAAATTAGATAAGAAAGCCAAGTCCTATCAGACATCTCAAAATAAAAGTTGAAATTGAAACCATAACGCTTTTGATGATTTTGCCTTAGCAAGAAAAAACAAGACAAAAAAAATAACAAAATGGCTTCATATTTTTTTTTATTGAATAACAACTGAATATAAATAAATATTATTATTATTATTCAAGTTGAAATAGAAAACTGATGATATCACTCGCTCTGACATCTGTACAGTGAAAAGCATTGGCCTTTCCTTATGACTGACTTGACTGTGTTAATTTTGGGCTACTTTTTAGGTTAAAAAACCTTGACTTGTATTAAAAATATACAACATTAGAAAATAGCTTTCTTGGGTTAAAATTGCATTTATTTCAAGTATGAAATTAGCACTTGCTTTACTTGATTTATGAAATTGCATTTAAGAATATAATGATCTTTTTAACTAAAAACACTCATGATTTTAGATGCTCATGTAAAAAGCTCTGTTGAATTTATTACTACTTGAATGAACATCTGCTACAAAATATGATTGCCATACAAATTTGGTACATATTCTGTCTTGAAGAAATGTTTCCTTCTGGATTAATTATCTTTTAACTCTTAAATTCATAGTCTGCTTTTAATTGACAGAAATTCTTCAATGAATCGCGTTAAATATAGTGGAACCCTTCTATGAATAGGATTTGTTTCTTAATTCACCAAATGGTAAAAAGGAGATAATTTCAATCAGAATGTATATCCCTAGCAACTGACACTCTATTTTCTTTGTATGAATTTAAGAGTTAAATTAAAATGCTGAATTTGCTTTTAATCAAAAACACAATTTCTTCAATATGGTTTTATCATAAAGTGGCCAATATATATATATATATATATATATATATATATATATATATATATATATTAAAACTTTACTTGAAATGATCTCCTGTTTTACATGGTGAATGTATCATTTGGACTACACAATGTAAATAGAATAAACAATTGAAGAAAATGTGGCTGCTGTAGGGATCAAACCTGTGACAATGAGGGTAGCTGCTCCAACGTAACCCCATTTTCTTTAATTGTTTATTTTGATCATGTTGTCTAGGCCAAATGGTGATGCATGAAAAGTGTCCCTTTCAAATCAGTAAAATTTCATGGTTGCAAATTCAACATTTGCCATACTTAAATAATTAATTAATCTTGTTGAACAAAACGTTAAAAAAAAAATGACACTTTTATTTTTTGTAAAAAAAAAAATAAACAAACAAAAAAAAAACATGGGTAAATACGTAAATTGAATTGTTTGGTCATTTTTTTGAGCCTTTTGCCAAAAAATAAATTACTCCAGGGGGATTCTATTACCAGGTTAGTGATTCCTAAGTTTAAAAACCTTTTCGGCAAATTCTAAGCCTCTATCCCCCATCCAATGAAAATCATTGTTGGCTAATTAGAGGCATGAACCCTTCCCCCAACAAAGAAATAATTAAAAAGGTCCTTATAAGATTAATTCAATACAAACTCGCTTTTTATATCAAGTAGGTTTATACAAAATTTAAGTTAGACCGAAGTCAGTATAGATGAAAGATGAATTAGATGTTTGTGAGATTAAATGAACGTACTGTACATAAAAACTGTATTTTTGATAGCCAAAATACATCACTTTTGTCTATGTATGCATCGTGCATACAGGCTGCAACAATTGAGTCAAGGGGCTGAAAATTTCTACATTTACCCCTTATTCAGTCTAGAAAAACCTTGTTGCTTTTTCAAAATCCCCCCCTCCCCGAAATAAGTTTTTGTGGGGAGGTTCAATTTGCAACTTAAGTTTATGCTAAATTGATCCTTTAGTTTGAATTTGGCAGTGTTCACACTTGTTTTGTTTTTTTTTAATTCAGACTTTTTTAGTGATCACTACCCAACAAAAGGCAAGAGAAACAACTTATTCATTAATCACCCCATTTTACAATTTTTGAATTGATCTCTCCCAACATGGTATGCTGCCAAGAGAAATGACTGAGTGACTAACCAGACTAGTTTTATTTACCTTCCTTTTTTTTTTAATCGAACTAAACATCAAGAGGTGAATTTATTTTTTACAGAAATAAGTTTTTGAAAGTGATATTTTTTATTCTGATTATTTTCTTTGTGATTAATCTTTATTTCATTAATATCTGATATATTTTTTGGGAGTTTGTTTTTCTCTGTATACACATTGGTCTATTAAAAATATATCTGGATATTATCCTTGTTTTTTGTTTTCTTTCCTCTCTCAGTATCATTTGCTCAAGCATGAATTTGGTTCAGAAGTCAGAAGTCATTCCATCTTATTTAATATGATCTTGCTTCACATTCAGTTAAGCCTAGAGGGGTAAGTTGTACTAAGTGGAATTTATTACTTCAAAGCTTATTTGAGTGACACACTCGCTGTTACCTTTTCAAACCAATGCTAGTAAGTTCACTTCTCAGTTTGCAACCAGTTAATTGAAGTAATCAACTGAGAAGATGAGACTGGTGGTCTATTATGTTAGAGGAAAATATATCATTAGTTGTAAAACTGCCCTAAGAACTGTTGGTGACATTTGTGGTATCATTTCCTTTTTGTCAATGGAACATTAAATTAAGATGGATGTGAAACCGAAGACATGACCCCTTTTGATCATTGAGGGCTTGATGACTTTTTTCAGTCAAATAATGTTTCATCTGAAACTTTATACCAAAACCAATCACAATCTTTTGTTCTTGAGTGAGCAAATAAAGTTTGAATTTTTCACATTCTAATTTCACCGAAAAAGTTTGTTTTCCTCTAATTCTATTCTGAGAATCTGTGGACAAAATGGATGAATCATTATCATCAATTCACATGACAACTTTTTACATTCATATTGATTTTTAGTTGCCTTTTATCACAACTTTTACTCAGACCAGTTTCCCTTTGGTAGTGAGAAAACAATGTTGATCAGAAATAAATAAGTCTTCAGTAAAATTCAAACTCTCATCCCCTACAGGAAAATAAATATATGCCAGACTGCTTTACAAATTGAGCTTGCAAGACTCAAGAAATTTCAATCTGTAATGCTCTGGTGTGTACACATTCATGTTTTTATGTACAACCTAGATTAAAAATATCAAGGAATGGCCATTTTAGGAACCGTTGTCTCAAGTCAACCATTTCCTTCTTAGAAAATGTTACAAATATATTTTATTCAGGGGTTGGAGCTAGAAGGCTGTTCCTTCCTAGCATAATTATCAACATCATACTTCTAAGTTTGTTGTATAAACTGCTGTACTTCCTAGTTGAAATTATCTTTTCCTCCATTGACTCAACGGTCTTCACATATTTTTCTTCGATTTTTTTTCTGCTTGAAATTATGTTCATTAACAATGTGGCAGATTCTGTTTGGTAAGATTCAAATTTTTATACTCAACTTTCAAGATGATCAAAAACTTGAAATGGAAGGAAACAATGATAGATAAACAAAACCCCCCAAAATTTATGTTTTCTATAAACATGTTTCTGGTAAAGAGTGTAGATTCTGTCCGCCTGGAGAACAGGAAAAAAAATATCTGTGCACTCTTTATAAGTATCAATTAGAGCTGAAATACTGCAAATGGAATGTGTTAGAAAAATTTCCAATTGAGAAATCTGGTCATTATCAAAAATTATGAGGTAACAGATCTTTGTTTTTCTCTATTGGCTTCAAATACTCCAACTACGACTGGTAATCGTTTACACCTGAAATTAGAAGCTATCATTCTGATGAGGAGTTCCATTTATATTCAAGACCACTTCCTGTCTTTAACCACCATTAAAGGTTAACATTAAATAAATAAATGTATGTATGTAACTTTCTTTCAAGTTTACCAGTGTTGTTAATTAGGAACAAAAGGAACAAAATCTTGTTCATTTTGTATGCAAGTAATAAGTTTATTGTTTTTAATGTTTACTAATAATGGTAATGTATAATCTTTGGTAATTTGTGATGTTCCAGGGAGGTATGTTCAAATGAATAAATGATAGATTCTTTGGACCTGGACGTTTTGAATCGCAACCGATTTCATAAGTTTGCAAATTAAGACCCTTTCTGTCGTGCTTTGTCTTAGAAGCTATGTTTTTTGTTAAAAAAAAAAATCCATTGAACTCGCTCACAAATATCTGAGAAATTATTGTCTTGTCAAAATTCAGATTATTTCTAATAGCTTTGGTATCCTTCAAAAGTTTTTAGTCGACATCAAGCTCTTTTTTTGGCCTCACAACTACATCCTGGTATTTTGTCATTTAATTAAAAAAAAATGATATCCTGTCTGGTCAGCAACATCATGAACAGCCCCCCTAACATGAGTTTCATCTAATTCATCATGAGAAAACTGTTTTTCCCAAGTCTTCTCTGTGAATATGAATAATAAAAAACTAGAAACAAAAAGTCCGGCATAATCAAAACATCAAAACTCCAAATCTATAACCATGTATCAAAAATCACTAAAGAAGGTGCGAAAATAACCGGAATATTGAAAAAACCAATTTGATTTCCTTGATATGATAGCTTTTGAAATATTATACAAAACGTACATAAGACCTTAATTAGAATATACAGTTTAAGCACGCTCTCCTCATTGCAAAGAAAGATATAAAAGAATAGGAAAACAACCAAAGAGTAACAAAACTTGTTCTAAAAGTTCTATAAAGGCCCTCCCCTATGAAAAAAAGACTCAAGCTATCACGCACTCCACAAGTGAGTGCAGAGACAGAAACAGTTGTTCCCATGTCTTCTCTGAGATAAGTTTTCTCATCTGGATGAGGAGCTCCTTCTGGTTCAATTGACGTCTTTCTCTGGACATCATGTAAAAACACTGATTTCTCCATTTTCTTTTCTGCCTTTTGCTGGTTTCTTCATCAGAATTTTTGGTAGAGCTTGATGCCTTTTTCATAAATCCTTGGGTCCCTTGATGCACTGTGGGACCACTGACAGAGGCATAACTCCTGGTGTATCCTTCAGTAATCTGGTCACATTTCTCATACCAGTAACCAGTCCCAGTGTCCAAGAAAAGGCAATTTTGACAGATATGTCCAAGGCTTCCACAGTTGTAACAAGCTCTGTACATGATTTCATTGTCACAGTGACAAGCAATATGACCAAACCAGTTGCATATGTAGCAGCGTTTTATCGTTGCTTAACCATAACATGCTATGTGGCCAATTTTACTACACTTTAATAAACAGACTTGCTTCATGTAAACATTGCAAGACAAATGACTCATACGGTGGCATTTATAACAACAGCTCAACTGATCAACCAGCTCAAAATCTTTTGAGCCACCAACTACCTGATAACCTTTATATT
This sequence comes from Thysanoteuthis rhombus, assembly GCA_963457665.1. Taxonomy (NCBI): domain Eukaryota; kingdom Metazoa; phylum Mollusca; class Cephalopoda; order Oegopsida; family Thysanoteuthidae; genus Thysanoteuthis; species Thysanoteuthis major. Next base: position 14,603,123 of record OY735229.1, on the reverse strand, counting down.
TAAACAGTCCAACTGATCCACCTGCTCAAAGTCTCTAAGGCCATTAAATACCCGACAACATTTATAATTAGAAACCACATTACCAGAGTCATCATATCTGTGGTAGAGACAGTCACTGACCTTTTGATACTTCACCACACTCCTATTTCTTTTTCTGTTTCTTTGTACATTCTCAGATGGACGTCCTTGTGTTTTAGGAAAACATGACGCTTATAATTCCTTTTATTTCTATTTCTGTCGACTACTGTTGAACTAATTTTCACAAATGGCTCAACACTTTTTCGAAGCTACCCATGAACATTTTTTTTCTTGTTAGTTTTGTCTCTTCATGTTTCAGCACTGGTATCCATACCAATTCCTCAGAATCATCCACTGCTGCAATGACATCACCACTTAGGATGTTTTTTTTCGGTGTTCGAAGAATCATCTTGCCTATTATCTTATACTCACTGTTCAAATTCTCATAATTAACAACCAACTCAGAATCATCTTCAAAGATTTTACCTTCTGTTACAACTTTGCCAATATTGGATTGTTTGATTTGGTTCTTATGCTTAACTCTAAAAGCATTCTGATTCTACAAAAATTTTGAAATATTTGTTTTGTGATTCTTTATATTCTAGATTTTTTTCACCTTACTTTACTTACTGCTTTTTTCTTTCATTTTAGGCTTCTTCTACTAACTGCTTTTTCCTTTTTTTCTCTTTAGGCTTCTTTTACTCCTCCCTTAATCTTCAATTTTCTTTCTCGTCCTGAAGTTTTTACTTCTTTACCTTTCTTGGCATCATCAGCTACTGCTTCACTTTTACTCAACGCTTCTTTAGCATCTCCATTTCTGTCAGCTGCCGTCAATGCTTTGCCATTTTCAACAAAATCCATGTGAAATAAATCATCCAATACAACTTGGCCATACTGTTGTCCATACTATGATGCACAGGGGCAATCTCCAGAATTGCCTCTTTTCCACCATCATTTAAGGTGAATGCATGCACCCTGTTTGTTTTGCTTTTGTTTTTTTTATCAAGTTTTTTTACAACCCCCCCCCTCCAACCAACAAAACTTGTAATTCGTAACTCAGCCACCAATATTAATCTCTATTGGCTTTCACATAACTTTCACTACTTCAGGTAATCATTTACATCTGAAATCAGAAGCTCCCTCTCCCATGTGAAGAGTTCCATACATATTCGGGACCAATTCCAGTCTTTAACCATTATCAGAGAGATTAAGACTGATCACCTGGTTGTGATTTCAAATCACAACAGAGAAATATTTATTTTATATATTGGTTTGGTTTTACATGACGGGGCAGACAAACAGTAAAAAGTTTACTTTCTTAAATCAGGTGAGAATTGTTGTTGTTGTTATGATAGAAAGACAGAATCAACTCCAGAATTGGACTTTGACAAAAAAACTGAATCTGATGACATCTATGGACAATAAAACAGTTAATAATCCATACAATCATACATTTTGGCGGTTTAGAATTCTAGCAAATGAAAATTTATATGTCGGTCTGCAGGAGGATTTTATTCAGATAAGCATTTTAAAACCTTATTATTTGAAGCATTTTTCTACAATAAATATTTGCAGAAAGTTTATCTGGAATTCCAAAATTCCAGATACTACACACTGATCTATGCTAAACAACTGGAGGAGATCATTTTGTGCAGGGATTTTTTTAAAGAGGTTCAAGTACTCTTCAAAGCAGAAATTGCAAATAGGGCAACAATCATTCATTATAGCAAAAAATAGATTCATGGACAAGAAAAATCTGGCAAGGTCCTCTTAAGATTAAAGATTCATTTAATTTTAAAAAACCTGTTGTGAAAATTTTCAAACTTCAGTAAACATGTGAGTGCCATTGTGATTTGTAGCTCCTCTACACATAACTGTTACAAAGCAATTACTTTTGCTATAAGGCAAAATTACAATCCCTTCATGACCAATTGGCTTTTTGCAGACGTTAGGGAAACAGTTTCCAACTCATGAAGAGATTTTAATGTCTAAAATGATGCTGTTGCTGAGAATACATTGCTAACACACTCATGTTATCTCATGTGAGTTCAAGTTAGCATTTGTAGCATGCAAATGAGTTTAAGGCATATTAGTATTGCCAAGTGAAACACTACTATATGATTGCAAGTCATATGATGATACGAGGCCTTGCTGATCATCTCATGTGACTGTCTCATTTTCTGTCTCTGCACACACTTGTGGAGTGCGTGATAGCTTGAGTCTTTTTTTCATAGGGGAGGGGCTTTATAGAACTTCTAGAACAAGTTTTGTCGTTCTTTGGATGTTTTCCTATTCTTTTATATCTTTTTTCGCAATGGGGAGAGTGTGCTTAAACTGTATATTCTAATTAAGGTCTTATGTATGTTGTGTATAATATTTCAAAAGCTATTATATCAAGGAAATCAAATTGTGTTTTCTAATATTCTGGGTTTTTTTTGCACCTTCTTTAGTAGTTTTTGATACATGGTTATAGATTTGGAGTTTTAGTGTTTTGATTATGCCAGACTTTTTGTTTCTAGTTTTTTATCATTCATATTTTTCCTATATGTGTTACTCTGCATTTGTCTGTGTTTAAGTGTAGTTGCTAAGTTTCTGACCAATCTTCTGATTCTTTTGTCTTAAACTGATTATGCTGTGTTGTATCTATCTTTTACTGTGTTATGAATTTTTGTTTCATCTGCGAATTTATTACATTTGGATTACAATGTTTTTGGTAAATCGTTAATGTATCATCATCATCATCAGTCTTTTAACGTCCGTTGTTGGACATAGACCTTCCCTGGGATTCGCCACACTTCTCTATCATGGGCGTTGCGGAACCAGTACTTTCTGAACTTGTTATGCTCATCTCTCCATCTAATATTCTGCCAGCCTCGGTTGCAGTCTCGGGGGATCCATGTTGTGAGTCGTGATGTCCATTGATTGTCCACCATTGTTGCAATATGGCCAGCCCACCGCCATTGGAGATCTTTAATGGATTCTATGATGTCCCTGACTCTTATCTGTTCTCGGATGTACTATGCTGTCTTGTGGTCTCTCCATGTGAGGCCCAGCATGATTCTTTCATGTGCACGTTGCATGGTTCTCAATTTGCAGATCTATTGATGTATAATAAAAAGTATATTGAGTCTAATACGGAACCTTGCAGCACACTTTTGTTCATTGCTTTCTTTTCTGACTTTGCACAGTTTACCATTATGCATTGTTTATTCCTTAGCCATATTAAGATATTTCTTTTTGATGTTGTGGAATTTTAGTTTGAATTCAGTTAATATCTCTGTTTCTTTAGTCAAGCGCTCGAGAGGAACTCTTTTTAACTGGTAGATAGGAATCATTTCCTCTGCCTGTGACTAAATAAGGATACAAATATGAGTAAGGAATATGTGTTCATAAAAGGGGGACAACAGACGGGTGGATAATTTTATTTGTGAGCTTAAGTCATAAGTTTATGGACTGTTGTTTTTCAGTTGAAGAATCAAACGTGAGAGCTGGATTCATTGTTTTTTAGATGCATCTACAAATGTAAAGAATGATTCAGGAAGACTTCAAACTGTGTTTAAATAGGAAGGATCCAAAGAGGACGGGGAAGTTGTCAGCCAGTCTGTGACCCAAGTTAGGGATCTGACCCTCCTATCAACTGAGAGTTGAGGGCACCAAATACATCTATAACTGAATAAACACTTAATATACATACACTCAATAATGAAGGCCTTCAGCTTATCATCTAGGTGTGAAGCTTTGATTTTCATTTCCTTTGTGGATTCAATGCATCTGCATATTTTATATAAACTTGGATATTTCATTATCTTCAGCCATTTTTCTACGATTCTGTGTTTTCTCTGACATTTCTCTATCCCTTCCTGCGTATAAGCGCAGGAAATTTGTAACGAAGATGACAAAGTGCAGGGTCAGATATTTATAGGGGACAGAAGAGGCAATTGCCTCCCCCCCCTCTATACAAAAATATAATAATTAAAATATTGAGTCAGCCATTGCTGTTTATGGAAACTAAAGAGTACAAAGCAGCAGAGCTATATTCTTTGTAATTTGTCTAATCCAAAAATCAATGGGAGTGGGGTTCAGGGTTTTTTTAAATTTCTATTAATTTCATTTTATTTTTAAGAATAAAGATCAGGGGAGTATGTATATTCAATTTTACCATGTTTAAAAAATGAAAGAATAATTAATTTTTTTTGAGATAAATCACTAAAATGTAATAACAAAGAAAAATCTATTTTTAGAAAAATCAGTGAATAACATTGACAACCATGACTTCTACTCAAAACAAGTTTCGATAAAATCAAAGTCAATGCAAAGTCATTTGACACTTTGAATATTTTAACTTCTGATAAACAATGGGTTTTCAAGTAGTTAGTTCTCATAATTATCGCTAAATCATGGAAACTTAAACCAAGTAGAGATAGCAGATTTTGCACACTTGATCACGAGAATAACTGCTGTAGCACCAAAAATGCAACATGATTACTTATGAACTGCAACTAAATAAATTGCTTTTGATATCTTCAATATACAAGAATAAATTGCAGTGTGTTAATGCTTTCTTCTTAAATATTAGTCTTGTACAAAATATTCAAGAGTTTTGTTTGCCAAAAAAGTATTTTCAGGAAGATTTGATTCAAGAAAAATGGCAGCAGCAACTATATGAGTATAATCAAGGCCATAATAACGATAAATAGAACTAAATAAATTCATTAATTTTATCATATTTACTTGAAATGATTTAAAAGTTCTTATAATTCAATCATCCCAAGTATAAATCAACTTGGTATAATTCAATTGAATAAAATATAAGTATTTCAATAATTTGATCTAGTAATCAAAATTAATTTTTTAATAAATATTTAAATTCATCGTCACAATTACTTATACTCAACTATTTTATCTATATTTAAGATTATTATTATTGGTGTTACTGACAACCAATATCAGAACAACAGATATTTATGTAAACCTTGTTTGCAGTATATCTCGGAATTTTTATGATGAGGTATTATTTATATTTCTATTGATATTCGGACCATCCTCATCTTTGTTGTTTTTCATACAACGTTTCGGCTGTTGATACCTGACGAAGGCCGTAGAGTGCAACGGCCGAAACGTTGTATGAAAAACAACAAAGATGAGGATGGTCCGAATATCAATAGAAATTTGTTTGCAGTATTGAGTGATTTTCATAAGAAAAAAAAAAAAGTTATTTTTAGATTCTGATGGGATTGTTGATTTATAGAAGATTTATGAAGACACCATTTGGTAAGATTTATGCAAAAGATTGTTGTTTGATTAACAAGAATGATAAAAAGTAAGAGAGTACTAAAAAAAATGTACTCGAAAAATGGAGAACAAGATTTTGAAAGTGGGGATTGTTTGGAAGCTGATATTTTGAGGTACGAGAGAGATTGTCCATTGTGTATTTACTTTTATTTCCAGCTTCATCTAGGCAAAAAAAAGAGGAAGATGGTGATGCAGTTATTAACAACTTCATACATGATGGATTTTTTTTTCTTTCAAGAAGGAAATAGCTCTGTGCGAAAACCAAAAGTGATTTCAATCTTTGAAGGGGGTGGGGACCAACAGGTCTTGTTAGCCACTCAACAGAATCTGTCACAAAACTGATATCTATTGGCAGCATGCAGTCTTGGGGGAGGGGGTGATCAATGGAAAAAAAAAATGGGAAAAAGGGGTGATCAATGGAAAAAATTACTCCCCCGCCTTTTGTTGCATCACTAATAAAGTCTGAATTTTCAAAAAAGTGAGTGTGAATGCTGCCAGAAACAAACCAAGGGACCAATTCAGAACAAACTTACATTGTAAATTGAACCACCCCAAAAGCATAATGGGGGAAGGATCATCAAAAAAAAATTTGTCTGGACATAAGGAGTAAATGCTTAAATTTTCAATCCTTTAATTCCACTGATGCAGCCTATACACGTAACACAGCCAGCCAGCATCACTTGAAAACTGAAGAAACCATAGTAGACTGTTTTGATTGGTTTGTAAATACATACTTATTCACCTATATGTTTGGTGCAATGCAGTGAGTTTATTCTTTATAATTGCTTTTAAATCTCCAAAATATTCTCAAATCGAATTATAGACAATCACAAGTGGAAGGTAGAATAGAATTAAAAAGAAGTCGAATATCTCTATAGCCAACAATAACTGAAATGACTTGTTAGTCAGCACCAAACAGATAGATAAACTTAATAGTCTGACACTAGCTTCTCCCAAGGTTTTTAAAGAGAAGCTTGTAACTGACATTGGAATAAAATCAATATCATACTCAAGCAGGTACGAAAACCTAGCCATTTAAAAAAAATATATAGCAGATTTGATTTTATTTTGTAGCCAATTCATAGCATAAAATTAATAGTTTTAGCCATTAAATTAGCTGAAGATGGGAAAAATTTAGCAGATTTTAGCCATTTTTTGAAGGTCAGTGAAAGCAAATCAAACTACATAGGAAAAATATTTTTATTATTTTCATTATTTTTTTGCTTGAATTCGACAAACCAAATTTTAACCAACTTTTGCTTTGAAAATATTTTTGGAGTCCAACGCCAAAATCTTTTGTGGCAAATCTGCCAGCTGTTGAGTTTAATAGAAGTTGATGTACAATTTTTATTAATTGTTTGTTCTGGCATCTTAGTATATAATTATTTTATTCTGTAGATAATACGTCCCAGGATTTTTAGCTCAAAGTTTTCAGAATAAAATGCGGATTATACACTGGTGAAATACAGTATACCATCCATCATGCTGAAATATCACAATTGATAACGATATTACGGTCTCAATTATACTCACATAGTTGTTGCCGCCATATTTCTTGAATGACGGATAGTACCAGATTCCCTCCTTAATCAATAGCAAAAAAAAAAAAATATCAACTTGGCCTCTCTCATCTCTTCTCCAAGTGACACAGGACAGGCTGTAGTGAGTTACAAGAGACATGAAGTAATCCCTGGCTTGACCACTAAGGAGAGATCGAGTCATACCTTTCTCAAGGGCATTAGTGTATAACTGAACCTCCTTTGCTTTGACATTCATAAATCGATGGTCGCATTTAAACAGCATACAAAGGTTCTAAAAGTGTAATTTTTCATTAAAAAGTATAATTAAATAAAACTGTCACCATACATTAATGCAATAATGAAATTAAAAGTGTGTTCTTCATTAAAACGTTAGTTTTGCACATTGAATGCACTGTTTTTTGTTGTAACATTACAAATCCATGTTGCCAAATCTGATAAAGAATAAAGGACAGGCTTTTTTTAATTATTGCATTTATTTATGATGAATGTATCGTTTAATTATACTTTTTAATGAAAAATTTTAGTTTTGAGAATGGAGCCTTAGAATGACTTCAAGTACTTTGTATGCTGGTTAAACACTGCCATAGGTTTATATAAGTCAGAGCATCGAATTTTTATAAGTGGTTGATTCAAGTGGTACTTCTATTTGATGGTGAATCTGCTACAACATAGGCAATCTCAAACCATTTTCCAATGGTTGCAGAATGGAAAATATTGCTAGAATTTAGCACGTCAATTCATTTAGTGAAGGAAAATTTAACAAATAACAGAGAAAAGATTCTCCAGCTTCAAAAAACACAGCTAAAGTCTACATTGAAGGAATGTTTGTGAATTATCTGCGATTATATATTGGACTGGTGTAAACTAGGTCACTATGCATACTTTATAAATTGAAGCAGTGTAAACTATTTTGACCATTCAAAACTGCATTTTTTAACTTCAAAACATCTTTTGTGGTCAATTATATTGAAATAAATAAGTAAGGGAATAAATGAAAGCAAAAAACTTGCCCATTAAAAACTGAATTTTTATTAAATTTAACTACGAAGGATAAGGCCAAGGCTTATCTAAGTCAATTACATAACAAATAGAAACAGCATTTTTTTTTTCAAAATGATGGTAGTTTCGCTATTGAAATTCCAAGAAATATATCTGAAATGGAACTCTAAGTGTACCAAACAGTCAAATTGGCGGTTCGTGTCAAATATAGTTCATTCAGTCAAAACAAATATGGTGTTTACCCAGGCTCAACGTGTACGATAACCGAATTATCTCCCTTGGAGAAAAAGACGTTCATGACAAACAGCTCAAGTGTTTGATTCAAAATTACAAGTATTGTTCGTTTCCAAACAGAAGACAAATTTAACATAAAATTTAAAAACATCAAATGTCTCCTTTTATAGTAAAAACTTGAGAATTCGTTTTCCAATGAATGTAGGCAACAAATTTCAAATCCATTTAAATGAAAATTTCTTGAAAAAGGGCGACATCCTGGATTTGAGCGACGTATTCAAAAATACAATTTAACCAATGTAGATTCTCGACGTCATAAAACAACTTCCCTTCCATCCGTTGAAGGGAAGTTTGTTTTCTCTTCCAAGAATTTAATCTGAATGAAAATTACGATGGAAGGAAAAAAACAAACTTGACCTCCAACAAGTGGAAGGGAAACTGCCCTTCTGGTATTCCTTTTGCCTGCCCAAGTAAGATCACAACACTGGGTTGGTCATATGAAGATATGGAATGGAAGGGACACGGTGAAAGGGAAGTGGTTCTAATGTAACTTTTACTAAGGCTGATCAAAAGGCATCAAGACAAGAAAACATTATTCAGAAGGACAACAGTGTAGTACAGACTACTGCAAGTTTTAATCGCGTTTGGTCAAAAGGACAACATACTCTAGCTACGAATATTTTAATTAAGATTGTATTATTTAAGTAATTTGATTTACTATTGTCTGTGAACTCAAATGAATAAACGTTTTATTTTTATTCTATTTTTTTCATTCCGTACCATATATCACAATAATAAGTAATACATTTTTTTTAAAAATCTAGATAAGATAATTGATACTTTTATTTTATGACATTTTTCCCAACAACTATTAAAGTAATATCTATTAATCTTTATTTTGAAGTGTTCCCAAAACTCACACAATGTCACAAAGAAGTATGAAAGGTATGATTATGTCTTTATCAGATTTTGCCGACATTAAATTGTAGAATGAAAAGGCTTTCAATTTCATTTTTGCGTTAAATTTGTTGTTTGATTAAACCTTATGATTAAAAATCATTAAATGGTGCGTTAAAAGGTTTAATTGATCAACTAGTTTAAGATTAGAAAATAAAGTTATTCTCACCTACTCCGAAGACCGAAAAGCTATGGAAAAAGATGTTAGAACTATTTGTTTATCTATCCTTTGAATATTCGTGTATAACTTGAACAACGAAAAATTGTTGAAACCCATTATACCCCATTGCTGTCATATTTTGTTGAAATATAAAAAGGATTAACTGCATTCGAGCACTTTTTTATGGGTAAAAAAAAAGTGTCTATTAAATCAATATTTTTTTCAAATTAATTGTTAAAATCCTAGAATAAGGAAAATTGAAAAAATGTTATGAACCAAGTTTCTAAGTTAAGAATGAATCGACTTCTTAACGTTTCAAAGTTGATAGTAAACTTGGTTTATTTACTTCAACTTTATTTAGACAAATTCATCCATAGGCAGGTAAAAAATATTTTTATTAGATAGGTATAACCGAATAACGTATCCATAAGATATTAATGCAAAATGAAATTAAAACCTTTTTAATTCAACTAAACTTTCAAAAAGAATGCTGTGATCGATTTCATATGGTTTCATGCATTGGAGACTTGTTGAATTTGAAAATGTAAATGAATTGATTTTCTTACTTTTCCAAAACTTCCCTTCTGGATGGAAGGGAAGACGCTGTAGAAAGGGAAGTGGTTCTCTCGTAACTCTTATTCAAACCGGTCGAGGAGAGAAAAGGAGTTATAATAATATTTTTCTAAAAAGCCGAAAGGTAAAAAGTAGTCATAAAATTAATGACGATTTATACTACTTACTCGAATAAAATTAAATGAAAAATATTATTTGACCGAACAAGTTGTCTCTCTTGTATCAGCAGAAGGGAAGTCTCCAAGAGCTGAAGGGAATAAAAAGTTTGACCAGCTACATCACACAATTTTTCAGCGAATTCCGTATCCAACCCGAAGCCATAACCATTTCGACTCGTACATTCGGTCGTCCTCCTTAGTCAGTCTCAACAGTTTTTTTCTCAATTCGAAAGGTATAATTAAGTCTTTATCTGATTTTGCCACCATGAAATCGTAGAATGAAAAGGTTTTAATTTCATTTCATTTGAATACCTAAAATTATCTAGATTTCTATGTCATTTAGATAATTATATACCATTTTATAAGTTAATAATGTTGAAATGAATCTTGATAAAAAAAAATTGTATGGTGGGGAAACCTGAATTTGACTCGCTTGATACGATAACATAACCATCTCATATTTTTCATTTGTTTTTTCAAGGAACGAAAAGAAAAGGGGGGGGGGAGACAGAAAGTAATTATGAAGCAGTTTCAAGCACAGGAGATACGTTGAAAAAATGGTTAATGTGAAAATTAGCACACTAGTAAAATTAATTCATATGACATTCACGGGTGTTGGGGAGCAAGTGATTCCCAGGAGGGGCCAGGCCACTCCTGTCCCATCCCGTGAGGACGGGCTCGTCTTGCATATTTCATCTTCACACACATTCTGAAATACTTTTACAAGTCAGTTCATATTACTTGGCTACATACCAACAGTGTTTTATCCGCACAAGGACAGTTATTACAACAGTACAATTAAATCTTTTGATATTATGTAATCTTTGATTTGAACAGTCCAAAAATATGGTCAGCTATCAAATGGCCATTTCGGCGTGTTTTTGACCACTTTTAGCAATTTCATGGTTACATCGTGGGAACTTCCAGCGGATTTTATGGCCATTTCCTGGCGTTTTAGCATTTTGGGGTCGTCTTCAAGGGCGCTTTTTAGGACGACAAATTAGCGCGAAAAATCTTTTGAGTGGGCAACCCTGCCTTTGTACGCAAGGCCCCAGAGCATAATTTTTGACTGATTCACACCAATTTCAGATGGGACGCTAATTTTTATTATTTTTCGAAGTACCTTATTTGGTTACAGGGAAAGCTTATTTTCTCTGGTTTCACAAGCTGTGATTCTATCTACAATGTAACTGCAATGTAAAACTCGGCCCTGGCTTTCCTCCATAGTTTCAATAATAAACCCAGCAATATTACAAATTTTGACTTGTTTTTACCTTCATCCTAATTTTCAGTTGCTGTTGCAATACAATAAGATTCGAAAAAAAAAATCAACTATCCTTGTATTAAAAGCAATCGAAAACATTTTCAGCCAGGAATATCTGTTATAAAATCAGTTTTCCGTTTTAGTATCAAGTCCTCGTGGCTGATTGGTTAAAAGCAACCAGGCGTATACTAGACACCCACCGCCCCGCTAGAGGGTGTGGTCCATTCTTACCGTGGGTTTGCTCTTTATTTTCCGATTCTGCTGTTTAAACGTTGCCGTAAGATTACGGTCCGATTCAAAATTGTGATAAAAAGCAATTGAAAATTAGGAGATAGGTAAAATCTGGTCAGGATTAATAATAATACCTGAAATACTTCATCCAAGGATAAAATTTGATGAAGCTAGCGAGTATAAAGAAAAGAAAAAGGACTATTCCCTTCGACTTATTCATTGTGCATTCATCGTGGTATAAAAAAAAAAAATTTAATATACATATACAATTCTTAAAAGCCGGTTTATGGTTATTGAAAATTGACCCGTTTTGAATCACAAGAAAATAATAACGTTGATAAATTGCATTGGGAAAGTGACTTGCATAAGATGAATGGAAGAGAAATAAAAGAAAAGGATTCAATAAATATGAATAATGTATTATATTGTCTTCACAAGTAAGATAAATACAATAATAAAAATGTTTTTTGTGAATAAGAGGTTAGAGCTAACGAAACTAAAGTTTGAATTCCTTTCCGTTCTGCCCATATTTTATTCTCGTTCATCCTTATCATCAGTCTTTGAACGTCTGTCGTTGGACATAGACCTTCCCCAGGATTCACCACACCTCTCTATCGTGGGCGTCACGGAGCCAGTACTTCCTGAATTTGTCCAGCTCGTCTCTCCATCTAATATTCTACCAGCCTCAGTTCCGCATGTGATCTCGGGTGATCCATGCCGGGAGTCGCAATGTCCATCGGTTGTCCGCCATATGTGCAGCATAGCCAGCCCACTGCCATTTGAGCTTTTTAATGGATTTTATGATGTCCCTGACTCTTGTCTTTTCCCGGATGCACTGTGCTGTCTTGTGGTCTCTCCGTGTGAGGCCCATAATTTTCTCATGTGCACGTTGCATAGTTCTCAATTTGCGGGTCTGTCTCTTAGTTAGATTCCATGTTTCAGCACCATAAGTGACTATTGGGAGGTGAGTAAAGGAATTAGAATAGACGGCGAGTATCTGAGCTACCTCAGATTTGCAGACGACATAGCCCTTTTCGCAGAGAACCTGCATAACCTCCAACTAATGATAGATGAACTAAATGAAGAAAGTCGGCCTACACATGAACTTCAGCAAAACGAAGATCATGTGCAACAATCATATCGGAGATAAAAACCCTGAGATCAAAATCGAAGACACAGGACTGGAGAAAGTAGATTACTACATCTACCTAGGACAACGAATCTCCATGAGACCCTCAAAAGAAGAGGAAATCGAAGAATCACTCAAGGATGATAAGCCTTTGGCAGAGCAAGCTCAACCTTCATCCTTATAACGGGCGGTAAATTTGTGTGTTCACAAGGGCCCCGGGCGGATTTTTTTTTTTTTTCACCGACCCTCATCGAATTCAGACAGAAGATTTCGTGGGTTTTATGAAAAAAACAAACTTTGAAGCGGGATTCTATTTACAATGTAACCATAATGTTGAAACAGATCCTTACTTTTCGTTTAATACCCAACCCCACGATAAAAACAACAACATATGTATAGGCTACATTTTACTAAAAAAATCTTGCATCGCGCTTGGGTAGGCAATTGTTCAGTTGCATACCTTCCTGATTTGTTTGTTCACTTTCATATTTACGTTCTGCTCTTTATTGATAAATTGTTGTTTTTTTTTATTTTTGATTAAATAACTTTCCGTTTTATTTGCAACACAAAAATATTTATTTTTACGTATTTGCATCTTGGAGGGGAAACAGAGAGAATGAGAATAAAAATAAAACACAACCTCCTCTCTAACTCAAAGAGCAAGTGTGAGCATTTTAGAATGAGTTTGAATTGAAAATCAAAATCCTTGCTTCAAACACATTGGAGTCGATCTTGAAAATCCAACTAGCTAAGAATCTGCCTGGGGATCCCTGGAGTACACACAGAAAATGTTGATTCGTCTTTGCAGTAGGCTGACACATACGAACTGACAGACGGACATTTGGTGTTATATAATATGATTAAGTATCTTGGTGGTCAGTCCAAATAACTCCTAATTTTTTTTCTAAAATAGAATTGAATAAATAAAGTCGCTGCCAAAACACTGACATCGAAAATTGATATAAAAACCGATGCGTGATAAAATATATCCTGCTGGCCTTGGAGATAAGACCAATCATCTTTGAGGTTTTCTTATCTTTAAAAGGGGACTATATGGCACGTTTCCGATTTTTCTTCAACTGTTATGCGCACGCAAACACGTACATACCTTATCTCTGCATTTTTCGTCTTTCCACGAGAATATTCAATGTTTGATGAATTATGAATCATTTCAGAAAACTTCATGATCTTTCGATTCAAAAGTTTTATATGAACATTCTGTGAGAGGAGCTTTTTGCTTCTTGTGGTTTTGAACAGGCGACAAAGGACATGATTTGAATACCTGCCAACTCTCCCGATTTTGCCGGGAGACTCCTTATCGCCAACAACTTCTCTTGTTTTCCCGATTTCTTGATGTCATCATCTCCCGATATTGCAAAATAACCTGTTACTAGGCAGATACCATAACATAATATCAGTTTACCTAACCTAGATAGAGTTCAAGTTTACAACTAAATGGTTCATTATCTTCGATTCTTCCAATGATATCAAAATATGCTGAGTTAAACACACCCATCCACGAGTGACAACCGCTGGAAGAATTATTGAAAGAGGCAAAATCTCCCACTACTTAGTCTCTTTTACAAACAAAAACTATTTATTCTCACAATTTTCAAAGTTTTGTTCAGACGAAACATACGATATTGTGTTTCTAATATTTTGTGTACATTTTTTTTTCGGAAATTTCTCAATTTTTGTTAATTTCTCCCTCCTTTTTCCTGTAAAAAATATGTTCTTACAAACCTCTGAGGTTGGCAGGACTGATTTTGTGTACTAAAATGGCAGAGACCAAGTATGATTTTATCGATCAAATTTCACAAGTTGGTCACTTATAATCAACATACTCGTTTACCTCTTTGTCCTTTGAATAGCACCAATTTTGTTCCCTTTGGACAAAACAGAAAATAGAGTGGCCATCACAGTTAATAAATGAACAACCGTAGCGTCAAAATTTTAAGTCATGTGAGAAAAAATTCCATCAAAGAATAAGTATGGTCAGAATGAATTCTACTTATGACGTCGCTGGCCCACTGGAAAAAATCTAAAATAAAGTTTTAGAGATAAAATGAAAAACATCTAAATGTTGTTGATACGCCTGCGAAAATAAGGCCCCAAAATTCAAATGAGCTTTTTTTCCGAACATCGAAAAAGAGTCTAGTGGAGTACTGATGTCAATGTCCAAGTCTGTGGACAAAACGGCCAGGCCAGGAGCGCTGAAACACATAATCACGCGAGAAGGATAGAGCCGTCGTCCACGAGATGAATTGAGATTCTTTTGTATTTTACGTTTTTACCTGACATGAACTTATAGCAACAAGTGGATTTCTTTTCTCCAAACAATGCCCACATGTAACATAATATCTTTTTTATGGTGACCCTGATCAATTTACCGTTACATATTATTTGACATTTCTAATACAACCAAGCATTTAATAGATTAGGTGACCGCCTTAGTTTTACAATGTTCCAAAAATATTGTTTTCACTGTTTTTTGTTTAGTATCTCAACAACTTAATAACCCGGGACGTGTCTTGGATATTTCTTTTCCTTTCACATTCCCAGGGTTCACACCAACTTATCGGTACAAAATTCCCCGACATTTTTCAAATTTCCCCGACAATAGCTAAGTCAACATGGAGGTAATAGATGGCCTTCTTTCCTACCTCTCATTCAGTTAGTCATAGCCATCTTTTTTTTATTCAAATATATATATATATATTTCAAATAACAGATTGAAAGTTTTTATCAACCTGTAATTTTTGCAAAATATGCTTAAATAAAAAGACAAAGCTACAATACTCTTTTTTATTAGACTTACATTTTTGAATCTGAAAAAAAAAAATACCGCCCTCCCAGGACTGAACTTATTTTCTCTTGACATTCCCTGACCTCGAGACATGTATTTTCCCCTCGACAGGTGAGAACCCTGATCCCATGAGCAGTGATTCTAGATATTTCTCGAGTGACATAATGTGGAAAACACTGAAATGTGTGTTAGGAAGAGCAAGAGAAAAAATGTTTGGTAATTGGTTTATGATCCTTCCACTCAAAGTTTTTGGAGTTCATCAGCCGCAGTTGATAACTTTCATTGACAAAATCACTTCCACTATGACTATGGAAAGTTTTCTCAGGGAAGTTATCTCAATTTCCGTATAAGAATGAACTTTGACATATCCGTTTCAAAATGCTACTCTTAGAAATAGGAAGAGTTTGCATCCTTTGAAAAATATACATAGCCGTGTCAGAAAACGCAGAGATTTTGAATTTTTTAAAAAATATATAGCCTGACTCATTTTTTCGAACAATTACACTAAGTTTACCACGAGGTACTATTTTCTGACTTTTTGATTATTAGTAACTAAATAAATTCCGCCGACTGTCAGACATTATTTGTCATGTTATTACCTGACGTGACTGTAAAGAAAATTCAAAAAATTGTTCAAATGACTTTGCAAGTAAAACTTTACGTTCTAATATCTGTTTTTGTTTTTGTTTTGTTCATTATTCAGGACCCCCTTTTAACATGATACACAAGACACAGACTCGTATCAGCTTATATACACAACTTGGACAGGTTGTTTTGTTGTAGTTATAGCCTAAAGAGGATCGTATTCCAGTTTTAGCCTAAAATATTTATTTGAAGTCATAAGAATGTATACTAAGTACTTTCCAACGTCGGTGTCATTTGTTTGCAAGAGTTACGATCAAATCTAATTGCAATCGGCAACAAAACATGGAACCATTATGGCTACGTGTTAGTTATGCTTTGTCGTCTGCTTTCCGGGGGGGCGTGAAAATCGATAAAAGTCACGAAAACTTACCAGTTTTTTTTTAATCAAGCATAAACTGGTGTCCTACTCTGATAAACTGTGTGAAATTGCAGTCGAAATAGTCAAAAGATAAACAATGAGAAAAAAAAAAAGAAGAAACAGGCCAGATACTACAAATTCTGTATAAATTAGATCCCAGCTGGAACTGGAAGTTCGGTCATAGACGTCACGACTTCGCCACCCCTTGCTGCATTATATGAGAGGGTCAATATTATGACCAGATCATAAGTTAATATTTATTGACCTGTAAATCTAGGCTGGTTGTACACTAACTTTACTACTCATACTTCGTTCATCTTTCTCTTCTGACCTATTTTCTTTAAAACAGGGTTGCCATTTTAAGACCAAATTCATCTGATATGACCTTTTAGGGAGCATTTAACCATGAACATTTTGGTTTGGTCATTATTTGGATATGTGAGCCTTTTGTCTTTTACTTCAAACATTTTACTGAAAAAAAGTATCAGATTTTGTAGTGGTAACTCAGTTAATTAAATTATTAGTATTTGACTCCACCTACACGACCACTAACTAATTCTAGATGATCTAAACGAAGAAAGCAAAAAAGTCGGCTTTTACATGAACTTCAGTAAAACGAAAATCATGTGCAATATTTATGTTGAGACTAAAAACATAACTGTCAAGATAGAAAATGCATAACTCGGCAAGTTAAACCACTACATCTACTTAGGAGAACGAATCTCCATGAGATCCTCAAAAGAAGAGAAAATCAAGCGAAGAATCACTTTGAGATGGCAAGCCTTCGGCAGAGCAAGCTAAACTTTAAAAAACCAGATGATCCTAATAATCATAAAAAGAAGAGTATTCAACCAATCCATTCACCCGATAGTCACTTATGGAGCTGAAACATGGAACCTAACCAAGAGACTGACCTACAAACTGAGAACTATGCAAAGTGCGCCTGAGAGAATTGTGCTCAACCTTACATGGAGATATCACAAGACAACACAGTATATAAAGAAAAAGGGTGTCCGTGACATCATAGAAACTATTAAAAAACTCAAATGGCAATGGGCAGGCCATGTTGCAAGAATGGCAGACAATCGATGGACATCATGTCTCACAACATGGATCCCCAGAGATCACATGCGAAACTGAGGCCGACAGAACACGAGATGGAGAGATGAACTAGATAGATTCTGGAAATACTGGCTCTGCGACTCCCGTGATAGAGAACTGTTGCGAATCCTGGGGAAGGTCAATGTCCTACACGGACGTTAAAAGACTGAAGATGATGATGATGATGGATACTCAACTATTCAACCAACTACTATTGAACTGTTATCTTACTATACGGTATGCAGTGTAAAATCAGTAATAATATCTATGACGTAAAGTAATCCCTTAAGGCTTGCTGCAGCTGATGATAGCAGTCCGTTCAGAAAAATGAAAAAAGGGTCAACTTCATAGGTGAGAGAGAGAGAAGAAAGATTAGGCCTTTTCCATCCCTAATTACTAGTGGCACAAAAATAGCAAAGCAGCTGACCTGTTAGTGATGCCGAGTCAAAATAGTAAATGCAAGTGGTAATGCATTGTGAAGAATGCACATAAAATGTGCATGCAATGAATTAAAATAATGATTTAAAATAAAGTGTGTATGAAATATGAAGATTCGATTGTAGAAGTAAGAAGAGAATGTGCTTTTAAAGATGTTTCACTACTTAGAATAATGGTTCAATTTAGGGACACAAGTGCATAATATACATATGTTGTTGAGAATCGTAATATGTGTATGCAGGAAGTAGAGAAGCTGAAGTGTTGGTTTGTATATAAGTGTCTGTATGAATGCATACTGAGGTAATTGAAATAGTTGTTGCGCAAAGTTTTTAGAACAGTCTCCATTCTGCTAAGCATAGAATGAGAACTGGACAAGGATCGAATCGTGTGCACCTATTTTATAGAAGAGGGTACAGATCAGGGCATGAGATCCAAATTATCTCTGAAGAGGAGGTTGCCTATGTGTCTTGATGAGGCTATTTTTAGAGCAAATATCCAAGTGCACCTGTTGCTGCAGATAGAGATTTCAACTTGTGTATTCCAGCAAAATATGTTATCTCTTTTTTTCTGAATGCACTTGTTGCTGTAGATGAATGGTTTAACTTGTCTAACTTAGATATGTTATCTCCTACTGAAAGAGTTTCCTACTTGACTGAATTTCGTGTGTGTTTTAATATACTGGTTAGGAAGAAAAATATGTGGCCTGATAAATGTGTTATTGTTTTAATGTCAATCAGGGGATGTCAATCCATTAAGACTAAAAAAAAAAAAAGATAATAATAATAACCATTTATAATCAAGTTTCAAAAATTTATTTATCTATCAACAAGAAATTTTATTTAGAAAATTACTTTTTTTCGACTGTCCCAGTTCCTGCCACACGTAGGTTTGAGAATTTTTCAGGCTCGATACAAGAAAAAATATCAGACTGAACTTCCACATTATTTTTTAAAGCAATAAGCAAGATAAATTGATTTTGAAATTATCCAGTTTAATTATAGCGTTCTTATTCTTCCCAAATGATCCAAAGGTGTAGAGTCATGTTACCTTATATCAAATTACGGAAATTCATCTGTATATACAACAGGTAGAATAACAGTTCCATTTAATTTTCATGTATTCTTTATCCTGTATGTGCTTTCATAATGCAAAATGGACAACTATTGCCGTATCATTGAGTTTAGGTCATAAATTCAAAAAAATGTCTTCATTTTTGCATTTGGTTTGAAACATTTCCAATTTTTTAGCAACTGTGCATTGAAATATTCTGGTTGCCACATAAATGCTATCATATCTGAGATTTGGTTTGAAGATAGATCGAGGGAAACACTTGAAGTTTTGAAAAAAAAGAAAGAAAGATCCTAATCAGATGATTTTCAATTACTAATAACTAACAAAATGAATCGCTACAAAAAGAGAAAATAATTTCCAACATTAAACAAAAGGAATACAACTCACTATCATAGTCAATAGTCGAAAAACAAAAATTTGAAGTCATGTGAAAAAATTATCTATCAAAGAATAAATATGTCCAGAAAAAATTATATTTCTGTCAGCACCGGTGTTTTCTACGAGAAAACATCTAAAATAGAGTAGGAAAAAATGTCTAGATTCTCTAAAATTCAGATGTTTATCACCAAACTCGTCAGAATGGGCCCCCCCCCCAAATGTCCAAAAAAGCCCCCCCACCTCCTAAAAGTCGTTTTTAAAAGAATGGAGTCCTGATGCTAAATTTCAAGTTGGTAGACAAAACGGCCCGACCAACAACGCTGGAACAGACGAATAAACGCATGCACATGCAAAAAAAAAACAGCAAAAAAAAAACTGTAGCATCTTTGATGGCTACGTTGGTTCAATTCTATCAACGCCAAGAATAATTTACGTATTCTGACATGTCTATACAAACATACATATATATATATATATATATATATATATATATATATATATATATATATATATATATATATATATATATATATATATATATATATATATATATGATTCAAGATATGGAATCATTTTTCTGTTCTGATAAGTCATGTGTTACAAGACATATACATGGGAAATAAGTTCAGTCCTGAGATGGAGGCACTTTTTTTTAACATTTAAAAAATGTAAGTCTTCAGAGAAAAAGGGTATCGTAGCTTTGTCTCTTTATTTAAGCATATTTTGCAAAAATTACAGGTTGATGAAAACTTTCAATCTGTTATTTGAAATATATATATATATTTGAATGAAAAAAAGATGGTTATGACTAACTGAATGAGAGGTAGGAAAGAAGGCCATCTATTACCTCTATGTTAACTTATCTATTGTCGGGGAAATTTGAAAAATGTCGGGGAATTTTGTACCGATAAGTTGGTGTGAACCCTGGGAATGTGAAAGGAAAAGATATATCCAAGACACGTCCCGGGTTATTAAGTTGTTGAGGTATTAAACAAAAAACAGTGAAAACAATATTTTTGGAACATTGTAAAACTAAGGCGGTCACCTAATCTATTAAATGCTTGGTTGTATTAGAAATGTCAAATAATATGTAACAGTAAATTGATCAGGGTCACCATAAAAAAAAGATATTATATTACGTGTGGGCATTGTTCGGAGAAAAGAAATCCACTTGTTGCTATAAGTTCATGTCAGGTAAAAACGTACCGAGTTGCTCTTCTTTATAATACGAAATGTTTATACGTCAGAACAGGAAAATGATTCCATTTCACGAGTCATTATATATATATATATATATATATATATATATATATATATATATATATATATATATATGTGTGTGTGTGTGTGTATGTATATATGTATATATATATATATGTATATATATATAGATATATATATATATATATATATATATATATATATATATATATATATATATATATATATATATATATATATATATATATATAATGTGGTACAAATTAGGCTAGCAGTATAACATAATATAATAATACATCAAAAAATAAAGCCACTTCTGAAATGTAATTTCATAGAGTGCTCGATACATACAACTTTTCACTCTTGAAGTTAAGTTGTTTTAGAGTAGAGCTGGAAATAAATAGCAGTATGTGGATTCGCTACTCAAACTAGTTCATATTTCTGTCCTGTTCGGGCCTCGTCAGGCGAATGTGCGTGTATATATTATGACACATGACGTGAAAACATGTCAAACAGGAAAATGAATCCATTGTTAATTTGATCACATACGTTTGGGCCCATACACATGAAGCCAAGACAAAAAAAACATTTTGTGACTATTACAACTATTGAGAGAACAAGACCACGAAGAATGTAAATTTTCAGACATCAATTTTCATGAAGATAAACATTATCTTTGAATACTAGATAAATTCTAGCACAAAATGTTGAGTAATTTTTTAATATTTGATGAGCATAAACACTGAAAAGATAAGTAACTATTGTTCACCAATGCTTATGTCACTTAAGGAAGGAAATATAAAAACAAGAACCATAAGTTTAACGACATGTTCACCATCTGAGGTAGTAGTAGACGAAGGAGGAGTAGGAAGAGTAAGTAATCTCTCTTTGAGTCAATAGATTCTCATACTTGTAAACTATTGTGATATGGAAATATTCTGCAGGTATCATTTCAAATAAATACAGTAAATAGTCATTTTTGACTTTTACACGGACCTTGGACATATTTTCCGTGCTCATTAAGAGGAATGTATATGCAATATCTCAAGTTTCTACTATGAATGGTCAAGGGCTTGGTGAAGTCCAGATAGATAGATATAAATGTATAACCTAAACCCAGCAACAATGATTAAACTGGTCTCTTGGGGGTAGTGGTGATTAAAAGCTGAAAGACACATATACAGAGCTGAAGCTGTTGAAAATCTCTAAGGCAGTGAAGATTGTCAGGAATTCAAATGTAGTCATTGTTGTTATTTTAACTGTCAGTTGGTAGATCAATCAGCAAGTATGGTACTCACCACTACCCACAAGAGACTGGTTTAAACACTGTTGCTTAGTTTGGGTTATTCATGTGTTATAAATTTTTTTTTCATTTATCTTGGCTTTGCCCAACTCTTACCATTCATAGTAGAAACTTGAAAATTCGCACACACACACACACACACACACACACACTCATACACACACACACACACACACACACACACACACATACTCCTCTCAATGAGGGAAAACTTATTTTGTTTTTGAAAAATAACCTCCGAAATAGGTTTTTAGTGAGGGTTCAATGTGCCATGTAAGTTTACGCCAAATTGGTCACTAATTTGTGCCTGCTTGTTTTGTTTTTTTTTTCTTTTTTAAATTTAGACCAACAAAGGGTGCGAGAAGTAAATAATCCAGTGATCACTCTTTTTATTTTTTCAACTTTTAATTAATCAACCCTTACACAGCATGTATGGGTGGCGGTGATTGATGATTTCTCTCGGAATGTTATTTCTATCTATTTTCTATGACCTTGAAAAGAAAATCATCAGAATTTTAGACAATTTGGAAGCATCAAAACATTGATCCAAAGTTAAATAAAACTGATTTCGATATCCGTAGCTCACATACATGAATCGTCGTAGCCAGCGGGTGGACTAAAACTAATTATCTGGAAAATTATCTAAAATCATCTTTTCAAAATAGATCTTTTATTTAAAATCATCAACAAAAAATATATATATCTGCGTAACTGTCAAGATAGAAGATGCAAAACTCAGCAAGGTATACCACTACATCTACCCAGGACAACAAATTTCCACGAGATCCTCAAAAGAGGAGGAAATCAAGCAAAGAATCACTTTGGGATGGCAAGCCTTTGGTAGAGCAAGCTAAACTTTCAAAAACAAGATGATCCTAATAATCCTAAAAAGAAGGGTATACAACCAATACGTTCTCCCGATAGTCACTTTTGGAGCTGAAACATGGAACCTAACCAAAAGACAGACCTGCAAACTGAGAAGTATGCAACGTGTGCATGAGAGAATCATGCTCAACCTTACATGGAGAGATCACAAGACAGCACAGTATATAATGAAGAAAACGGGTTTACGTGACATCATAGAGACTATTAAAAACTCAAATGGCAATGGGCAGGCCATGCTGCAAGAATGAAAGACAACCAATGGACATCACGACTCACGACAGAGATCACATAAGAAAACGAGGCCGACAGAATACAAGATGGAGGGATGAACTTGATAGATTCAGGAAATACTGGCTCTACGACGCCCATGATAGAGAATTGTTGCGAATCCTGGGGAAGGTCTATGTCTAACGACGGACGTTAAAAGACTAATGATGATGATGATGATGATGATGATGATGATGATCCAAAATGACTATAGAGACCCCTCAAAAGGACTTTTTTGAAGAAACAAAAATGTCGCTTTAAGGTGGTGCCTAGTAGTGTACTCATGCAAACTTTCAAAGGTGTAGCCAAAAAAATGTGACCAAGGGTGCCATGGAGCCCCGTACCTTCAGACACACAGACACTCAAAGAGAGAAGAATCTGTCCACCTGACTGATTGGTTGGGGAGGTTTTTTGTATCAATAATTCCTCATTGATATTTTTTTATTTTTAGAATCAATCAGCCAAAACTGTCAACAAAGGTTTTTTCAGTTTTCAAGTTAGTCTGGCTGCATATGTATGCATAGCACATACAAACCGCACCAATGAAGCTAGATGGCTGAAAATTTGAGCATTTATCCCTTATGATATTTAAAACGAACTCAGGTTTTTGTTTTTTGAAAATTTCCCCCAAATACGTTTTTGGTGGTGAGGTTCAATTTACAATGTAAGTTCATGCTAAATTGGTCCCTGAATTTGTGTCCAGTAACTTTCATGCATGTTTTTTTTCTATTCTTTATAAAAAAAATTGAACTTCTTTAGCGATCATGTCGTAACAAAAGGTGAGAGAGGTGATTTATTCATTGATCACCACCTTTCTTCAATTATTTAATTGATCATCCCCTAAAGATATTGGTCATATGACAGTTTCTATTAAGCGACCAATCCGACTTATCTTGTTTTTAGTTAGATAAAATAGAAAAATGCAATCCCTTCTCCCAGGCGAATGTACTAAAAAAGTCTATGGTTTCGAAAATGTGACTAATTTTTCATAAGTTTTTTTTTTCATCTTTTAGTTTCTTTTCATTACAGATTTCTTGGTCAGATGCCGTCCTCTGTGAATCGAATAGAAAAAAAATGGAAATAAACAATTATAGGGATATATCTTTTTCAGAAATTATTTCAATTAAAATCCGCATTAATTTTTTTTTTTTTATAAATCCTAGGGTTAACTGGTTATCTTAGTCTAGTTAGTTGAATATTGAAATGAGGTATTTTTTTTAGAACAAATGTTCATTCTGACATCACAGCTTCACAGCTTTACTTCAAACATTCAGGGCTTATTTGAGTACGAGTCGTGATTTAAAACTCTTGAAAAATGGGTGACTTTAAACTTAGTTGGAACCTAGATCACTGAAACCAAGAATGATGCAGTCTTCATGCTGAACCCACTGCTGAACCATTATAATGATTAGAACCCAATCAGAATTTGTCATCGATTTTGTGTGATGGAACCTAACCAAGAGATAGATCCGCAAATTGAGAACCATGCAACGTGCACATGAAATAATTATGCTGAGCCTCACATGGATAGACCACAAAACAGCACAGTACATCCGAGAAAAGACAAAAGTCAGGGACATCATAGAATACATTAAAAAGCTCAAATGGCAGTGGGCTGGTCATGTTGCACGTATGGCGGACAACTGTTGGACATCACGACTCACGACATGGATCCCCCGAGATCACAAGCGCAACTGAGGCCAGCAGAATATTAGATGGAGAGACGAGCTAGACAGAAAGTACTGGCTCTGCAACACCCATGATAGAGAAGTGTGGCGAATCCTGGAGAAGGTCTATGTCCAACGACGAACGTTCTAATACTGATGATGATGATGATGAATTGAATTTGAAAATTGAATTAAGATAACAACGAGTAATGGGCATTTCGATGATTTGGCGGCCATCTTGGATGCCATCTTTGAATCTATACCTTTCCAGTGATCGGACTGTGGTAGAATTCTGATGTCTTAATAGGTGTAGGACGCCATAAAAGTGACATTGGCAAGTAAAATTTGATTGCAAAAATATAGTAGGGACGATTTTTAGACTCGGGCTGGCAACTGCCGAAATGAAAGAATTAGGGGTAGAGGAAATATTATTGTCCATATAATGATCCAGAGACTCAAAAGGAACAAATTAACCCTAATTCTATTCGTCAGAATGTCAGCTTTAAAATGGTGTGTAATATAATTTCATTGGAATGACCTTTGGGTCAGAAGAGGTCAAAAGTTCACAGAAAGTGGGTTTTGCTAAAAGTCTCGGGCTCAAATCAAACATAGTTCAAATTTGCAACTATGAATATCATTATTATCATCAGGAATTTCATACCGGTTGCCTGGTGGTTATTGTTGGAGGTTGAGTGACAGTAAGTCTCCTCAAATCTCCAATCCTTCTCTCCACACTCTCATAGTCCACACCAAATGCCCAGTGGTTATCGCTGAATGCTGGGTGACAGTAAGTCTCCTCAGGTCTTCAGCCCGCATCTCATCTCTCCTTTGCATATCACATCAGTGCTGTGGTGCACACCTCTGCTACCATTTGTTTGTTTGTTTTTTTGTCTTCCATCTCTGTTAGGCTACTGCTAACATTTAGTATCGTAGACCTTATATTTCTAGTACTTTCCTAGCGGTGCTGTGGTCTGTATAGTCTCAATCCTTCCTTTTATCCCGAGCTCCTCCAATCTCGCCCTCAGTGTCTTCAGGATAGTTCTGAGTGCGCGTATTATTACTGGCACTACCTTGACTTTCATGTCCCCTATCTTTTTCAGTTTCCTTGCCAGATCTTGGTATTTTTTTCCAGTTTTTCATTCTTTTCTCTTTACTCCATTGTCTGCATGCACGGCCACATCTATTATTTGTTAGGTTTTCCCTTTCTTGTCTACGATTACCAGATCCAGTCTTCTCGCTTGGATGAGGTGGTCCGTTTGGACGTAAAAGTCCCGAAGTGATTTGTGGCTTCCATTCTCCAGGGCTATCTCCGGTTTGTGCTGGTGCCTTTTTTCGGCATGATTAAATCCCATTCGTTTACTCAATTCCCAGTGTATCACTGTTGCTACTCTATCGTGTCTATGTTTATACTCCTTCTGGACTAGTTGACTACATTCGCTAGTTTATTATTATTATTATTATTATTATTATTATTATTATTATTATTATTATTATTTAAGTATATGTTCAATTTGGTATAATTTTTTATATCAACCCTATCTATTTTGTGTGTGCTTTTGGTGTTAATTCACGATAAATCCCTTAATCCGTAATGATTTCAGACATCACCTGGAGTTTTATCTGGTCTTATCCTACCAAACTTTCTAATGCTACTTTCCTGGGGTCCAACAACCCCACATAAATAATCCAGGGGTAAAAATCTGACAGCAGGGGTGTCACATCAAAGTTGCTTTTCTCACATTTTCGACCTTGGAACGTAGGAGGCTTTGTGAGCTTGTCATCCCCTCACTTGGATAATCTTAGATATTTTTTTGAAATTCACTAAAAAATCACCAAACTCACCATAAATAGACAGAATAAAGAGAGAGAGAGAGAAAAAAAAAGAAGAATTTGTGACACCTCATCGGACGTTCACTTTTTGATAACTTTAGATACGTTGCAAACGAACGAGCGTATGACAACCTGTCAGTGCATTGTCAGTGAAAGACGATAAACTGACGAAAGATGCAAAACACAAACACACATACATGCCACAAATACACATATACTCTTGCAGATACGCACGTGTGTGGAATGTACGTGTATAAGTGGGTATGTGGCAAGTGAGCGTTAGTGTACGTACGAGAAAAAGTGACATGCGTATGCATGTGATTGTCTTTGTCTTTGTTATAAATGACGTGTGTGAATGTGGTATGTGTGAAGTATCTGTATGCATATGTGTATGTTTGTGGACTATGGGTATGTTTACGTTCGTAATTTCACAATTGGCGTTTTCAATGAACTTGTTTGACAGAGTCCTTTTATCGCAGCATCAGAAAAAGCCACGAAATGGACCGAAAATAGTTATTTCATGGTTATAATATAGTTCAGTATTTGTGGCTTATAATACGACTTAATGAAAAAAAATAAAAATAAAAAGTCGTACTTACGCCCTGAAAAGTCTTGCATCAAGAATTTAACCACGAATGGCGTCTGAAGTTCAATATAATTTATTTCGTTTAACAACATCAATCCCCGTTTAAAAAAAAAAACAACCTAAAAATAGCGCCCGAAATGCATTATGATTTATTTGGTAAAAAATATAAAGATGTGATTTCAGTGTTTAGAATACAAAATTTGCACACTTTTGACTATGGGGTCCTGCTTGAAAAAAAAAATTGTAAGTAAAGGTCCATTTTGGCATTATAGCTAAAATGTTAATAGACCCCATCTCTAAAACCTCAAGAAATCTTTTTTAACTGATTAAGTCCCTGAGGAAAGGAGGGTCATACATTGAAAGCATAAAAAATAATGAACATTCTTTTTCTATTTCTTTTTCAACAGGTGCAGGACATATCAGGGGTGTCCTAAACCCAACGAAAGCCTACTTTTGTACCATTTTACAATGGAAACTTATCTCTCTTATTACAGTAAAATTTTCATCTGTTTTTTTTTTTTTTTTTTTTTTTGTCCTTCTTCACTACCTGGAGATTCGGTTCAGCAAACCAGAGTAATTTTTCATGATGATATATTTTACATGAGTGGTTTGCTCCCATTCAGAGGCATTCAAACACGGTCCCGTACGACTTTTCTAGGGGATTACGCGAAACGAAGAGACATTTTCGCAATATGCTTAGTGACTCGTCATTACTTAAACAGATCATTAAAAAAAATCAGTTTATTTTTAGAAAAAAAATGATCATTATTCGGTACAAAACACGTATTTTATGATTCATGTCATGTATAATTGCTCCCACCAAAGAAACCCTCACAGATAGACCATCCTTTTCTGTGAGTAGTTTCAATATATTCTGCACAAAGATAATAATCGTTACATACATATTTAAAGATATATATATATATATATATATATATATATATATATATATATATATATATATGTTTCGATGTATTACATCTCTTCAGTGTGGCTATAGACCTTCCATTATCCCATCCAGTACCGTGAGGCAGAATTGAAACCGATATCCTACCTCTGGACTACGGAACTGGACAGTCAGTAAGGCTAAATTTAAGCGATATATTTTAATTACACAGAAATCCCTCATCCACCTGAGTGCTCTGTTCCCATGGAAGAGCATTGCATAAGCTTACAGTGGATGAGTTACCTCACTTAAAGAGTGCTCAACCCTAAATAGAGGAGCATTAATATATATACACACACACACACACACACATATATATATATATATATATATATATATATATATATATATATATGTATATATATATATATATATTATTGTGTCATCCACAGACAGCTGTTTCGATGTATTACATCTCTTCAGTGTGGCTATAAGTGAGGTAATTCATCCACTGTAAGCTTATGCAATGCTCTTCTATAGGAATTGAGCACTCTGGTGGATGAGGGATTTCTGTGTAATCTGAAAATATATCACTTAAATCCAGCTTTCCGTCTGTCCATTTAAGGTAAGATATCGGCCTACGGGTCTAAAGTGAAGGTTTCAATTCTGCCTCGCGGTACTGGATGGGAAAATGGAAAGTCTTTTGCCACACTGAAGATGTAATACATCGAAACAGCTGTCTGTGGTTGACACAATAATATATACATATATATATATATATATATATATATATATATATATATATATATATATATATATATATGATAAGATGTGGATTCGATACACGAACTAGTTCATGTTTCTGCCCCGAATGATTGTACCATTCACATCTTATTATATATTTTCAGTTCTACTCTAAAACAACTTGACTTTCGAAGCATAAAGTTGAATTTACCGAGCACTCTATGAAATAAATCCATCACATATCAGACGTTGCTTTGTATTATGCTATATTACTAACCTGATCTGTACCATATGTATTATGCGTGTGTATATATATATATATATATATATATATATATATATATATATATATATATATATATATATATATATATATATATATATATTGCAGTAAATGAAGTTGTTTTTGAAGGGTTTCCCTCGAAAATTTAATTAATATAAAGTAGTTAAAGGTTTAAAACCAACTGCTCTACTTTCAAAGGTTCAGACTTCCGTTTCTTCTGGAAAATTTTCGTAACTTTTATCTGGGTAACGAATCGATAATAGACGCAGATTTTCATTTTGTAATATTTAGTAACCTTAATGAGCTCAAGTCTTGAATGTAGTGACAGGGAATTTTTTGTTGAATTTTTAAACTATGCATTTTGGGAAAGCCTATTTTATGCACATTGAGAGGAAATAGGGTCATTTTTTTTTTAATTCATGGGAAAATGTTTCCAGGATGTAAAAATTACAATGTATGAAAAATATCTTTCAATCGAAAACGAATGCCTGGATCCACCTCCAAATTTAATCATGTATTCCTTTACACATGCCTTACTATTCCACAAACTTACATTGAAATTCACTGAGAACTCTTGGAGATATAGTGGTGACAGACAAGAGCAGATAAAGAAATTTTTGAGAAAACGCAAAAATATCACTCAATTATTGGCCAGAGTTTATTGTCTTCTTTCTCTACAGTGTAGCTCCCACAAAGTTTAATTTAAAATGATTGAGAACTTTTGGAGATATCGTATTGATAGACAGGAGCAAATACAGTAATATCTCCCAATAAAGAAATTTCTGGATCTACCTCAAAATGCAATCGCTTCTTCCTTATCCCACAGTCGAGCTTTCCACAAATTTGCATTGAAATTCATTGAGAACTTCTGGAAATACCGTGTGGACAGACAATGATGATTAAGTTTTAGGGTGGCTCCACGGTCCGAGAATTTGTTTTTATGCAGGGGCAGATTACGCCACCGGATTACAAAAAATATCAGAAGCAGAAAAGTGATGACTCATCAACCAGTTCAACATAATGTATACACTTGTCAGCACCAAAATTGGACAGGTCTTCAGATCTAATTTTTTTCTTTTTTTTCAATTCTTTAATGATCTTTCAATTCTTTTATTTTCGCCTCGAGTCACTTCGGCGCAACTTCGTTGTGGAAAATAATTCTCCAATGAAGAGTATATTTATAGACCGGGGGGGGGGGGTCAAGAATTTTGCCCCGAGGTCCCGACGATTCAAGTAACGGCACTGTTTGAATCCCTAATCGAACCCTTGTTAACATTAGATCCGGTCGGCTGGCGGCCATCTTGAATTTGACCTCTCACAGGTCAAATCTGACTTTCCCCAACATCAGAAAACTACCGTTATGTCACGTACTGTGTAAGCAATTTGATTTTTTTTTTTTTTTTTTTTTTTTTGGCATAACTGCAATATCTTTTTCATTTGCTCTGCTTGTGATGATAGAATGTGTGAAAATCAAGCCTGGATATGGCGTAAATGAATGAAGGACAGAGGAGAAAACCATGTGATTGGGCGTCATCTTATCGGTTGAGAAGGAAAGAAGAAAACAGACCAGAGGAAGAGGAGAAGCATTTCCTAGAAAGAGACTGACTATTAG
This sequence comes from Thysanoteuthis rhombus, assembly GCA_963457665.1. Taxonomy (NCBI): domain Eukaryota; kingdom Metazoa; phylum Mollusca; class Cephalopoda; order Oegopsida; family Thysanoteuthidae; genus Thysanoteuthis; species Thysanoteuthis major. The sequence continues at coordinate 14,572,486 of OY735229.1, read as the reverse complement.
TGAGAAATAATAAAATGCATCTGCAATAACAACACCCACCAACACTTGGGTCCAGGTATTCGAACAGAAATCATTCCTCTTGGGTGATACAAATCAAATAACAGAGGTTTTCTGAGAGAGAGAGAGAGAAAGAGAAAAAAAAGGGGGAAAAGATTGAGTTGTTGTCCCTGTTAGTTAATAGAAATACAAAATTAACCATATCAACACCAGACGACGATCATGTCGGCAACAGATCTAGAAGAAGAGTCGCCTCGACTTCTGTCCATTCAAAGTACGGTCGTTTTTGGATATGTTGGTAATAAAGTAGCCGTGTTTCCTCTTCAGGTAAGTAACTCCAACCATAATACTTACTACACGAATTTACCTTCCATCAATTACTATGTTATTTAATTATGATCTAGAATAAAGCGATCACTACTTCAACTTTACGTAGCTTTTAAAAATCACTATGTTAGTTATGTTATCATTTGTATATTATTATAAAGTCAACCCTTGATTTTAAACCAGGATTTTAAAAAAATAATCATTTCCACGAGTAAATACACTAGTATTAAAATAAAGATTAGTAAGTCCTTTACCTTTGAAAATTGTTTATTCTTTTACCTCAGCTGTTTAGGTTATAAAATTTTAAAAAAATTAAAATCATTTGTACATTTGAATTACGAACTTTTAAGACCTTGAATTGTTGATTTTTTTCCCTTTTCATTATTTTTTTGAATTTAAAACTAACCCTGATAAACAAAACTTTAATTCCTTGAAGGAAAATTTTACAAATAAAAACAACGTCATTTTATCTACATGGAGATTGTTTTTTGTTGTTGTTTTTTTAACCTGAAATAAAAATGGATTTCTGTTCATTTTTATCTAAATCAAACCATTTAAAATCATGTGAGATTATTAACAAGAAATATTTAACCAGTTGATCGTTTTTGTTATTATAGTCTGAAAGGTTAACTTCATTCATTAATCTTTCTTCTTAGCCTTTATTTTTAAATCTAAATACCGTGTAAAGCCGACTTTTCGCGTGTATTTGACTCTTCAGTTAGAATTTATTCACTTTTTAACATTTTAATTTAAATCTTAATTCCATTTAGATTTCATGTTTGGCATTTCGAAGGTTAATTTATGTTTAATTCAATTTTTCCTGATTTTTTTTCTGCTCTAATATCGTCCATCAACAGGTTCAAATCGATGTTTTGTTCCTTGTGAGGGATTATTTCTTTACACCACTTTGCTTGGCCAAGTGCCAACAAATACTTACTTTCATTTTAAAATAATAATTTTTATGAAAGAAATCAAAAATACAGAGCCTGTCCCTAAATTTCCTCTCATCATATGTTTATGAAAATATCCATTTTATTTTATTTTTTTTTAATAAACTTCTACTGTTGATTAAAAAGTACGTCGATTGTTGATTGAAAATTAAAATCAGTTGACTTTGTAACCCTAAGCTTAAATTTGCTTGTCAACCAGAAAATATCATTTATGTACATAGATAGATTTTTATTACAGCTCATTCCCTAAACAAAAAATAAGTATATTTTTTCATAACATTAAAATTCTATCCAAGACGTTTACCAAGGAGTTGAAATGACAGATTTTGTCATCACCGTTCACACCCACGTGTGTGGTGAGACCCAACTTATATAACCGATCTTGTGTCACATTAGCCCCCGTGGGGAGGCGAAGAAATTCAAAACCTTTTTCTCAGTCCTAAAAAAACAAAACAACAACAACAACAAATAAATAGATAAATAAAATAAAAATATAATTAAAAAATTTAAAAAAAAAAAATCATTGCTATCACTATTAAGTCCAGACGATTGGTGCAAAAATTGCTCAGTTGGTGACAAAAGCATGAAATTCGGCAAAGTCTATGATGGATACCACGAATAATCATTTTCAGACGTGGAGCCCAATGTTGCTACTTCATCTCAAATTTTTATATCCGGAATCGTCATATCTAAAACTATCTAAATTTCTCCGTAAAATATCTAAATAAACACCACAAAATATATTACGTATTTATGAAGACTATTTTCGCTGCAAGTGATAAAATTGAAATTTAATTCAACATTTATGACAAATAAGACTTAATTTCTTGAAGAAATTTTCTTTTTGAATGGTCGGACTCACCTTTGGTCTGCATGAATAAATTCAGATATATTTGCATATATACGAGATGATTGAATTTAGCTATTTGCTATCAGGTCTAAACTTTTGATCTATTTTTAGATAGATATCTAGATATTTTTGGATAAATTTTTAAAAAATTCTACTGGTATCTGAAAAGTTTTTGAAGTATCAGAATCTCATTGAAAAATAGCTGTTTAAACATTTTTTTTTTTTACATCTAAAGGCATCAAAAATTATCCAAAAGTGGATGTAAAATATCCGAAGTGTCGTTACTGGTTGTCCATAGCAACAACTGCTAAGGAGGTCATTTCCCATAGCAACTGCTCATAAATCAGTTTTTTTAAAAAAATTTTCACAACAGAAGATTTTTTAAAGTTTTTCGTAGTATTCAGTGTGCTCAATAACTTAATAAAAGTCTACCACTGTCTGACCACTGGAAAGGTATAATTTTTATGATGGCCTTAATACTGACATACTTCGTAATTTGTAAATTTTTCATACAGCAGTACACACTGTAGAGACTGATTCCTTAATTCTCCACAAAATTTAATCATTTCTTTCTTACTGATCACCTTTTCCTCAAAATTTCATCGAAATTCATTGAGAAATTCTGGAGATACTGTATGGACAGACAGGAGTGGGTACCAAAATGTATGAAAAAAAAAAGGAAAATATCTATCTCTCAATCAAAAACAAATTTCTGGATTCACCCCAAAATTCAATCACATCTCCTTTGATGACGTGTCTTATCCTTTTACACAATTTCATTAGAATACATTGAGAACTTCTAGAGATATGTTGAAAGGCTGGTGATTTTCAGTGTACATCCCTCCGCTAATATATAAATTCCAAATGTTGAGGAAGTGACTTAAAAATAAAAGTGCGGGTAACAAATCATGAAAATTAATCTATTGCCAATATTAGTATCTGATCTGAGAAATAAAATTCATGAACAAATTCTTAGCAAAACTCTGTCGACAGTCACTGTATCGTCTCTAAAATAATTACTTTGAGTCAGCAGGGCCCCTTGTGTATGACATTAAAATTTGATCCTCTGGAATGAATTACTTGTGTTTGCATAAAACACGATAACGAAAATTGATATTTGAAACACTTGAAAATATGTACTTCACCAACGAATAGAATAGCTTCCCCTTTTTTTCTTATATTTATGACATGAAATTAAATATCACCTTAAGTTGAATGCTTTAACAAAAAAAAGAATGTAGTTTCTATTCAATCTTTAAAGGTGCCTTCAGGGTTGCTGGGCAGCTTAATGGCTCGGAGAACAACCTTGGCTTGCTAAGTACTAATTCCTTTTGACAGTTTGTGTTCAATTTGCACTGATGTCCTTTGAAAAGGCATGAATCCATCTCTCCTCCCAACTATGGGTTGAGAAACGCAGGGTGAAGTGAGTCTCACCATTTCAGGCACGCGTCACTTCTAAATTTATTTCACATATCGCAAATGGGCCGAGCAAGTGATGTGTGGAGCCTAAGCGTGGTCGGCTGAAGCCATAGCCAGCCTAAAGACACTGCTTACTTTTTATATGAAAGCCAAGGAAACATTGATGGGTTTGGTACCTCCTTATTGATTGTGTTTTTTTTTTTTTTTTTTTTTAAGCACAATAAATTCATTCTTTAATTAACTGTTTTTGAAGGTGCAAGAATACCTTGATTAGTGTGAGTTTTGATGAAGATGATCTATTGGTGTACGAATCAATGTAAATAAGTATAAACTGAAAGCAAAAACTCAGGTTAAAAGATTACCTTGAACAGTGCTGTTCTGGACAGTATGGAAGATATTGGAACAAACGAAGTGCACTAATCAATGTGTACCTACAGTTTGTACTAAATTGGATTCCCTTTGTCGTATTGACTTCAATCTGTTACCTGATGCTTTTTTCCTCTTTTTTCAATGCTAACATTTTTCTTTTACCTCCTTGATTTTTTTTCTTTTTCAATTAGAAAAAAAAATATTGCAAACCTCTTGACCTTCATAGCATTTTTGTCTAGACTTGGCCACTCCTCAAGTTATCAAGATATCACATTGAAGAAATTTCTTATCACTTACGACAGGTTGCAAGTGGCTAATTTCTTGAGTAATATTATTCTCAGATTGTGTTGCTACAAACTTGTCACAACTATATACTTGAAATTCAACCAAAAACTTGCCTCTGAGCTTTTAGTCATTTTGCTTTTTTTCCCCTGCTAAATGGATGAGAAAATTATTGTTTGAACAAATATAGTTTCTCAGGACTTAAATTCGAATGAAAAATAAGTAAAACCTTGTGAATGGGGATCTTTCCTTAAGACAGCATCTTCCTATTGCACTTACTGAGAAAGTGTTCAGACTTCCCTGTGGCTTGACCAAGATTTTTTAATTAAATTTTCTTCTTCCTAACACTATAACCTGTCACACTTTCTATCAAGTCTCTTGTTTCTGTCACTGTTAAAGGTCATTGCAAAAAAAATCATGTTACATAGTATCAAGGAGAAGGTCCTTTTGGTAATGGGGGTCCCCGAATTAGGTTGGATGACAATTATACAGGAAACATGACGCTCTTTCATTGTTAGGGTGTCACTTACTTTCAATGCTCCAACTGATCTGGATTTCTAACTTGTCCTATTAGCCAAGTGCATCAGACATTCCAATCGACTGAACCATCAAGTGTATGTGGAATTTCCAACAGATATCTCCTTGAGAATTATGAGATCATTACAGTTTGATAGTAAATAAGGGTTTATGTTTTTTGCTATAGTCTTGAGAAGGGTCATTAACAAACCAAGAGTTTTTTGTTGCGTTAACATGAATGACAGGAAAGCTTTCAATCATCTGAGAAACCCTTTCAAGGTTTTATTTCTTCTTTTTGTTGCCTGTTGTTTTAAAGACTTTTTTTTCGATTGTCATATGGACCTTGACATGACGATAGCCAACCATGAGGAAACTTGTAATGTGTGGTGTGCCGATTTTTGCCGGTCACGAGAATACTTGTGGTAGACATTTAGTTGTCAGGGAAAGAAAACATGGGGTTTTCATTATTGTAAGCATTTAATCATGAATTTCCAAGGTATTTGCTGAGCATTCAAAATTTTATGGGTTTCCATATATGCACCAATGATAATCCCTGACCTATTTAATAGATTTTGTATAATTTTACACAGTGTAAGGCTCTAGGCAGAGGTAAGGAAATGTATCAAAAAGAGGTTGCCAGTCAACATGTTAACAAGTCTCCTTATTTTTTTTTCTATTTTCCATTTGACTGAACATTTTTGTACTGGCCTTCCATGTTATATCGTAGTTATTTTCTGAAATCTTACCATAGGAACCCTTCTCCTGCTCTATGAACTATACAACTCAGGATGGCCAAAAAATGTTTTGGTCAACTTTAGAATAAGAATACTAGTCTGAACAATTTGTGGATTTAAATAATTGTTAAAATTTTTTTTAAATTGTTCAAATGGTATTTAACTCTAATGGTATTATGATTTTATTGTAAACTTGATTAACTCTTAAATTCATACACCACTTGTAAACTATGGAACTCTTCAAAGAATAGGATTTAAAAGATGAAATTATTTTGTAAATTGAATTGAAATGCAAGGAAAGTAACTTTAATCAGAAGTTACTGCCCTTAACTTGACATTTAAATTCTCTAATATGAATCTAGGAGTTAATTTGATGCTGTTGATAATCTGATATTATTCATATTGAGTTTTATTCTAAGAGATCTTTTGAAAATTAAAGAAAGTAAAGATTAAGATTGTATAAGTAATATTTTGGCTTTGAAAAGGGAAACAATCCATCACTCTTTTAAGACAAACCTATTTGTCTTCCAGAACACATACATGTCTAAACCTGCTTTTGTAGGAGAAATCTCCTCTTTATGTAGATAATAATCATCATCACAATAATCAATGTGCATAAGTACTACTTTCTAATAAAATGATATCATGTTAGTAAGTTACTTTAATAAGAGAGAGGACTAAGACGGATAGAAAAAAGTGTGGACTAAAGTAGCCAAATCAGCCATTTTTCGGCTAGGTCTGTCTGACTTATTTTCTTTAGTTTTGCTAATAAAAATCTATGATAGCCAATAAATCTGATAAGTGTAATAAAAGTAACTGTTCAGTTTCCATAGATAATGTTGTCTGGAGCCTTTATATATAGTTATTTTCTTTGAAAAGTTAACTGGAAATGAAAAAATCTAGCTGATTTTAACCATTTTCAAAGACAATTTTAGCTATAAATAATAAACCATACTTTGCAACACTAGGCGGGGTAGGGAGAAAACTCCTCTTATTCTTTGTCAAACTTTGAAGTCAATAGAGTTAAGTATTGAATTACCTTTTTTTTCATCAAGTTAGATCTTTTTTAAAATTTCTACAAGTCACTGCAGGTATCATTATGAACTTTCCCTTAAACAATTGAGTTGTAAAATTGTTCAGTGTTATTCAAGACTTTGTTTTGTCAATGCTTAATCATCTTAAGAGAATACCTTAATGAGTAAATTTGCATTTGATCAGAAAGACAAAAATGATAAACACAGAATCAACAAAAAAATAAACAGTTTAAAATCCAGTAAGTGTAGTTTTAAATATTTGCATTAAGGATGAACAGGATTTAATGATGTAACCTTTTTGTATGTCTATATCTTTACAATTCAACATGCATAGAAAGAAAGTTGTAATAAAATGATTTATATTTACTGTATATTTTTATAGAAAAGACGTGAGAAGTATCCAAAAAAATACCCTACAAAAATAACTTTGTCTAATAAACCAGATACAAAAACAGTGACTAAGCAGTGAGCTAACACCGTGAAATTAAGACTGAAATTGAAGTCTAGTCTTGTATCTGAAGGTTGCCTTATCCGCCGAAATATTTGGAAATTTTTTGAAAATTGCCAATATTAACTCTTAAATTCATACATAGAAAAGAGAATGTTGACGATAAAGAAATAAATTCTGATTGAAATTATCTCCCTTTGACAGTTTGGTGAATTGAAAAAAATATTTTTATTCAATTCACCGACAAGTTCCACTTAATTATGTTATTGATCGTAAAGATCCTCTGTCAATTACAAACAGTTTATAAATTTAAGAGTTAAGGAGAGAGAAGGTACAACTTGTAGTTTCAGTAGAAATTCTCTATTTGTCTGGTTGTTCAGACTCTATAATACAAATTGTTGATCCAATGTTTTTATTTTTTAAATTTTTTTATTTTCAGCTCCATGGCTTTGAAACGAGCATCATTAACTCAGTTCAGCTGTCAAATCACACAGGTTGGAATTCCATTTTTATTTCTCTAGGGTGGTAGCCAGGAATTTGATTCTCCCCTCTGTTTTTACAAGATTGTGATATTTTCTAAGATCAGCAATTTTGAGTTCGTATTAATTTTGTATTTCAAAAAATGCCCAAAATGGACCCAAAAACACCCAAAATGACCCAGAAGATACTAAAAATGGTCGAAAACGCTACTGGCTTCATTGGGAAATTGGAATTAGGTCTCTATTGGGCATCAGCTGTTCAACAGTTATTGAGAACACTGGCTAACACCCTGCACTCTTATCTTTCCCTCTATATTCTTCTAATTTCGGTTATGCAGAAACACTGGAATTTTGAGGCTTCATGAATCATGTATATATATATATATATATATATATATATATATATATATGTATATAAGGGCTAGGCGATGTGGACAAACATTCTTATCCTGTTATTGTAAGGCTGAAAAGGCAGAAACACTGGAATTTTCAGGCTTCATGAATCTCTGTTTACATATTAGGGCTAGACGATGTTGACAAACGTTCACATCCCGTTATTGTAAAGCTGGATACCGATATATGATATGTATCCTGGTGTTTTCTTTTGTTCAATTGCATTTTAAAGCCATCAAAATTATAATGGCTATTTTCATAAAAATTAAGTCAAGAGTGAGAAAAGTAAAAAAAAAAAAAATGATCTTTATGATATGATACAAGCACGCGTTTGACATTTTCTAGAAAACTGCTTTGATCTGACCAATTTAAGTTATATTATTGGTCTCACAAAGTTTTAGACAACCCCCCCCCGTCCGACTTATGACCGGGTTACGTTCTGAGTGGCGGGTTATATCTCAAAATGGTTTTAAGTCTGACAAATATTATTTCATTTTCATTTATTTTCAATTATCCGATTATTTATTTTCTATTTCATTATAAAGGGGTTAAGGTGATAATTTTCATGTGTACATACTTATGTACAATCTAATGAAATCTCTTGTATAATTTTACCTATGTACCACTAACAGTTATAGTATTTATGTTTTGTGTTTGATTTTGGTGCAATGTGACTTTTGTACACTCCCCTAATTATTCAGCTCTTAGACACACGTGCGAGCTAGCAATTTTTTATATTTACTTATATTTCTTTGATTTAGAAGCGTAACTTTTATATTCACATATTTGATTCATTTATATGAATGGTCACTAGTCAAGGAGCTGGTGTATATGTCATTTAAAATGTCCATGAATAGAATCTTTTTATAACCTATTAGGCTGTCAGATCTCAGGAAACCAGTTTAGGTGGATACTAACACAAGAAAAAAGTTCAAGACTGAGTCAATATCCTCATTATCAATTTTTTTTTTTTTTTTCTGAAAAATTAGATTTTTTTGGAAAGAAATAACATGTCACGTACACCACATTTGAGTCATGAAAGTTCTTGTACAACCAAAATGGGATTGGCAATTTTTATTCCGGTTTTGTATCTTAACCATTATATCAGATCGTTTTTCATTGAGCTTTTGCAACAAGTCTAAGCTAGACGTCATTAGATATATCTTGTTCATCACGTAACGGTAAGTTGGGGAAAAACTAAAACAAATTCTCAAGAATAATGTGCTGTCAAAATGGAATAGAATATCACAGCTATCTTTCAATAAGTTTATTTTAAGTCTCAGAAACCTCTAGAATTCACTATTGACCCTTCTATATATTTTTTTCTTTCTACACCGTCTGAAATCTGTCATTTTCCTGAAAGAACATAATAAAGACCATATTTCTCGAAATGATTTATTTCATCGCCATAGCTGTCTCCAATGACGACTGCATCGTGATTTTTAAAATACAATTACAATTGCCGTGTAGTCATTACATGCACTTTGAACAACCGGGACGGCAACTGCCGAAGGAATTAGGTTTGTTTAATCTCTATGTGACTGTTGTTATTGGATTATTTAACACCTGAAGAATTCCATTCATCTAATAATAAATCTGTAACTCTGGTACTATCCATTAACTCTTAGACTGGCAATGTCACATTGACATTGAGAGATAGAGAAAGACAGAATATGTATTCTAATATGACTGACAAATGGGAGAAAAAAGAAAGGAAGTTCAGATAGGGAGAGAAAGAAGAAAAGGGAGAAAAAAGAAAGGAAGTTCAGATAGGGAGAAAAAGAAGAAAAGGGAGAAAAAAGAAAATAAGTTTACATAGGGAGAGAAAGAAGAAAAGGGAGAAAAAAGAAAGGAAGTTTAGATAAATCTGTAATTCTAGTGCTTCCCATAAACTCTTAGTCTAGCAATGTCACCTTGACCAAAAAGGATAGAAAAAGACGGAACATGTTTTCTAATATAACCGACAGATGGGAGAAGAAACAAAGTTGGAGTAAGAGAAAGAACTAAAGCGAGGAAGGGGATGAAAATGAAATATCCAAATGTTTTCGGTTTTTTATTTCATCATCTCTGCCGAAACAATTGACACCCTTAATTTTGTTTTATTTTGTAGATAATAAGATTATGATCAAAATCTGTAAAATTTCAATGAAATTTTTTTCTCTATGCAGTTATATATTTATTTAGTATTTTAAAGTTTATTGAATTAAAAATTAAAACTAGACTGATTTTTATTTTTTTTTTTTTTGAGATTTATTCATGCAATTAGAAATAAATAAAAAATAATCTTTTGATAATAGAAAGTAAAGTCAATTTTTTCCCTTTCTGAATTGGTTGAATTTGATTTTTTTTTCATTTTTTTTTTTTTTCTTCAAGTCGGATAGAAAAAGGAAAACATGATTAATATAACCCTGATGTAAAAATATATGACTTATATCAGCGTTTTTCAATTTTTTAAACTAAAACTTGAAAGTATAAGTCAGTCACTTTTTTTTTAATGTAAAATCAATTTTTCACAGTAATCAAAATTTTAATTCTAAATTCTATTCATGATTTTTCAAAACTTATGAATAATTCAAATAATAATAAACATTTGTACCATCATGAAATTTATTTTTTCATTTTTGATTTAAGATGAATGTCATAACTTATGATGGCACTATCAGAGCATTTATCACAGCAGTCCAGCCCTGATTGGAATGTGCCTCTTATGACCTTTAATTTAAGAAAAATTTGTAACATAGCATCAACTTCCTGTTTGCTATTTTAAACATTATCATGTGTTTTACTCAGATGTGAGTTTCAATTACACTATTCTTGGGTGCCAAAAACATCCCCCCTTGCATTTTAATTTTTTTCTGACCCTCCCTCAGGCCTTAATATTATTATTTTTGTTAATGTAATGATTAAAATATGTTCGAAAGTTTTCTGCTTTTGGAACATTATAAACTTTTAATTTGAGTTTTGGAACAATTGTCTGTGGAGTAAAATATATCATATATTTGCATTTTAGCCTGTTGTGAATCTTCATTAAACAAAATAGTATTCGGGCGTTTAGGAACTTGATTTGGAAAAAACAAAAATGAAGATATAAAAAAAAATTTAATTATTATTCTGAAAGAATTGTCGGTGAGGCAGAATATGTAATAAAATTTGCATTCTATTTTATCTTCATAAATTTTGTTATACAATCGTATTTGTCTATGCTTGTAAGACTATTGATGCATGAGGTGACATCATCTGGTGTCTAGGCAAAATGTGTCCGTCTCAATTCGATCAATTTTGAGGGTACGTCTTTCTTCTTTCTAGCAAAAACAAGAGAAGGTAAGAATGAAGTGTCTTAATTTTTTCCCAGAAGTCCGTGACGGTAGCATCCCGTTACTGATGGGAGAAAATGCGAATAGTTTCCAAATTCATTAGTTTCAAGTCCGCAATTGGAAGGACTACTGTACTTGATATATTAGTTGTCATTTTCCGACTCGGCTCACTTTATTAATCCCACCGTCACTCATCTTCAATTTTTTTTCAACGCCTGACCACCCCTTCTGCTTATAGAGATCCCCAGCTTATTTGACATTTGAGTGTTACTCTGTTTCATAATTTTATGCATTCACTAATGCGTATCATTGAAAGGGACTGTAGCATACCAGATAGATACTCACTATTTCTGTCAAGGTGCTGTGTTTGAAAATTCAAGATAATAATTAATGATTTTCTTATTGCTACATAGGTACTTCTACTTATATCTTCTTTTTTTGCTTCAAGGGAATGAAATATTTTCAAAAAATAACTTCCAAATTCGTTTGAAAAAAAAAAAAAAAAAGATACTATCATCAAGTGGAATAACTCTATTAGAATTATCTCCCTTTGACCTTTTATTGAACTTTCAAAGATTTTTTTTTTACATCCAATTCAGAGAAGAGTTGACAATATTTCCAATTCTGATAATTGTATCGTAGAGTTCCATTGTCAATTACAAGTTGTACAAGCCGTTTATGAATTTAAGAGTTAATATCTAGACTATATCTTATAAATGGTCTAAATGTTTGAAAGCTCTCATGAAAATGCTGTGATTCTAAATTTCTCGTTGAAAATCTTTTCCATTTTGTGAAGGATGCAAAAGTCGTTGATTTGCAAATAATTGTATTTATGTTTCTTCTTGAAAGCTTACAAATACATCAAGGGACAGGTGCTGGGTGCCGATGAAATCGGAGAATTGTGTGAAGGACTCAAGTTGAATGAAATAAATAAATTTGATTTTATTTTGACAGGTAAGTGATAAACAACCTAATTTGCTTCTTTGAACTTCCAAGTTTTGGGAATTATTTTTCTGTCTTAAGCAGTACAGGTATTTGTATGGGGTATTCGTTCCAAAATTATCTGTACTATTCAGGGTCTGACTATGAATTAATGTGTTGAGTTTCAGTTAATACTTACTTGAATTAATTTCTAAGGCAGTATCTTATCTGTACTACACCAAAAGTGCACTATCCCTGTATGCTCTTGTTGGGCGGGAAGATAATCTTGGTCTTCATCATCTTAAAGCCCATTGTTAACCATCGCCAAGATTTGCCAGACCACGCTATCATGGATGTCGCGCAACTTGCCTAGTTCATCGAGCCACCTTTTTTTTTGCGGGCCAGTTTTGCATACGATTTCTTGTATATACTTTGTGAATCATGATATCCAACTGTTGCCTAACATTCATGCAACATGGCCTGCCCATTGCCATTTGAGTTTTCTGATATTTTCTATGATATCCCATTTTTTTCTCTAATATACCGTGCTGTCTTGTGATCTCTCCATGTGTTGTTGAGCATGATTTTCACCTGTGGACGTTGTGTGGTTCTCAGTTTGAGCATCAATCTTTTGATTAAGTTCCATGTTTCAGCTCCATAGGTGACTATCAGGATGATGCATTGGTTGTATACTCTCCTTTTTGAAACTAATGGGATTTTCTTGTTATTGAAGGTTGAGTTAACTCTTTCAAAAGTTAGCCGACCGAGGGTGATTAGCATCACTTTTTAATTATTCACATAATTTTGTGGAGGAGCTGTTGGTACAAACAGATCTTGGGAAATTGACTGCTTTTAGCTTTTTATGGTAAACTAAAGATGATGACTTTTTGTTGTTGTCTTTGAAAAATGCAAGATTTGAGAAAAGTTAATGGCTTTTGTCGATGTATTTATGCATGGTGGACAAACATAATTTATGTCACTGATTTCATGCATAAAATACTTGATTATAAGTTGATATCTTATGTGCCTTTGAACTCGCAGAAGATTTTGGTCGATTCCTGGAGTCTGTGTATGAAACGAGATAACTCCTGTTAGCCTTGAAATGAAATGAGGATTACCTCCCCTTTTTCAACAAAAGAAAAAAACTGTTTTCATATGGACCTTGAACATTTCACACACTCCCCTGTTTGATGTTTTAAAATGGCGCGCTCAAAAAATGAATCAAAACAATTTTATTTCCCTACAAACCTGTAATATTTCATACACTCGCCAATCCATGATAGGAACAATTTAACAATTCAATTTATTCAAAGCAATAACAATCTGTTTTCCTTTCATTCAAAGAGGAGATGATCCAAAGTTCATTTTAAGGCTAATAAGAGATATCTTAATTTTACACATGGATTCTAGGACTCTTCATATCTACTTTGTCATATATCTAGATTGTTATGACATCGATAAAAACTGTTCTTTGCAGCAATAGTTAATACCGAACATTTAAAGCAGTTGACCATGATGAGAATGCAATTGGCGTACTGATTTAATACATGACAGTATTTGGTTTTCTTGTTGCTTAGGTTATATGGGATCAAAATCATTCCTCGAAAAAGTCGCTGATGCAATTGCCGAGATGAAGAAAGAGCATCCAAGCACTCAATATTGTAAGTATTTCTCATCCGTGGGCAAATCTTTGCTCATTTTTCTTCCTTCCGTGCATTTATTTTTCTCAAATATTCTCTGTATTTTGGCATCAGCAATCAGTGCGACTGATAGCAGTTTGAATTCCAGGGTTTCAAATACTTTTGAATCCTTGAATTTTAAATCTTACAGTCAAAAGTTCATTGCCCCAAATGATTACATCTTTGTAATGTTGGCTTTGGTCAGTTGACGAATTTTGGAGTGTACATAACATTTTTTTTACAGTTAAGTTAGTTGGAAATTGCACAAAAACCAAAAACTGAAAGATCTAGCCATCAAGGGGGATAACTTGTGACAGTCTTCTTGCTATAGCATTTTGAGACCAAATAATTACAAAAGGTTCTGGGAGATCATCTTTTAGTAAAAAAAAAACAGCTGGGTATCAATATTATTTATCAATCAGATATTTGTCAGTTTTAGTAAAAGGATGCTTTCATAATTACTATTTACAGTAAAATGTGCTTTCTGGAAAAATTTGTTCCGATGTTCTGGATTGCCTTTAAAATGTTTTTTACAAATTTTTTTTGCTTTCCAGTATGTGATCCAGTGATGGGAGATAATGGAGAAATGGTGAGTGTCTTCTGTCAGCCGCTGAAGTCCAGGCGCCTCATTCTGTCAGCCGCTGAAGTCCGGGCGCCTCGTTCTGTCAGCCGCTGAAGTCCGGGCGCCTCGTTCTGTCAGCCGCTGAAGTCCTGCCTCTCATTCCAGATTAGAAATTGATGAAAGAATGCCAATGATAAAAGGAAGATAATCCTAGTTTTTTCTGAGGGACTTACCTAACACAGGCTCTAAACTAGCATTGAATTTGGAAATCAAGGCAGTCTAGAGACAGAGGTTTAATACCACCCTCCTGAGGCAGGCCCTCTTCAAAAGACTGGTATTGATTTTATGCTATCCCAATACTTATGTTGAATAAGTATTTGAGATAGAGCTTGTACTATCACCTTTTTGGTCAAATCTGGAAACCCTGGCACGGATAGAAATAAGTAGACTAAGTAGATAAGTGCTTGATCTGTTCTTGACTGACCATCAAACGTGCTTGATCTGTTTTTGCCTGACCATCATGAGTGCTTGATCTGTTCTTGCCTGACCATCAGGAGTGCTTGATCTGTTCTTGACTGACCATCAAGAGTGCTTGATCTGTTCTTGACTGACCATCAAGAGTGCTTGATCTGTTCTTGCCTGACCATCAAGAGTGCTTGATCTGTTCTTGCCTGACCATCAAGAGTGCTTGATCTGTTCTTGCCTGACCATCAAGAGTGCTTGATCTGTTCTTGCCTGACCATCAAGAGTGCTTGATCTGTTCTTGCCTGACCCTCAAGAGTGCTTGATCTGTTCTTGCCTGACCCTCAAGAGTGCTTGATCTGTTCTTGCCTGACCCTCAAGAGTGCTTGATCTGTTCTTGCCTGACCCTCAAGAGTGCTTGATCTGTTCTTGCCTGACCCTCAAGAGTGCTTGATCTGTTCTTGCCTGACCCTCAAGAGTGCTTGATCTGTTCTTGCCTGACCCTCAAGAGTGCTTGATCTGTTCTTGCCTGACCCTCAAGAGTGCTTGATCTGTTCTTGCCTGACCCTCAAGAGTGCTTGATCTGTTCTTGCCTGACCCTCAAGAGTGCTTGATCTGTTCTTGCCTGACCCTCAAGAGTGCTTGATCTGTTCTTGCCTGACGATGACTGACCATCAAGAGTGCTTGATCTGTTCTTGACTGACCATGACTGACCATCAAGAGTGCTTGATCTGTTCTTGCCTGACCATCAAGAGTGCTTGATCTGTTCTTGACTGACCATGACTGACCATCAAGAGTGCTTGATCTGTTCTTGCCTGACCATCAAGAGTCTCATTTAGACCTTAGCTTATTATAATGGATATAACTATTCATTGGCTATGAAAAGTAAAATTGATTTTGAACCCAAATAATTTCATATAGTTACGAATGTATTTCAAATGGAAACCCGAATCAATAATCTGACAGATAGTTTTTCCAAAACTTGTAAAGTGAAATAATTCACTGCTTGAAAAATTATGTTCAGCCGCATTTCTATTTGTACTATATTCCCTTCCTCTTGTTCTCTCACTTCATGTTTACATCATTATTTTTGTGGTAATGTTATCTTTCTTTTTCTTGCAGTATGTGCCTAAAGATCTTCTCCCTGTTTACCGAGATAAATTGCTGCCTTTAGCTGATATTACAGTGCCAAACCAGTTTGAAGCAGAGTAAGTTTGTTTTTTACTTGCTGCCCTGTGGAATGTATGTGTTACGTTAGTTGCAATTATGTGTGGTTATACGAATGAATGATCGTTGCTGCTTTGTAGACACATGTCTGAAATGTGCTTATCCAGTGGCAGAGACGATCAAATGTTGTTTTTTTCAGAAGGCAGTTAAAGAAGCTATATGAGCCTCTCCTGTTATAGCATGGTTTGCAATTTAATACAGGTGCATTGTGTACCCCAAAATATTAATCTAGCACCAAAATTGGCTACTCTGATTAATGTGGCCAGGTTATAACATGATTTGCTTTCTTGGACCCCAACACCCAGGTTATAAGAGGAGATGACTGTATTTGACTGATAATTCCCATTGGAGATGAACGATTAATTTCAAACTAATAAAACTGCAATAATATTTGTAAGGTGTACGAAATCCTGTCGATATTAATATGGATCATCAATAAAATCAGTCTTTAAATGTCCATCTTTAGATATAGACCTTCCCCAGGATTTGCCACACTTCTCTATCGTGGGTATCGCTGAGCCAATACTTACTGAATTTGTCTAGTTCGTCTCTCTATCTTGTATTCTGCTGGCATTGGTTGCGCATGTGATCTCTGGGGATCCATGTTGTAAGTTGTAATGTCCAGTGGTTGTCTGCCATTCTTGCAACGTGACCAGCCCATTACCATTTTGAGTTTTCTAGAGTATCCTATGATGTCTCTGATATATTGTGCTGTCTCGTGATTTTCCATGTGAGGTTGAGCATGATTTTTTTTCATGTGAACGTTGTATGGTTCTCAGTTTGCGGGTCTGTCTCTTGGTTAGGTTCCATGCTTCAGCTCCATAGGTGACTATTGGGAGGATGCATTGGTTGTATACCTTTCTTTTTAGGACTAAAGGGATCTTGGATAACAGCTGTTTATTTCACAGAAGTATACGTGAGTATATCTCGGAAATTTTGAGATGAGGTATTATTATTATTATTTCTATTGATATTCAGACCATCCTCATCTTGGTTGTTTTTCATACAACGTTTCGGCCGTTGCACTCTACGACCTTTGTCAGGTATCATCTGGGAGATTTTTGCGAAGTAACGAACCTAACCCTTTATTTATCCGACGGGGGTATATTGACCGTACTCCCCTCTTTTAGCGTTAGTAGTAATGTTATACTGTCTCACAATACTACTAACAATACTACTAACGCTAAAAGAGGGGAGTACGGTCAATATACCCCCGTCGGATAAATAAAGGGTTCGATTCGTTACTTCCCAAAAATCTCCCAGATGTTACCTGATGAAGGCCGTAGAGTGCAACAGCCGAAACGTTGTATGAAAAACAACAAAGATGAGGATAGTCCGAATAATAATAGAAATAAGTACACGTGAATCTCGAAATGTATGCTGCGTATGCTTATTGATCTTACACCTCAGTCGATCTATATTCTCTTTTATTTCTTGATGTTGTATGGTTTGAGAAACAGAAAAGGTAACTAATTAAATGATTAAACAATGCTGAAGCCTCTGACTAGTGTGCCTTTCATTAGGAACTGTCTGCATAGGTTTCTTTCAGTTTTTAAATTAGTCTGGCTGGCTGTCTATGTGTGTAGAACTACTTACCATCATGTCTAGAAAAAACTTCTTTTTTTTTTTTTTCAAATCCCCTACAATGTGAGTTTTTGGTGGAAGGTTCTATTTGCAATGTAAGTTTATGCTAAATTGATCCCTTAGTTTGTGTCAGCCTGTTTTTGTTTTTTTGTCAAAAATTTTCTTCCAGTGATCACTCCCCCAGAAAGTCTAGATAAGTAACATTCATTGATCACCCCTATCATGGGATGCTGCCAGAAGACATTGGTCGTATGATGGTTTCTATTGAGAGACTAACCAGATCTGTCTTAATTTCAGTTGCTTTTTATTGCAAGTCCCAGATCATCATCCTATGATCATTTATTAGCAGCATGGCTTCAAAATTGAGAATCAGCTCTCCTTCCTTCCCCCGACGAGACTTGAACTTGCATCCCTTGTCCTTAGAAGCTTTACAGATTAGACTACAAAAGCCAACAGATTGTAGTCATTCAAATCTAGCCATATAGCCTTTATTTTTCATCCCCCCCCCCATCCCCAAATACACAATACGCTGCCATCTTCTTTGTTTACATACCATAGTAGTATTAGCTGTAATATTATTCACTTTTCTTGGATGAAGTATTGACAATTATTGTTAATCTATGACTAGTAGTTCTTTCATCTCAATTCCTCCAAATCATTTTATCATTTTCATTCAGAGATGTGAAAAGTGTTCTATTTGTTGAATTTCAAAACCTCTAAAGGCAAGTTCTTAACTACTGAAAAAGTATTGGGTTATGATTTGACTTTACCATTTGATTGCAATAAAATTACTGTACTTAAACATTTTAATTTTAAATCATTTAATTGAAAATGATTTATAAAATGAATGAATGAACTTTTGAAAGTTGATTTGGTGTATTGAATCCTGGTTGAAACTTTTTTGATTCGGCAAACTCAAGACCAGGCGATTGCAGGACTTTAGAAAATGACCTTCAAGCCCCCCTTTTTTTTCTTTTTTTTTTCCAAACTAAATTTGAAAATTTGCATCCTTTGTTTCTCCAAATCACAATAGATGAGCAACCCCCATTGTATTCATATAGACCCTTTACAGAAGTTCCCATTTTTTTTTTTCTGTACCTCCACCTTTTCAAGCATGAATAATGTTCTATGCTTACGCTTTTCATCTCTAGCACCATCTTCTGTACCTCCCGGTTTCTTGGATGACATTTTGAAATACAACTGAATGTATAAAATTATCAAGACTGTGTCACCAAAACACTCGTCTGCTATCAAAACAGTTTGGTACCTTAGCACTGCTAGTTGCATAACCAAGATTCATAAATTAATGGTGGCAGATTTGAAACCTACTGGTCTGTGAGAGTTGCCAGATTAAAGAGGTCCAACCTGTATGAGTTTGTATACCAAATTAGTTTTATATATATATGTATATATATATATAAATAATTTTTTTTCTTGCTTTTTTTCAGACTTCTAACTGGCATAAAGATTAATGATATAAAGGATACCTTAAAGGCTATTGACATGATCCACAATTGGGGGGTTAAGACCGTGGTGATGTCCAGCAGTACATTGGGAAAAGGTACAAACACGTTGGTTTGTGTGGGCAGCTATTGTACAGGTGAATTTTTATTTCTTATCATTTCTTTACTCTGCTCTAACTTTACTCAAATTTGCTGTGAAATATTTACCCTAGAGGTGTGGATTTGAAATGTTTCTCTACGTTTTACTTTTTCTCATTGACATAAAAAAAAAAAATTTTTAATATAAGTTTACAATTGGTACAAGGCAAGTTTTGAATTAAACAAAAATTTCAGAAAATAGGCTGAATCCAATATTAGCTGAGTCCGTTATTTTGTCGTAAATTTGTCATAAGAGATATCTCGTTTTTATTGAGAACACGTTTATGGCACTTGGTCAGCTGTCACCGAAACATGTATTTCTTTCATCTTCAACTTATCAGGTTGTGAAAGTGAAATTGTTTACAATTATTATGAATTTACCTAGATAATTTGAAATGGATATTACACAATATGCATTTTATACTACCTACATAGAATTCCCAACAAAACCATTGTGATTAACTTAATTAAAACAATGGTCATTATTGCTCTCTAATATGCAATATGTCTATCGACAATACATTCACTTAGGCAAAAGCATTGGCCATTTTTGACTGACCTAAGTATAAGTCAAACTTCTGGTTTCAAGAAATTTTTTTTAAAGTAAAAAAAATCAAACATTTTATGTTTGAGAATATACAGTATTCTATTGTCTGGAAGAAAAATATTGTTATAATTAGTTCTTCGTTAAATTCTGATCGAAGTTATCTCCATTTGATAATTTTGAAAAAAATCTTCAAAAATTCTATCTGAGGAAGAGTTTCATCATTTTTAATTCTATTCACTGAAGAGTTCCACTGTCAATTAGGAGCGGAATCTAGCAGTTTATGATATAAAGAGTTAATACTCTTCTTATTCATCTTTGTAAATGTTCAGGATCTGAATTGGTCTTGGAACTTTCAAACTTTAGAAGAGCAGATGATTGAAAAAATAGGTCTCTTCAGCCATCATTTATTGCCTGCTTCTTTTTTATGTCTCTGCTGCAAATACATCTATGAGTTATTCTGTTTCTTGAAACTAATGTAATCATTGTCTGCTTAACAAAAGAAAAAAAAAAAAAAAGAACCATAAGGTCAACAATATGTCCACCATCCATGGTTGTAGTAGCAGGAAGATGAGGATAGTTCACCCAAAAGTCTGGACTAAGTTACATATTGATCCAATAAGTTGAGAAAATTAATATTTAGCATTACTAATTGTGCTGATAGTAATAGGAAGATAGGGATGATTCACTCGAAGGTCTGGACCAAGTTTCATACCAATCCAACATGATACAACTTACATTTACTGTGATGCTCTTGAATTAAAATATGAAGGCATTTACTAAAAGCAAGAGGCTTTGAGTGACTGTCTATACTTTCTTTCTCCATCATCAAGCATAATTGTGTTGAGATGAATATATTTTGAGGATTAGAACTGAATATAAGCTAAAATAGAGGACTATTTTCATTCACAAGATGGAACTGAGCCTGGAAATTAACCATGTTTATCAAATTTTAATTTGATTCAATGTAAATAGACTGTCAATTTCAAGAGAAATAACCTCTGATTAAAATAATCTCCCTTTGCCCTTTTTTTTTTTTTTTTTCTCTATGTCATTGGTTGTTTTCAATTTATTTTTTTGTTGTTTTTTGACAGAAAATGGAAAAAAACGTTACAAGATTGAATTTCCACAAATCGATGCCATATTCGTCGGGACGGGAGACTTGTTCTCCGCTCTGATGCTCATTTGGTTACGCAAAGACAATTTAAAAGTAAGAAGATTTTCGTAGAAAATGACTGTACGACAGTCAACCATCACTAATCCAGCACTAAATTTGGCTAACATAATATTCATCTGTTGAGGATGAGTTACTTCCCTTTGCTCCGATCTGATTTTTATTTCATGTTGTTTTTTTTTTTCTTTTTTTTCCCCCTCTCTTTTAACCAAGTTCAACTGAATTATGCGATGTTTATATTATTTAAGAAAAAAAAAAATTTCAGTTATGTTCTTTAAAACCTCAGTATTGATTTCCAGGTGTGTCTATTTTGTTCATTTCCACTGTTGAGTGTATTTTGATCTTACCATTCCGTGATCCGGCAAGATCACTAATACCACACCCTGTAGGTCCCAATGATCCTTGATTAGTGATGAATCGACTGTGTTACCAATTCCATTTCTAAAAAGTTGACATTTTTTAAACCAAAATTTTCCTTGTAAGCATACACAAAACTACGGCTTTGAGGTATTTCGGTTATGTCTCTTCAGTCTTGCCAATTAAAGTATGGAATTTCTAAAATTAAATAATTCCGAAATGAAGTCCATTACCCATAGAAACTAAGCAGGTCTATTATATTTAATTTTTTTTTTTTCATTCTATTATATTTCTCAAAAACCACTGAACCAAAAAACTTTTAACTCAACACCAATTGTATGCTGACTTATATATCTGGTGAATGTCAACTTTAAACAATGGCCAGTTTGGGAGTTATTGTGGTGGATACTCACACAGATTTCTTCTATTGCTAGATATTTGGCAAATGCCTGAAACGAAATATGTATTACAATGGTATTCTATAAAAACTAATATCATATAGACCATTTCTTCGGTTTGAATCTTTTGCCTAGTTATTTTTTGAAGTCCACTGATTTGATGATATCTCTCTAATCATATCCATCATAAATACTAAGGAGTTCTTGTTTGAATTATTCTTATCACTCATTGTTAATTGAATCACCGTAGCTCCCCCAAATAGCCTGCTCGACCCATAGCTATATGGCTATAGATTCTTCACTCTTTGTATGTGTGCGTGTGTCACTGAGTGCTCCTGGTCACATTTCAGGGACTACAACCTTGAAAATTTGCATGTGAACACTACTACAATTCTGAAAACGTTTTTTTTTTTGTTTTGTTTTTTTTTGTTTTTCGTGTGTGTTTTTTCAAAAATGTTTCTTTTGGTCTCCAAGGTCATTTTGGACCAACAATGCCTAAATCAAAGATAATTTCTTCAGATAATTAGTCATGGTCCACGTGCGGGCTATGGTGATTCATTTATGCAAGATACGGATATTTTGTTATATTCTTGAATCTTACTGAAGAAATCTGGTAATAAAAATGCAACTGGTTCATTGAAATTACAAAATCTTTGTGATTATTCAATGTACTTAAATACTGAATTAATCCAGGGTTATACTTTTTATCCCTCCCACACATTAATGAAATATTTCAATGCAAACGTGATTCCTGCCACCCTTTAATTCTACTAGTTCTCAACCATAAACCAACTCACAACCACTCATGTCATACATGATAATGAAATATTGGGATAGATTTTGCATTGAAATATTCCATTAATGTGTGGTAGGGATAAAAAGTACATCCTATTACTCTTGGAAAGCTGATTACTTGGAAAGAAAAAAAACTTATTGAATTGTTTTTCTCTTTTCAACCTTTCTTTCTAGTTGGCCCTTGAAAAGACGGTGTCTACATTACAGTACGTTATCAAGAAAACTGTTGCCTATGCAGATAAACGTAAGTTTTGCAATGATTCATATTCATCAAAATATCACACACTCACTCCATAGTAATGAATATTGAAATGCTACAAAAACAGCTATTAGAATTATAGCTCATTATGATAATACTATAAAACAAACACTGATAGCTTTTATAATCCCACTAATAATAAAGACAATGTATTCACTATAAATCATATGACATCTTACTATAATTTCCCTAAAAATTGTCAAAGTGGAAGATTACATACCTTGAAAAAATTGTTTATTAATTCATGATTATGCCAATCAAAAACATCCTGATAGTCTTAGAAACATTTTTATGTTTCACACAGAAAAAAGCTCTGTTGATACTTGAAATTCATCAAAAAGATCTTCATTTTCAACACTAATTAAAACAGAAAAATATAGAAGAAATACTATTGAACATAAAGTAATATCTGCTTGGAAAAACTTCATGAAAGTTTTTCCCCCAAAATAGACCAAATGAACATAAGCAAAAACAACAGTCTCCAAATAACTACGAGAGAATATTTCATGGAATCTTATTCATGAATCACTGTCTACTTCAATTCGATTTTATTTTCTCTTGTTCGAGTGCCACCTGCATTGCTGGTTACTCTATGAGTATTGAAATGTTGATTCCACTTGTCTCGAAAAAAAGGTATATGATACAAGTTACTGTTCCATTAGAAACTACAAAAGTGGGTACCACTTGTGAAGCAATAAGCCCAAGTTGTACCCTCCCCACTAATGAGGTACAAAACTGAGGAAAAATTGTATGTATGATAGGTTATGTTTATTGATGAGAAAAATTATTATTTCAAAGTAGATCCCTATATATTAAGCTGAAGCTCTTGTGTTTTGGTAGCATCAATGAACTTTGACTACCTGTAAGGGGTTTCTAACACTTCTGCCCAACTCTTTAAGGATTTGGGGAAAGAAGTTGAAAGGTTGTGTAAAAGTATATCAACCAAATAACTCTTTTTTTTTTTAAATCTTTTTTTTTTTTTCTTCCTTTCTCTCTCATTAAAATGGGTAATCAGACTTTGAATAGAATTAGCTCTCGCCAGATAATTATGCCCAGAAAAAAAAAAGCTCATTAAACCCTCACTATAAAAAAATAATTGGGATAAGGGGTGCTATCTTGAATCAGAAGATTTATAATACTTGATGGTTGCCCCTCATTCGATAAATGAGAAGTAAGTTTGGTAGTTTACTGCATTTAATGAACATTGTCTGGTGAGTCCAAAGGCAATTCGGTTGACCCTCTTTCTATTTTTGACCCTAACTCTACACGCAAATAACTAGTGTTATCTACATTTCTTATTCATTCAGTTATTAAAGAGAAATTAAATTATCGAACTCCATTTGGATAGATCCACGAGTTGGTTGATGGCAAAATTCGTTATATCTAAGCTCATTATAGCAACGGTTTATTGTATAACATGATATAAAATCGGAAATTAAAAGCCCGTGAAAATGACAGTAATGTGAAGTTACTAACAAAATGTGTCGGAGAAAAACTAACTACGATTAATACAATACAAATGGCTCAAGGGAGATCACTTTTGTAATGATACTCCATTTATCTCCCTTGCTATTTACAACCTAGTCTGCAGCTGCTAGCTTTCACCGTTTCGACAATTTCCAGTTTTTTTTCTCTTTGCTTGAAATTTTTCTAGATGGAGAAATTATTGCAATATTTTGTTCAGTAATGAATACAGCCCAATCATTTTATTATATCTTTTTGGTTGGAGCAAAGCGAAACTGGCTTTTAGTTCAATTTAAATCCTTATTTTATTTATTATTCATTAAATCATTAAAATTGTCAACTGTGACAGCTGCTACTGCTCTTGAGTGAAAAGAATTACAGTTTTTGATTGTAATTGTAATGCTTTGATGTTACTTCATATTCATCTGTCTGAAAGTCGACTATAAACCTGAGTTATCACTCGGAAAAAAGAAATAGTATTTGGTCTTTGGTCGTAGTGTTCATCAGTAGATAATTCTGCTAATCTTATATGATGTATTTTCCAAATGAATTCATGAATCATCACGATGGGATTTTTTCTAGATTCTTTCTTTTTACAGTTGAATTTAAAGAAAATTTTTTTTTTTACCATAAGCAGGGTTGTCAGATTTAGCCAGGAGGGGAGATAATCCCAGCTTCATCTCAGATACTTACCCAACACAGACAATGGAATAGTGTTAAATTTGATGAGTCTAGAGATGGAGGTTCATTATCAGCCTCATGCTAGTAATTGACTTGAAAATCAATGTAGTCTTACCTAAATTCAAAATTTTAGTCCGTACCAGGTTTGCTTGATTTGACCGGGAGAGATAATCTGAGCTTTATCTGAGAGACTTACCCAACGCTTGCATTGGAGTTCAAAATTCAAAACTTTTAACTTCTGCCTCCAGACTCAATCTACTCCCAAATTTCGATGCTATTCCAATACTTTTTTTTTTTTTTTTTTTGGATTAGCCTCAGGGATGAAGCTCGGATTATCTCCCCCTCCAGCCAAATCTGGCACTCCTGGTCCTTACTTTTTGGTTTGGTTGAACACTTTTGGGAGAGGGGGAAAGATGTTCAAATGCATCGATTCTTGTATGGAATTGTACATGGTTTTATGAGAGCAGAATATGTTTTATAGATTTTTGCTGATTTGATTTTTCTCTTTATGCTTTTTTTTTTTCTCTTTGCAGATAAAACTCCTGCTGACGAAAACACATCTGCCCTGATGGAGCTGAAATTGATCCAAAGCAAGAGCGTGTTGGAAAATCCAGAAATCATCTACCATGCGGAATCCATTGAATGATGATAACCTTTTTTTTCTTCTTTTTTTTTTTTAATATTTAGTGATGGTGCTGCTGTTGAGGCACTTTTGTGGTCCACCTGGCCTTTGAAGATTTGCCGTCTTGTTTTTGTCTTTTTTTTTTCTGTTTTCATTTTTTTTTTTCAGGGCAGCTCCTCAACAGATTCAATGCATAAATATTGAAAAACTGCGATGACTCTTCACATGGTTCCTGGCTGTTATCTACTCCTCTCTATATTTTGAATGTAGTTTTCCAGACTTTGTCGGCAACATTAGCTCTTATATTCATAGACCGCTTATAGCCACTGTGGATCAATTCAATGAATAGGATTTTTTCCTAGTGAAGATGGAAAAAAAAAAATTGAGTTGATTGCAATCTCAAAGTTGTAGGAAATTATTGATAAATTTTCCCTCAGACAAATTATGATAGAACTTCCCCAAAATTCCAGCTATGATCAGTGACACTTGATTTCTCTTAAGCCTTTTGGTAATTAAGTCATGATGCCATTGGTTGTAGGATGTTTCGGCTGCTTTTAGAGGTGGAAATGACTGTAATTCATGTATTTACCTTTTCTTTTTTTTTTTTTTTTTTTTTTCTTAGACCATTTTAAGATTGAGTGAGTGCGGGTGTGAAAATTGAATACATAGAATTATTTGAGAAAAATTTTTTTCTAATTTTTTAGACGTTTGAGAAATGAAAATAAACAGGGACTAGGTCTAAAAAGTCAAAAACAAGATTTATGAAACACTTAACCTTTTCTTTTCTTTTTTCTTTTTTCTTACACCATTTTAAGATTGAGTGAGTGCGGGTGTGAAAATTGAATACATAGAAAAAACAGTCAAAAATAGATTTATGAAACACTTAACGAAAATACATCACATAATTATTGTACGTTGGATCAGATTTATATTATATGATTCTATTTTGTTTTTAAGTCATTTTGGCCTTAAAAAAAAAAAAGGAAAGAGATATTGAAATATCCGCAGTTAAAATATATCTGCAGCCGAAACGTCCATGACTGGATGTCTGTTAACCGGTGCCCTGCTTGTACCTCTAACCTTATGAAAATTGCTTGTACTTCGTTGACATTTTCTATTTCTCAAGACAACAATATTATAGTTTTGTGACCCATACACAATGTAATGCCTATTTTAAGCATGAGGTTTTGTTAAACCTTTTATGAAAGTAAAAACAATATATGAAATCAGTTACTGAAGGAAAATCTTCCCTCTAATTTTTTGTAGCCGGTGAGTGAAAAAATTCTGTTGCGCAAATTTATTTTCCTGTAACAAAATTATGTGCGCACTTTTAAATTTGACCCTGGATCGATATTTTTTCAATAAAAACTCAGTAAGCTATCTGCAGAATTTGAATTCTTTTGTGCATGTATTGATTTTTCTCTGTACACTGGTCGCGAAATGTGTGGATATGGATACACACACAGCTTAGAGGGAACTGTCCAATTTATTATTATCTTTTAAAGATTTGGAACAACTTTTTATACACTTGTGTATGGGTTGAGTTTTAATGACTAAATATTTGAGCAAAAACTGATGGTAGATAAGGTAAGGTTGAAATACAGACATGATAAGTGGTCTAGCAGCAACCCTTGGCTTCAAAAATAAGATATATTTAATGGTTATTTCTATCATAAATTAATGATTTCATGACCACAATCCATAAGTCAACCTATATTTGTGATCAATTTATACACAGGTATATCCTGTAATTATACTTACTGAATATATTTGTGTCAATCTATGTATGAGGTCGATTTATATACAAGTATTTCAGTAATTATCTAATTTGATTGGTATTCAGAAGAAACTAATTCTGATTGTTGTTTGGTAAATGGCTAAAATTCTCTAACACGGGATTTTAACTCTCAAGTTCATAAACTACTTGTGATAGAAAGTGGAACTCTTCAATGAATTGCATGAAAAATAGTGGAACTTTTCAGCGAATTGAAGGGAAAAAAAGAAAGAAAAAAAATTCACCTGAAGATCTTAGAGAGATAATTTCAATCAACAATTATTCCATTTGAAATATCATTCTATTTTCTTAAGAATTTCAAAGTTAATTCTTATCCTTATTTGGTCTTTTAGGAATCCTGTTTAGATGAGAGGAAAGGACTTTCATATCCACTGTTGAAAGAAACTTTCAAAGTGTTGTTTATATCCAGAATGGGTGTAAGCAATGTTTTTATTAATGTTTTTTTTTTTAATCAATTGTTTAGAGCAAGGTCTTAGCTCATTTTGTAAAGATGTAGGTTGAGATTTTTAAGTGACAGAATGGATTATTTGGTGTGGACGTTCTAGCTTGAGCGTTTAGGCATCATCTGATTTGACATTAGGAGGAAAAATTTTGATTGGTTCATCATTCACAGGTAAAACTTTAAAAAGCCTTAAAACTGTAAATTTAACTTCATCGGAGAAAAAAAATATTTTTGTCAGTCACCGAATGGGCTTCCGCCAGAATAGGTTTGACACCGGAATGCCTTTGCCAAATGGTACCAAACTCTCAACTGAAGCTTTTTCCACTCTTCTATACAGTTCATTCTATTGAGACACTTGGCAAATCTTCTGGGGAATATATTACCATGTTCAATTTGATGAATCCCATTCAATTCTTTTACAACCCATAGGAGCCACCATTATTGGTGTTGTACTTGAATCATGAACTTGGGTCTTCAAGGTACTGTTAAGATTTTGGATTTAAATGGAGTAAAAAGTAAAGATATATTCTTTGATAAAAATTTTATGTTGGAAAGATAAAAAAAAATTGTTACGAGTTGTGATTTCTATTTTTAACTGTTTTTGAACTGTAGAAGAAAAATAACATGAATTGAATCATCTGATGTGGACAAAAGTATTAAATATTTCTCATCAGTCAACTGGTCTTATCTTTTTCTTTTATTTTCATTTTGTATCTTTCCTTTATGCTAAAGATATTTTCTGATCTAGTGGGTTCAGACATTCAGTGAGAAATTTTCTCAATGAAATATACAGGTGTCAACTGAAGCAATAACCAAACTGAAGAAAATTCTGTTATTCTTAAATTCTTTTTCCTTTTCAACTTTTTACAAAACAAACAGTATCATAAAATATAAAAAAATGAAATTTGCATTGAAGAGTAAAGATGATTAGAATGAATTCTGTTCATGACATCACTGGTGTTTTCCACTGGGAAACATTTAACGTAGAGTTTTTAAAAAATAATTAATTTTGGAGAATCTAGATGTTATTAATAAACCTGTTGGGAAGCTCCGAAAAGGTGAAAAGCCTTTTTTTTTTCTTTTTTCTTTTTTTTTTTTTTTTTTTTTTTCAAAAAAATCAAAAAAAAAATTTCAGGAGTCTTGTGGAGTAATGATGCTAATTCTCAAGTCTAGACAAAATTGTATGTCCACAAGCACTCCCACGTATAAAAAAAAAAGGATAGAATCCCTCCCCTATCTTAGATGTCTATGGTTGTTCAACGCCCCAGCATGTTCGCTAATTTCAACCGGATTCATT
Organism: Thysanoteuthis rhombus; assembly: GCA_963457665.1. Classification (NCBI taxonomy): domain Eukaryota; kingdom Metazoa; phylum Mollusca; class Cephalopoda; order Oegopsida; family Thysanoteuthidae; genus Thysanoteuthis; species Thysanoteuthis major. The sequence continues at coordinate 14,543,510 of OY735229.1, read as the reverse complement.
TGCTTCTATCACACAGCACGAAACTGACTCAGACAATAATTATTTTACTAGATAATTTGAATACAAATATTTTCTGATAATGATTGACAACAATTAGTGGGAAGAAAAAGAAATCGAGCAAAGAATCACTCTAGGATGGCAAGCTTTCATTTGTGCAAGTTCAACCTTCAGAAATAAGAAGATCCCAACAGTCCTTAAAAGGAGGGTATACAACCAATGCATCCTCCCAATAGTCACTTATTGAGTTGAAACATGGAACCTAACCTGACTCACTAACTGATGCAACGTACACGTGAAAGAATCTTACTCAACCTCACATGGAGAGATCAAAAGACAGCAAAATATATCAGGGAGAAAACAGGAGTCCGAGACATCATAAGATCCATTAGAAAACTTAAATGGATCCCCAGAGATCACATGCACAACCGAGGCTGGCAGAATACAAGATAGAGAGTTGAACTAGACAAATTCAGAAAGTACTGGCTCCACAATGCCCACAGTTGAGAGGTGTGGCGGATCCAGGGGAAGATTAAAAACTGATGATGAATGGGAAAACTACCATAGATTATTGTTTGCTTTGTGAAGAGTCGAAAAGGTATGAGAATTTAATGAATATGATAGGATTTCTTTCTCAACCTGGCTATTTTGGATGATACTGGTATATTTCGTAAGACAATTTTTTTGCTAGTGTCTGAATCCCTGAATTTGGGAAATACAAAGCTAAATTTTTGATTGGATGATTTGAGAAGTCTACAAACATGAATATGGATCATTTAGTCTGTAGACTGACGCAAATTGACAGGAAATGAGACCATGTTGAAAAATTGAAATATATTGTGTGAAATAAGTGCATATTTGATCATTAAGCTGTGGAGCTCATGATATATATATATATATATATATATATATATATATATATATACACATACAGTATATGTGGTACAAATCAGGCTAGCAGTATAACATATTATAATTATATATCAATAATATAAAGCCATTTCTAAAATGCAATGGATTTATTTCATAGAGTGCTCGATACATACAACATTTTACTCTTGAAGTTAAGTTGTTTTGGAGTAGAGCTGGAAATGAATAGTAGTTTGTGGATTCGCTACACAAACTAGCTCATGTTTCGCCTGAAGAGGCCCAGAGGGGGCCGAAACATGAGCTAGTTTGTGTAGCGAATCCACAACCTACTATTAATATATATATATATATATATATATATATATATATATATATATATATGAATCAATATTTCCAATATCTCAAATTGTGATGCAATTTTCGTACATCTGCTCCCCGACTTATGACCTGGTTCCGTTCTGACTGGCTGGTTGTATCTCGAAATGGTTGTAAGTTGGATAAATATTATTTATTATCTATTTTTAATTTTTAATTTTTAAATTACTATTGTTCATTTTCTAATTCGTTGTAAATGGTTGTTGGGAAATAAGACTAAAAATGACAATTTTTACTTGTACACTCCTATAAAATGCTAATATATATATATATAAAATACTCACTTATAACCAAGAGTAGTATTTATATGGTTTGTATTTCTTTTTGTTTGTGAAGTACTAATGTGACCCTTATATAGCCTTGCACTTATGTAGCTCTCATACATTAGTATGACCAATGAAATTTTTATATTCACTTATGTTTTTTTAAACTCAGAGGTGTAACTTCTAAACTTATATGAATTTTGTTTTTCTTTTATATCCACGTAATTCAGTCGTATATTGATGGTCCAAAGTTGTGTATGTCGTGGTTTGGGAGCAGGTGCATGAAGGATTTTGAGGCTTGTTAGGATGATGGTTGATATTTTATCTTCAGCACGAGAGGACTGTGGTGCTTGCTTGCCTGACTTACATAAAATTATCAAACTCTAGTCCAATTCAGAGGCTGGGGTTGACTTAGTTTTTCAACCGTAAGAACAAGAATGATCTTCACCTAATTTAAAGGAGTAAATTTTTCACTGTTCATCAGTCCCATGACATTAAACCAAACATGTACAAAATTAACATTTCTTTTCCGTGATTTTAAATCATGACAAAATGATTGAAAGGCTGTTCTTGTACCGATTGAGCCAAGCTATCAAGTCTTGCATATCTATGAAAATTCAAACAATACAAAAGTTGCTGTAATCAACTTTGGAACAGTAGTTAGAGTGGAATTTTACCAAGCAGCTGCTGGGCTTCGGCTATCTTTCATTTGATATCAGGAAAGTCAAAAAGTCAAGATAACTCCTCATTGTTATTTGATGAAAATTCTCCAATGCATGATGTCAAGTGGTAGCAACCAAAAGTGTGTCTTCTGCTGTGGTTATTTCCTTTGATATTGTTATTTACTTAACGGATGACTGGACAATGGATTTATTCACTGGCTCGAGATTAAAATCCATCAGTGTGAATGAGAGCATCTTGATTGATTTTATTTGTGTAATATAACTGGTACTTAGTCATTGACTGACCTAGTTTTGACTTGGTACGTAGTTTTCATACACCTGACTCACTACTGATTAAGTTTTTCAAAAAACAAAAACAGAAAGTTAGAAATGAGGTCCCAAACTGGGTTAGGGTTGGGAATCGAGAAATAAAAAATCGAATCTCTTTCTCATCTTTTTTTTTTTTTTTCCCTTATGAAATCTTGTCTTTTTTCCTCAAATTTTACTTCCAGATTATACGCAAGGCTTCAATTTTAGCTTCCAGTAAGGTTTTAAGCCTTGACATAAACCTAAATAGTTTGACTTGGTTTTTGACTGAATTTCGAACTAGGTTCTTTGGGGGGTGGAGTTATACAAAAAATGTTACCGGTTACTAACTTACTATTTTTTTTTTTAAGAATTTCAAAGTCAATTCTCTTCTTTATTTGGTCTTTTAAGAATCAATGTTTAGATGAGAGAAAAGGATTTTCATATCCACCGTTGAAAGAAACTTTCAAAGTGTTGTTTATATCCAAAGTGGATGTAAGCAATGTTTTTTTTTTTGTTGTTTTTTTCAATCAAATGTTCAGAGCAAGGTCTTAGCTCATCTAGTAAAATACTAACCTACTATTTTTTCTTCTTTCCATACTAAACTTTAACCTATTATTGACCTAGTATTTTTTTTTTTCTTTCAAACTAGGTACCAGCTTTGTGGTATTGGCATTTTAAAATTATTCACCTCTGTATAGATTCTGTTTTCATAGCTTTTCTTTTGTGCTAATTTTAATCTCAAACAAGTGAAGAAATCCTTTTAACCATTTGCTGTATGAATAAAAATAATGTAAGAAGCAAATAACTGCAGCAGACGTATGACTTTACTGACATAAAACAAAAGATTGCCACTTATTAAATAGATCTACAATAATTTTAGAAACCAAGGTAATGGAGCTTTAGTTGTGTAAAAAGTATTTGTTCGACTTATTTACTTTGAAAATAAGAAAAAGATTAATGCATGTATAAATACTGTATATTTTTGAATATAAGTCAAGGTATTTTTACCTAAAATTAACACTAAGAGTTATTGTCAAGTCAGTCATAAAGAAAGAAAAACTTTGTTGTGAATGAATGACCGAGTGAAGATAATAGTCCCGCCGATAATATCTGCAGTGCCATGGAGGGAACAGAAGATAACATCTCGTGGCAAGAATCTGCTGACCAAGTACCATAAACAGGAATCAATTTTTTTTAAAAATTGCTGGATCTACCTCAAAATTTGACCCACGGACTCCTTTCATCAGTCTGGCTAACTTCTCCTAATATACATCCTTGCATAAAAAAATCCATTATTTTCACTATCTATCTTCAGTTAGCAAACAATATAATTCAGTGCCGAAAAAAAAAAGGGTGAAAGTCCCATTTTTAGCAGTGGCCTCAAATGAATCGATATCTTATGGCTGAAAAATGTTTTACCGCCTCTCATTCTTGTTTTATCAATATACTAAGCTAACCAAAACACTAAATCTTATATCCGTCATACCAGTGCTGATTTATATCAGGATGTTCGGAAGGTAATTACATATTTTCAAATCACAATTGCTTTTAAACCTTTTAAGCCACAGCTGGAATTTACGAGCCTTGACTGCATCAGGATACATATCACAAATGTTACTCATTGCCTGTATGGTAGTAACACCCTTTTGAAAGTCATACAGTAAGGAATAGAGAATATGTTGCTCTTTAAAGTCTCTATCCTTCATGGGGCTAAACTTTGCTGTATATTGTAAACAATATACTGCTGGTTAGAAGAGATGATGAACTAAATCTAGGTGTTGTTTCATACTATTTAACCTTGGTCATGCCTTGGTTGGCTTATAATTCATAGCAGTGAAATATATAATTATTTTCTGGGTACAAAATATGTAATTACTTTGCGTGCACCATAATATTATACTTAGCAGAATCGTGTGTGTATTCAACTTGTTCCTTTCAACTGATTTTTTAAATATATAATGGTTGCTCATTAAATAGTAGAGGGTATTTTGTAGCCCTGGAAGTGAACGCTTCAATACATTTCTTGTCATAAAAACTACAGCGATGACTTTGCAGAAGCTCTATGAAGCGTTTATTGTTATTTTAACTCTTAAATTTATGGTCCACTTGTAGCCACTTGTATTGATAGTGGAACTCACCAATGAATAGAATAGAATTGAATTTAATGCAATTCATTTGTGAATTGAATAGAATTTTTTTTGTAATTTTTAACAAGATTTTTTACAAATTAGCCAGTGGCCAGAGGAGGATAATTTCAATCAGGAGTTATTTTCCTTGAAAATGACTTTTTTTCTTTTCTTTTTTCTAATGAATTTAGGAGTTGAAGTATTCCTGTGTATGAAAAAAAGCAAAAACCATTTTATTGCACAATAACCAAAATAGAACAAACTAAACCATTATTGTTGCAGCTTGACTGCAAATATTTGTCAGGTTCCATGCTGAGACTTGGATGGAAATTTACTTCCTTTTCATTCAATCTCTTAGTCTGGCCAACCGTGGAAGTGCCACTGTTGATAGGGCAGCCAATGCTGGGTTTTTCTCTCCAGATCTGGGGATTTTACCAACTATCCGGGTTTCAGGGTTATATTTTGAAAAAAGTTTATAATCAGGGTTTTTTTTTATGCCTCAGATAAATAAATTCTTGAAAGAAAAAAACAACTCATATACCTATATTTTCAAGAAAACATTTACTTGTAAACCAATCTAAAAATGACAAGGAATACATTAGGTGGAAGCCCCGAAGAGAATTAATGAAGGAGCTGTAAACAAGGGATATTTGGAAAGAGTTGGAAACAAAAAGAAAGAAAATAACGAATCGTTTACTCTTTCTTGAGAAATTGTAGTATTTGAGGAGAAGAGGGTGAAAACCTGATATTTTTATAGTCAGAGTCTTTTTTCTTTCGAGTCTGAGGCTTTTGTGAGCCCAATCTGTATTTTCCTAAAGCCTTATTGCCAACCCTGTTTGGCAACCATCTTTCTCTCTAAGGGCATTGCTCAACTCTATGCATGTCCATTCTGAGATCTTTTGGCCTCTCTTTCTCCCTCCTTGCACTGTACCCTGCAGGATTGTTTTGGATAGTCCTGCTAATTATGAGGTGTGCCAATACCACTTTTATTTGTGTCTCTTTACTGAGGTTGAGAGATCATCATAGACCCCGATGGTTTGCCTGAAATTTACTTAATTCATCACAATAGACCTGTGATTCTCAACTATTTATGTGTGGGGTAGGGGGTGGGTTATTCCCCCTGGCATGGATTTTAGGATTCTGGAGGTGCTGGAGATAAAAACATGATATCTTCATAATCTGAGTTCTTTTTTTTGAGCCTGAGGTTTTTCTACTAAATCTAATCTGCGGGTTTCCTTAAAACCTCATCAATGGCCCTGCTTGGCAAACATCTTCCTTCATCCTTCTCTAAGGGTGACATTCAACTTCATACCTGTCCATTTCTTTACCGAGTTCAAGAGATCTTCATAGCACCTGATCATTTGCCTGAAATTCATTTCATTCATCAAAATAGACCAGAGGTTCTCAACCTGGGGGGATTTTAGGGTTTCAGAGATGGGGATTGAGATCACAGATCGGCAGATTCAAACTGGCGGAATTTCTGTTTTTTCCAAAAGATGCAATACAGGAATTCCACTTTTGAGTTGGATAATCTGGGGGTGAGTAATGGCACTCTGAAATATGGAGAAAATGGTGCCACGTTCAAGGAAAGGCTGAGAACCACTGGAATAGACGTATGAATTAGTGACTTTTGGACAAAAGTTGTCTCATGGAATAAAGGATTCTCATCCTTTCATCCTGTCCTGTCATACATTCATTTTTCCAGGGGGGGAGGGGCGCAAAAAATATAATTTCTAGATGGGGCGCAAATGGATATGTTCGGAATATGGCTTAGCAGCGAAAAATACCATCTTTTTATATGGGTGCATTAAGTTGTGGTAGCTTAAAACAATTGTATAGCATCATAATTCTTTATTGACTATAAGCTTCCATCTCTCAAAACCCCACACCCAAAGGGAGAAGTCCTGATTGGCCAAATGCCCCCATTTGCACCCCCATCCCCAACTCTGGCCCCACCGATCTCCCAGCGGATACCCACGCTTGCATTCTTTTCAATTCATATTGATTTCCAATAATAATAATCAACAAGCCGATTCCATTGATCATTTTTGTTTTTTTCTTTTATTAACATGTTATACATTCTCATCTAACAACAAACAATTCAAAATAAATAGAATAATCATTATATATATATATATTTTTTTTTCTTTTTATATACAAGCACGTTGCAATATTTGTGACTATGACATAGTTTTGCAAAAAAATTACGTATTTTTCACTTTGGACAATATTTTGCACACAAACGCAGTTCACATTGTTGAAACACGCATTGAAGCACGTCCTGGAACATTTTTTAATCATAAATAGATTTTATATACATTCATAAATGTTCGTATTTTATATACAGATACATAAAAACCAAAAAGCAATCAATATTAGGAGAAGTTCACATAAAATACAGAATATTGAAATGAAAACAAATTAGCTTTCAGGCACAAAAAGGAAAATTCGAGATGAAAAATAAAAGGTAAAATTGCAGTTTAGAGATGCAACTGAATTACTCGTTTCTAAAGGTCGAAACATTTTTTTTCTCTGCTATATTAGTCATAAAACGATAGAATCTCAGCCGGCTCTGGCTACAAGCATAGAGTTTCATTTATATGAATTATTCGTCTTATTATTACTTACTGTTACTGTACTAATGTAATGAAGGTTCGATCATCGTGCCCATTTTTGGCTGTGATGCTCTCTAAACTGTAATTTCACCGAAATGAATATTGTTATTATTATCATTATTATTATCGTCAGCATTGTTATAATTATTATCATTATTATTAATATTATTATTATTATTATTATTATTATTATTATTATTATTATATTCATTTTTGTAATATTGCATTTAATTTTTTTTTTTTTCTTTCACAATTTGTTTTCTTTTTTTCCGCTTTTGAATATTGAATAAGATGTTTGGGTCAGACTTTATCATTTGAAACACTGAAATGATTCTTTTCCCTCGAATCAAAGATAAAGTTTTTAAAAGAAATTTCAAAATCATTTTCTTCATGCAAGTTTCACATTTGAGTAAAATAAAAAAACAAAACAAACAAGAACCATAAATTCAACGATGCGTCCACCATAGTAGTAGTAGAGGGAAAAGGAAGATGAGCATGGTTCACCCGAAGGTCTGCTCCAAGTTTCATATCGATTCAACATGATATGGGTGGAAAAATTGATATTTAGCATTACTAGTTGCAGAAGTAGTAGCAGGAGGTAAGGGAAGATGAGAATGGTTCACCCAAAGGTCTGAACCAAGTTTCACATCAATCCGACATGATACGACTGGGAATTTCGATTTTTAGCATCACTAGTTATGGCAGGGGGAAGATGAGAATAATTCACCCGAAGGTCTGGACCAAGTTTCATATCAATCCAACATGATACGGTTGGTAAAATCGATATTTAGCATCAGTAGTTGCGAGAGTAGTAGCAGGGGGTAGGGGAAGATGAGAATGGTTCACCCGAAGGTTTGGACCAAGTTTTATACCAATCCAACATGATACGGCTGAAGAGATTGATATTCAACGTATGAGGGACCGACCCAAAATCGTCTTATAGAGATACGTGGACGCATGAAAAGACGGCACAAACGACAATTTCACTGTAGAAGCTTGAGGTTAAAAGAATGAACGATATTACAACACCAACAAAAAAATAAAATCTTCCAATGAAGTATGTGAATAATTCTACTGCCCTTTTGGCATTCGTGTAATTCTAAGAGAGCAGAAATATTCAGAGATATCTTTTGAGGTTTAGCTGCTTTGAAATGTCCGATGGATCTCGGCATTGGTACAATAAAAAATAAAAATTTACATTGGTATAATTGATATTCGCTGGAATATGTTTCCAGTGTGGGACTATAAGAGAAAATAAAACATTCTTTTAAATTAATTATAAAATATGCAACAGTCTTGATTTTGGTGTTCAGTAAGCATTTCACGGTACAGAAATATGCTTATCTGAGTGTACGGTTTCATGCCTGTTTAATGCAATATTTGGGTATGTGGACCTATCAATAAATATGTTTCATCGGGTTTGAAAGTTAGTCTTGAGAGTTATAACCGATCGAAAATACATAGACAATTGGATGACGCCTCAACCAATTCCATGTAAAACACAAAACTAGCGTTGCGTTTGTCGAAGACATATGTTACTTTAAATTTCACTCAACTGGCCCTAAAGAGCTCGGACACCCAGGGATCGATGTCAGATGCCTCAGAGGCCGATTGAAATATTCTATCATAAGCAGAGCAACCCGAGTGCATTCCCTTGGTTCACAGAGGCAGAAGTTAAATGGAACACTTTCATCAATAGATTGTGGGATCATTATTCTTTATTGATCGCTGTATCTAAACACTGAAGTGTATTTCGAACTCTTTCTCTCAGAATTTCAAACGTAAGGCTCTAATAATAGAACCACTAACCATACGTACAGAATATTATTTTAAAAAGCATTAAAACCCGCATTAAAGTGCCTATGGCAGAACCTTGTGGTGTCACGGAGTTTTTAGTCAGCCTAATTAATCTTGACTTCAATAAAAACTATGTTTGAATGGGGATGGTTGGAATCTAACAACATGATCGTATCATGAAAAAATTGTAGATTGTACATGAATCAAACTGACGGCTTAATGAAGGACACTTTTCTTGGCCTAAAATTGATATTAAGATAAAACCTAATTTGAGAGTCTCTTGTTCTAAAAGCCGAGTCAGTGTTTATTTCACCACTGTATCATTTTCTGGTGGCAGAACTGTCTGCTAAGATACTCCAGTAGGAATACTTTCATATCAAACCAACCGATGCTCCGAGGACCAACTTCTCAGATTCCGCTGGGGAAAAAAATTCACGGGTGCCCCTATACCAAATATATGGAGAAATCCCAAATATCTTTGATAGTTTTGACGTTGAAAATCTTTGAAATGTTACACAATTTCATGAATTTTGCCGAACGAATCTTTCCATCCAAGCCCCGACATTTATAGCTCCTTTGATATAGCATGTAAAGCTTTGAAACCTTGTGACTTGGGGTAGCTTTTTTTGTAGAATTCAAAAATGTAATCAGATCATGTATTCAATGTAACTTTCCTCATCTAAGACTCTGAAAATGGCCGAATACCGTAAACGTAAAAAGAGGATGCCCACTTTGAGGGCTTTCAAAGATAATCAATTTCAAAACTATTAGAGATACAGACCTAATGATATGGATTTCTATAAATTTAGTGTCTGGGCATCTGTGATATTATAGTGAAGAATCCAAGAGGATGACCTGGGAAAGTTACTAAAATTGACTGATTTGATATGAAATGGCTATTCCTTTACGTATTTGTTACTTGAGAATAACAACCCAAGTAAGCCACTTGTATTTTCATTGATCCCATAGAATTGTTGACTGCAGGGTTTTGTAACGATAGAAGTCAACATGTGTGCTTATTTTTTGTAGTTGGCAGCCAGAGACGATTTATAATGGGGCAAAAGGGACAATTATCCCGCCCCCTTTCGATACAAAAATATAATAATAAAAAAAATGCTTCTTTAATGAGAAAAAAATGATAATCACTACCTGGAATTTATTTAGGAATGCATTTAAATTTTTTCAAATAAATTGATAAATTTTCTGCTCGTGATTCAGATCTATAGTGATCGCAGTGTGAGAATGCTGAACATCGACTTAAGGTTTTGCTGGCATCTATTTAAATGTATAAATGAATTTACTACAGACATATTACTCATTTAACCTTTCTATGTATGTGTGACTTGTCAGTTTCAATTACATGCAATAAACGCAATTGAATGTGCAACATTTTGTCAGGTTTGCCGTATATTTTATTTTCTACGTATAGGGGGCCTACCGAACCTGAAGTGGCCCAGACCCCAAGGTCTAAATCCGGCACTGTTGGAAGCTTATATCTATGTATGTACCATAGACAAAAAATCTTATCTGGATTCAGTTTCTTTAAAGATCGCGCGCATTTAAAGGGTTTTTTTTCTCTCTCAAACAAGAATGATACAAAACCAAGCAAATACAATCGGTGGGAAAATATTGAAAAGCAAAACATCAAACAATCAAAATGGAGCTAAATTGGAAACATTATTTATTATTCTGTTGTAAATCTATACCTTTTCCTGAACATATTAAAAAGTAAAGCAAGAATATTTATAAGAAATACGGCAACCCGATTTTGAAATACATCGAGCAAATTGAAAACTACGACAAACAAATTAAAAATAAATAGATATATAAAAAAGGCGACCAAATTTCAAATTACGCCTAGCAAATCAAAAAATACGCCAAGCAAATTGAAAATTCTCGCCACGATTCAGATTGCTTGTCTTTTTAATTTGCTTGCCATATTTTTCAATTTGCCTGGCGTACTTTTTAAATTTGGTTAGCATAATATTCTAATTTGCCTAGCGTATTTTAAAATTCGGTTTCCCTAATTTTCAATTTGATTGTCGTATTTTTTCAATTTGCTTTGGTTGATTTTAAATTCTGGTTGCCGTATTTTTTAATATGCTTGCTGCACTTTTTAATTTACCCGGGAGAGGGTATGCATTTGTAACATTGTGCAAAATAGATGTCTACGTAGGTACGAGTTCAGATGAAGGAGTGATGCTCCAATATCAGACGTATAGATCAATTGCAATGTGTTGCACGTACGTAAGATCATTACAGAACTGTTTATATTCACGTACGTATTGCTGTCAAATACACCGACCACATGTGCATTTATATATGTACAGAGAAATACTACATCCGCTGAATGAATTTCTCTATTTTTACGGTGACAAATTCATTGACTTTTTTTGTTACGATTACCTTTGTATTTACAGCTATACATCAGTTTCAGATAAGATATTTGTTTAAAAAAAAGAAAGTAATATGAATAAAACGCACCCTTAGAAAAAGCACTAATTTGTGAATAGATTCACAATTAAACACAGCAGTTTGCAAAGGAAAGTATGTACATCATGAAAGCGCCAATACCTACTGATATTCAAGCATTTGTTAATCTTGGCTGAGCCAATTGTGATATTTTTTTTCTCGGTACTCTTGTAATAGTGGGATCAAATGTGTAATATGCGTAAAAGATTAAATGCTATTCTCTTGCAACTTTTTTTTGAATTTGAGAGTCTGGACATACATGAAAAAATCACTTACGGAACAAAATAATTCTATCAAAAAACAAAAAGACAACAACAATCTATTTTAATATAAATCAATTCGTTAACAGTAATCAGATGAACAATTTTATGCAAAGTTTTTAATAGTTCATTTTGATAAAAAAAACAATTTGATAATAATGATTTGATATAGTTTTATACAAAGTTATTTGATAAATTATTCTAATAGATTATATTAATGACATAATGCAAGGTGAATAACTTTTAGTATTATAAGCATATTACGCCCGGGACTCCACTATTACAAGAGTACCTTATTCCAATCTTTCTAATTTGGAAGTCTCTCCTAAATCTAAAAAAATTCAAAAAGCAAACATTTGAATTGGCAAAATAGGATTCCCAAATTCGAAAATAAAAACCCACCCAGATTTGCAATAATGGGCTCGCCAATTCGAAAGATTAAATTAAAAGAATATTTTAATTGGCAAGGCTGGAATCGTCTACCAACAGTAACGCACATGTCTCATTAGTGAATCTTGGAATGCACTTTCAAAAGATCGGGAAACATATGTGTGAATAGCAGATATTTCAATCATTGAGTTATCTTTGAAAATAAATGGGGGCTTTACACGTTTTTCAAATTTCTCGAACAAAGTTTCCAAAATATTTGGTCATTTTTAGAAACACAAAAATTGATAATAAAAGCAGTTTATCTTTCACAAGTCTATAACTGATATTTTGTTGGTGTCATTTCTGCAAGGATTCTTTCGAAGAAATTTTTCCCAATATCAACTTCAAATCTTATTTTTGACATGTTTTTCTCAAAAACAAAACAAAGAAAAAAAAAGAGAAAGAACACTCTGTTCAAAACCCCGACGTTGTTTACACAATTCTTGATAGCATTTGTCAACATTTTTCAACCTTTATTTTTGTAATAAAACTGTTTCCAATCGATTTTTTTTTAAGGGAAGAATGCAAAGCAGTTAAGATACTAACAATATGAGATATGTTAAAGAATTGTCTCGACTTTTTACTTTGCGAACGCAATTCTTACGTCACATTTCCCTTCGAGATTTAATTTTTTAAAAGAGAATATTTCTTTTATGTTCCTTTCTTATGAATGTTTTCAACATTAATTGATTTGGTCAGAAAGAAAGTGATTTTGGCATTCGTAGTACCGCTTGACGTTCGTCGCAAGTAAAAAAAAAATGTTGCTACTAATCAGTTTCTGACATCATCAGAATCGGGAATCTCAGGACAGTAACATTAATCTCGCCCAGTGTTTTCCAAAGTGCGTTCCACGAGAAAAATCTGGACTTCCACGAGATGAGGTGCCTTTTTTAATAGAGGCCATTAATCTGCTTTTGATAATTTTTTCCCCACAACAATTACAAATTCATAACGATTAGAAACCGAGTTGTTTTTTATTTTAATTTTTCATTTATCATATACCTTTTTTTAAATTGATAAATTCTCTCTTGAAAAGGATTTTTGTTTCGTTTAATGTTTTATTAAATAAGATCGTCCATAACATATATGTATGGGCTCCGCGACAAAATAAGATTGGGAACCACTGAAGCTGGTAGGCTATCTTTGCACACACACACACACACACACACACACACACACACATATATATATATATATATATATATATATATATGTATATATATATATATATATATATATATATATATATAACATACTTTCCATGGACGATATTTTTATGCTAATTATCAGGATTCTGCCTTCATTGATGTTTCAGTAATTGTTGGTACCTTAAAAAAACTGATAAAATAGTATAAAAATATTCAAGAGCTGACAGGTGCAAACCAATCGAAATACCAACACTGAATAGATAAATAATAACTATCTAAACATATTTCACGGAGTTGATATCCACGAAATGTAATCATTTTTATTAGTTTGGTAAGTCGAGAAATTTACTGAGGTCCATTGCAATAACTAATTGATTTTTTTTCTCCCAAGGAATTTTGAAATACTGGGATAGTTTACCATCTTATATGAAAAAATAGTACAAGTATAAATGATTTTAGATAAAGTTGGATCATCTGAGATAGAAAATAAATTAATACGGTATTTTAGGATATTCATCAGCTGAAATATATTGAAAAATTAGGAGAAAAAAACGAGCCTAATAAATGTTTCTCTGTACTGTCTTTTTTTGAAAATTAAGTCACTTGAATTAATATTGTGTATCTTAATGTTAGATACGTATTTTTAATGCAAATTGTTGTCAGACATACCCTTAAAAGCATTTTTATTTGATAAATGAATAGATAAATAATTCATTTGTTGTATTTTTTAAATTACTAAGATATTAATATTCACGATTATTCACTTTATTACAAATCACGTCGAATCAAAATTCCTACGCCATTTATTTGGATTTTCGCATCTTTTTTTTAAATTCCTTTTCCATCGTCAAAATACAATTACACCTTGATGAGTGCGGTTAGATCGTTTGAAATATTCTGTACGATTCAAAATTACACCCCACAAGGTTTTTATTATAATTTGATGTTTTTTTCCCCAGCTTATTACATTATATTGATTTCAACAGCAATACCTTTACGGTACTACACCAACGCTAATATTCATTGAAACTGCATAATTCAAGATATCCCTGTACCTTCAATTGCAGTTTGATATTTTCAAGATTTTCGCTACAGCATATTTTCCAATTTTACCAATAGAATGAAATAATACTAAAGAATGAGAAATAAACCCATTCGCCTCTCTGAAAAGTAAATCCAAAGGAGGTCTGAAAAAACAAACTTTTCACACCTCCAACTCTTTTGATTTTGGTGTCTACTCTCAAGACCGAATTTGTACTTGAATGTACTTGAAATAGGTTGTTTTTTTATTGCGACTGACTGCATAATTTATACCATTTGATTCACGTTTATTAATATTAGATTA
>OY735229.1:14521342-14523842 GCA_963457665.1 Thysanoteuthis rhombus | reverse complement strand
TGCGTCGAGGGTGGGGTGCTTGATGATCAGTAATAATCACATTTATTTGTGCAGGTTTGAGTAAATTTGTTTTGTGAATTTGGAAAAAAAATATCACACACCTAATAATAATAATATATTTTGCTTCACAAGTTTTATCCCTGCATAACTTTGGTAAAGATATCGTGTTTTTTTTTTCTTTTTGCTAAATTTTGTTTTCGACATATTCTCAATTGTTTTCATCATAAAAAAGCGCCTTCAATGATTATAGTGAATATTTTCTGAAATGCACAAAAAAGTGACGATTTGCCTTCACGAATAACCTCCATCTGAATAAAATGACAAAATAAATTTCAAAGAATTGGAAAAAAGAAATTGTTAAAAATTTAGCGAAATAAAATATACCATGACGTTTTTTCTTTTTTTTTTATTCAACAACTATTTCAGAAAAAATACTCATTCAACCGGATATTTCAGCTGGAAGAGGTGCAGAGGTTTGAATCAAATTTGTGCTACTATCTTCGAAATTAACCAATGTTGAAACACCAGTCTGTTGGCTATCAAGTATTTTGTTAAAAAATACTTGGCCATTTACGTGGACGATTTCTTCTTTATTTTGAAGACGGATGCTCAAAAGAGAACGATTGCAACGATTATTACCTTCGATATTGAGTTTATTGTATGAGATTTTCATAACGAATTTCTGCTTAACAAATAAAAATCTTGATTTGAATGAAAACTTTTTTTCACCAGGTCAATTCCCTTCACTTACCTCCTAGCTAATAAAAAAATGAATGTTTGAATGCAAAGATTTAACAGTTCAGTTTTTTTATAAAACTATAATGACGACAGGAACACTTTAAAAAGACGGTGACATCCTATTGAAGAATCGTTGGCCATAAATGGTTGTATGATTAAGTAAAGGTTTAAGGGCAATTTCCTTCCAAAAAGAGGTTGCAGAAGAGGTAAATGTGATAGAAGCTTAAATACTATTCCACAGGGCGTTCTCAAGAGGGAAATAACTCCTTAGAAGAAACTTTGGAGTTGCCCCCGCCGTCAACTGACACGCTTAGTTTAGAATAGTGCTAAGCGTACTTGCCAATCAAGCTTCTCTTAAAGGGTTATCTCCCTTTTAAATGTTGCATTATTATGCATGCACTCTATATATTACGGTAAAAAAATGACTTGTAAAAATCTATAGATAGAATTTAGAGTAGAATTAGGTTGAAAGAGTAAGTTTGCAAAACGTTCGCGGAGGGAAATGGATTAAATTTTTTTTTATCAATTAGATTTAAGTGTTTGAAGGGTTTCATTTAAACTGAAATGAAGTTAAGGACGGCGAAATAAAACCAAAAGACACGGAAGTTATTTATGGGATATTTCTTTCTTTTTTTTCCTTCTTTTTAATAAAAATATAGAAAATCATTGCAATGTTTAAGAGGAGGGATTCATTGGAAAATGAATGATTACATGTAACGTAAGATTTTAGAGAAATAATTCATCGAAAAATGAATCATTGCACGCAACAGAAGATTTAAGGGAGGTAATAATTGTCATTAATTAAAATGATATATCATCTCGGAAATGAATCCAAGCTTTTCCATAAAGACATATTTTTACCTTTTTTTTTTCTTTTTTGAATAATTGGTTAAATATTTTCATGGCTCTTCGGAGACTTTGAAATAGGCGCTGTCTTCATGTAAACGGTACATTTCTAATCTTCCTACAACATAGAGAATTATAAGAAGGCTTTTTGATAAATGGAAAACGTATCGATCTTTCGTTACGAATGACATGAGTCTGGGATATTTGTAGCGCTGTATTAACCATTAGACTCTCGAGGCACAGGCCTCAGTCCACAACCTCTAAGGGGCCTCGGGTGAACTTAGGGTGCCCCGGGGAGGCCATGGCCTGAAATTTTTTTTCATAAACCCTTTACAACAGTGTTTAGCAGTAAATTGAGAAATAGAATGTTTTGGCAGATCATTCATTTCGTGTAGATATCATCAAAGATTGTATTTCCTTTTGTACTTGACTCTCCGAACTATAGGCCAAAATTAGGAGCCAAATTCTTGGCTTATACGCTGAGTTATACGATAGACAAAAACAAACAAATTTTATTCTTTTTTTGTTCTTGTTATATATATATATATATATATATATATATATATATATATATATATATATATATATATATATATATATGAATTACAAATCGAGTTATGTGATATAGAAACTTATTTGGAATGTTCTCCAGTCGCCACACGGTCGATATATGTTTCTATATGATATAACGCAATTTGTAATTCATTCTGTCGGACCAAATATGCCCATTCCTCAAATACACACACACACACACACATTATATATATATGTATATATATATATATATATATATGAATGAAGCGAAGGCTTCAATCCTACCTCGCGGTACTGTATTGGAGAATGGATAGTCTATAACCACACTGAAGAGTTGTAATACAACGAAACAGCTGTATGTGGATGACACAATAATATATAT